>OV050031.1:121204274-121804274 GCA_920105625.2 Clusia tigrina
GGACAAAAATCTTAGTAAGATTCGCGAAACACTAGAAAATTCTGAACATTCCTTGTATGAAATGCGAAATGGTGTTATATATAGAAAAAAGGATAATGGGAATGTAGTATTTTGTGTCCCTGAGAGCATGGAAGATCATGTTTTTTACAAATATCACGACGAAATGGGTCATGTAGGAGCAGATAAAATGATAGATTTAATTTCAAAAAGTTATTGGTTTTCAAAAATGAAAACGAAAGCAGTAAATCATATAAAGAACTGTCTAAAGTGCATTGTTTTTTCGCCGAAACACGGTAGACAGGAAGGTTTTCTCAAAAATATTCCTAAGAGCAGTAGTCCATTTATGATGGTACATATAGATCATTACGGCCCGGTAGACCACTCGAGGTCAAAAAAATACATTTTAGTTGTTGTCGATGCTTGTACCAAATTCGTTAGATTATATTCTACCAAAACTACAAACACTAATGAAGTTATAAAATCACTAACGGATTATTTTAGATCTTATAGTCGCCCAAAATACATTATCTCGGATCGTGGGAGTTGTTTTACATCTAAAGAGTTTTGTGAGTATTTGAAAGAAAATAATGTAGAGCATATAAAGATAGCCACGGGTTCTCCTCAGGCCAATGGACAAGTAGAACGAATAAACAGATCGCTAGGGCCAATGATTGCTAAACTAGTTAACCCAGAAAAAAATATCTGTTGGGACTCAGTTCTGGAAACAGTCGAACATACCCTCAACAACACAGTGCATAGAGCAGTAAAAGAACATCCAAGTATAATGCTTTTCGGGGTTCAGCAAAGAGGAAATACGGTTGATTTGCTAAAGGAAAATTTAGTGCAAGTTGAAGAGATGACGTTTAATAGAAATCTTGAGGAGATAAGAAACAAAGCTTTTAATAGCCAAGAGAGATTGCAAGAATACAATAAGCAGTATGTTGATAAAAAAAGACAAGAGCCAAACAAGTACGAAGTAGGAGATTATGTTTTAATAACAAATTTCGATTCGCATGCTGGAGCATCTAAAAAATTGATACCAAAGTTTAAAGGTCCCTATCAAGTAACTAAAGTCCTGCGTTTCGATCGGTATTTGCTACAGGACGTAGAAGGGTTTCAGCAATCGCGAACACCCTATAAGGGGGTGTGGGAAGTTAAGCATATTCGTCCCTGGTTGAGGGATCGCAAAGTTTCAAATAGCAATTAACGAAAATATTACTGGAGATCAGGAGATCTCAAGGTCAGGATGGCCGAACTGTAGCATCTATATTGTATTTATTATTTACTGTGTATATGTATATGAACCACAGTGTGTTCATGTACAACATGTTTATATGTATGTAATATCACCTAGCTGTATTCTTTTCATGAACATACATATACCACTGTAGAATCTTTATTTTATTTACTATTTACTCATTTTGCACCACAGTATTTTCATATACAACATATATTTATATGCATGTAATGTCACCTAACTGTATTGATAAATATACATATACTAACCGGCATAACGAAGAAAAGTGTGAGAGAGTGAATTCATTCGAATAAAGACGCTTGTCCAAATAACAACGTGTGTTTTCAAGTGCTTACAGTTTGAACATCTTCAAACCACTCAAAGTCACCGTATAGAAGATATTGTGTCATACCATAACCATATCAATTGTTAACATATAGATATATTAGATAATTTGATACTTTTTTAGGATCATAATCACTCACATATTTATAGTTAGCAGTTGAATGGCGTTGGCTACATTGAACAATACCTCCCCTAAAACCTCTCTTAATCTATATATATTGAAACGTGATTGCTTACTTTTAGGTTCCCATCTGGAGTTTGAGAATGAGTGCAAGACACCAAGCATCATGTATTTAAGCCAAGACACAATCCATGCAGATAAAAACTTATTTCGTGGTGTAAATAATGGTGTAGAGAATGTTCTCCAAAATAAAAGCTTATTCAAGAACCCTCTTCGAGGTGTATATAAGATTTTCAAGAATGATCCATAAACTTCTTTAGTAGTGTAGAATTTTCTCCTTCAACCATTCGAAAGGTATATAAGCTAAAGCAATTCAAAGTCGAGAACAGTTGAAAACCAAACATAACAGTGTGTACATCGCGCATTTTAATCGAAGCAGCAATATTTGTTATTATGATTAACAAGAAGAAGATAAAATGATTAAATGAATTATTAAATAAAGTGAAACTTGTAATAAAGTAAACTTTAAGCATAATATTAAGTGTGTAAATTCGAATATTTAAATAAAGTTATTTATTTTAATTTAACCATCGATTGTTTGATTACTACACAATCCTGTGGTTCGAATCCGAGTATAGAGAGTTAGAGTAACTTTTCAGGAGGGCAATTTCGCAACAATTGGTACCAAAAGGGAGATTGTGTATGTGCAATAAACAGTGGTTAAATTTGAAAAACTGAGATTAGAGCAGCTCAAGAAGTAGCATGACCGCCTAAACTTGCAAACTCAAGGGCTTAAAGCGGAGCCGTAGCGCTTACAACAAAATGCTCAAGCTGCCGATGAGAAGATACAGCAGCGGTTAGAGCATAGTGAAACACGACTTGCTCTACTAGTGAAACAAAACTCACAGTAGATGAAAGAAATGTCCGAGGTGGTAGACAGAAAGGTTTGTGAAATTGAGACACGCCAGGAATTGTTCGAAACATCTGTTGAACAAAAATTCATTGCAACCGAGCAAAAGCATAACGAATTTAAGCAAAAAATAGGACAAAGGGTGCACCTAGTACAGGAAGGTGTATTGCCTATTCCAGCTTAATCCTCAATAAAACTGAAGCTTCCTACCTATGATGGACCCACGACATTTAGCGTCTTCAGAATGCAGTTTGAGACTACCGCTACCAATAATGGTTGGAGTGCTCTCGAAAAAGTGGCTGCATTAACCGTTTAGTTGAAAGGTACTGCTGCTGATGTACTTCAAACTAACTCATCTTGCCTACCCAAGAGAGATTACTGAGAGGTATATGATGGATACCGGCGGATATGGCATACGCGATGCGCAGATAAAGCGTACAGCGATAACAAATACGAAAGCTACATATATGGAGACAGTAGCTAGCGCTTTGTTATCAGAGACATCAGCTCTATAATCCCAGCGAATATGCAGAGTCCGTCGGGCAAGAGTCGAAAGCGGACAAAGTTTCACGGGGAAATGAATCACCTGCGGTGATGTTGGACACATAGCTCGTGATTGTCAGTCGAGACAGAAACGTTATGCAACACCCCCGCCGATAAGATTCCCAAAGCAAGACAAACTCCAAGGTAGGGAATCGGAAAATATTGTCAAGCCGGCAAATGAAGTGACTCCCACAACATATTGCCCAAGAATCTTCGTTTCTCAGATGGCTCGGAAAATCAATAGCTTAACTGTCAACAGTGTAATATATGGAAGAAAAATTGTGGCAACATTGGCTACGGGTGTATTACATTCCATAATCAGAAGGGATCTCGTTTGGGGAATCGATCGCGTACTACAACTGCAGATAATGCACGGGTATTTGGAAAAGTTACACGGAAAATCACTACCGCCACTACAACAGTGACGCAAACGTTTGTAGTTGTGGATATTGTGGACGAAGTAAACTTAGGTGTGGATTCTATGATACGGAATCGATTAAAAGCCGAATGTTGAAATATGCGAACACCGAAATACCGTTATTCATTGGTGAGGATAAGTATGGAGGTCTCAAACAATCCATTGTATCGCGGCGGACAAAAGTCCCACCCAAGTCAGACGCAGCCAAAAGAGACGTAGATGTTGAGAAGCACAACAGCCGAATCCGACCAGAGACAGGAATGGTAATTGGAAATTGCCAGGCAATTTCGGCAATTGTAAACTGTGAGAGCTAACCGCGAAACACAAAAAGTAAGATACCAGCTGATAAAAAGGTACTCGGCGATCTTACGAAAGAATGGAGTAAATACTTATCTACAGAGCAGAGGAAGACTGCCAGGCAAATTTTGGCAAGACATTGGCCAGTATTTGCTGAAAAAGGTAAAAACGAAGGCAGAACAAAGATGGTTAAAAACGCAATCAACACTGGTCATGCCAAGGCCATTCCTCAAGCGTCAAGAAGAGTACCTCTGGCGAAGAGAGAATAGGTGAATCTGTTGCTGAAGAAAATGCATCAGAACAACTTCATTTAGCCATCAGCAAGCCCTTGGAGTTCTCCAGTGGAATTAGTCAAGAAGAAGGATGTCTCCACACGTTTCTGTATAGATTATCATAAACTTAATGAGGTAACGAAGAAAGATAGTTATCCATTAACTCGCACCGATGATACCTTGGACACAGTTTCTGGTTCAAATTGGTTCTCAACGTTGGATTTGCAAATCGTATATTGGTAAGTGGCAGTATATGAACAAGATAAGGAAAGGGCAGCATATGGCATTCGGACTGTGTAATGCTCCAGCTACATTTGAACGGTTTATGGAACATATGCTAAAGGGTGTTCACAGGAAAATATGTCTGGTGTACTGAGATGACATCATCATTATGGGAAAGGCCTTCGAGGACCACTTGAAGCTGAGCGAAAAGACATGCTCGTTATTCAAGAGAGAAGTCAAGTACCTTCGACATAAAGTCACACTTGAAGGAGTACACACAGATCCAGATAAGATAGACTCAGTAAGGGAGTGGCCAAGACCAACTAGTTTGCATAAGCTGCGCAGCTTCTTGGGTCTTTGCACCTATTCCTAGCTTCACAGAAGTGGCTGGTAGTCTGCATGCATTAAAGAGGAAGAATTGTCCTTTTGAGTGGAAAAGCGAACAGGATGCATTCAACAGATTGAAAGAGCTATTGTGTACAGCTTCGATCCTTGCGTATCCAATTCCTGTCGAAAAATTTATTTTGGATACAGATGTAAGTGGATTTGGGATAGGAGTTGTCCTGTCGCAAGGTATTGACGGACATGAAAGTGTAATAGCCTACTTCAGCAAGATCTTATTAAGGCCAGAGCGAAATTACTGTGTAACACGGAGAGAAATTTTGGCGGTCACGCTGCTCTGCGCTGGCTATTACAGTTCAAAAATCCCGAAGGTCAGGTGCGAGATGGATTAAGAGACTCCAAAGCTAAGATTTTACAATAGAACACAGAGGCATAAGCCACGGGAATGCTGATGCATTATCCCGACGTCCTTGCAGTATGGATTGTAGGCACTGTTCTAAAGCTGAAGGGAAAGAAGGAATTGTCGATGTGCACTTAATGGCTGTTTTACCAGACGATGAATGGACAGCAGAAAAAATAAAATAAGAACAACGATATGGCCCAGAATTGGCAAATATAATATCAAGCAAGAATGAAGGAAAACGACCTGATTGGAATGAAATCTCGACTGAAAGTCCCATAACTAAAGCATATTGGGCTCAATGAAATAGATTAAAGTTGCAAGATGGATGCCTATTTCGCCTGTGGGAGAGCGAAGATAGAAAAACCACGAAGAACTTGATTGTGGTACCCAAGGCAAGATTAACGAAATTCTCAAGGAATACCATACTGTACCGAGCGGAGGACATTTGGGAATAACAAAAACAGTCGATAAAATTAAAACACGATTTTATTGGGTTGGTTGCCAGCAATCGGTAGTTGAGTGGATTAGTGCTTGTGAAAAGTGTATAGCTGCCAAGGGACCGAGCCGTCGCAGTCAGGGGAAGATGCATTTATACAACGTGGGAGCGCCATGTGAGCGTATTGCAATGGACATAGTAGGTCCGTTTCCAATGAGTAATTCCGGCAACAAATATGTTCTCGTCGAAATCGACTACTTTAGTAAATGGCCAGAAGTATACCCCATCCCCGATCAAGAAGCTAAGACCGTTCCATCTGCATTTATCAATAATTGGGTTTGCAGATTTGGAGCTCCTCTTGAGTTGCACTCGGATCAAGGCAGAAATTTCGAGTCACCGATATTCAGGAAAATGAGTGATTTGATGGGCATACGCAAAACTCTTCCAACCCCTTTGCACCCGCAATCCGATGGAATGGTTGAAAGATTTAATCGTACACTTGAGGAACCCCTAAGGAAAGTCGTGCACAGAAACCAGATAGTTTGGACCCATACATACCTGTTCTTAATAGCATACCGATCGGCAACTCACGATACATCCTCTACAACACCAACTAAGGCTATTTTCGGTTGTGGCATAAGATTACCTGCAGATCTGAAATTTTGTGCCTACTCATCTACTGAAGTTTCATGTAGCAGTGTAGATGACAAACAAAGACGGTTGAATAAAATTCATGGAAACATCAGAAAGCGCCCACAACTGATGAATGATAAAATGAAAGCCAGATATGATGTACGAGCAAACTCTAAGGGATTTCAGAAAGGGCAGCTAGTTATGCTTCATAATCCGCAAAGGAAAAAGGGATTATCCCCAAAACTGCAAACATACTGGGAAGGTCCATACAAAGTGATAAAGCGGATCAACGATGTAGTATACGATGTAGAATGATCCAGAAACTTCTAGTGTATTGTAGAACTTTCTACCTCAACCATTCCCAACTATAAAAGGACAAGACTGCAAAGTCGAAGACATTCGAACAGAGATCGTGCATTATAAATCGAAGCAGCAGTATTTGTAATTGTGATTTGTAAAGTGATGAAATTTATTTTTAAATAAAGTGTTGAAATTACTTATTAAATAAAGTGACTAATGAATTGTGAAATAAAGTGCAAATTGTAACAAAGTAAACTTTAAGCCCAATATTAAGTTTGTAAATTGCAATTATTTAATAAAGTTAGTTATTTTAATTTAATCAGCGATTGTTTGATTACTACATGATCCAGTGGTTCGAATCAGAGTACAGAGAGTTAGAGTAAATTGCCAAAAGGGCAATTTCGTAACAGAATAAATTTCGTAACAATATGTTAGAGTAGATATTCTGCCAATTGTTATTAATTTCTATTTAATTAAGAAGAATCTAGAATACGCAAGATTTTATAAAATTAAGAGTATAGATAGTGTGGGAAAAGGTAATGAATGAAGGAAAATTCTAGAAAAGCATATAAAGGTATATAATTAAAGGTATATAATTAATTAAAGGAAAAATAGATTGGAATTCAAACGAAGGAGAAAACAGACAAGGATATAAAAAAAATATATAATTTGTAACGAACCTTTCATGAGCCGGGGTATGCTCAGCGGTGTCCGGGGTTCGGTAATAGAATATTAATGTCTCGTACTTAATATATTTTATTTTAAAAATTTCAGTTCATACAATTCTTGCTATTGAATCCTTCGGGTTTGTGGTTTCATACAATTCTTGCTATTGAATCCTTCGGGTTAATCGCTTCTTACAATTCTTTTTAATTTACCCTTCGGGGTTGTCGATTCATAAAATTCTTCCTATTGAATCCTTCGGGTTTGTCGTTTCATACAATTGTTGCTATTGAATGAAATTCTCAATCAGCATTTAACCTCGTGAAAGTTTAACGTGTTTGAGAATTATTTCATACAAAAGAACGTAAAAAACGAAGCCAAAATCTGGCTCGTCAACTTTTTTGTTCTTTTATATTTTTAACAAAAGATTTAGTTTGGGTGAATTTTGTTAGTGGATAAATTAGGGTTAGTTGTTTAAGCACTTGGCCCCTACGGTTGACGTGTTCGGCGCATTTTCCTGTGGTGTGTAGGGTGCGGTAGACTGGTGCTTGATACCATAGTCTTCGACAAAGCGCTGAAAGGACTTGCTTCTGAACTGCGAACCGTTGTCAATCACCAAGACCTTTGGGACTCCGAAACGGGCTAAGATGTGCTCCCGAAAGGTCCGTTGTAGAGACTCGGTGGTGGCCTTCCGGAGAGGCGCTACCTTTGTCCTTTTTGAAAACTTATCATGGAAAACCATTAACACTGTGTTTCCATGCTTAGAGCGGGGAAGAGCCCGAACAAAATCAGCGCACAATATGGACCACGGCTCTAAGGGTATTTGCTTTAGCAGTTCTCCAGCAGGTTGTTGTTGGCTGGGCTTGTACTTCTTGCATAGTGTACACTGATGAACGTAGCGGCTGGTGTCCCTGAAGAGTCCTGGCCAATAGTACCAGTTTGCAACTCGGGCTATCGTTATCCGGATGCCTAGGTGTCCTGCGGTTGGCGCGTCGTGGTTCTCATGTAAAATGCGTATCCTCAGAGGCCTAGGTACGCATTGCTTCCATGGTGCACAGTCCTCATTACCCGTGCGTTTTGGTATATGGCGATACAGCTGCTTGTCTTCCAAGGTGTAGTCGTAGAAATTAGTCGGGTTGGCAAGTACTTCTCCTTTCCGCTTGAGCCACCACTTACAATTTTACTCTGCCTGGTTCTGTACGGTGCAGCAGCTTCGACCGGTTGCCTTGATAAAGCGTCCGCTAGTACATTTAGCTTCCCCTTCCGATACTACCTTTAAATGAATGCTGCTACAGGTCTAGTGCTCACCGTGCTATGCGTGCTGAAGGGCTCTCTATGGAATTTATCCACTTCAGCGATAGGTGGTCGGTGATCGCAGTGAAGTGGTAGCCTTCCAGATACGGCCGCATCTTCCCGATGCCCCATATTATAGCTAGATACTCCTTCTTAGTTGGAGAGTGGTTTAGCTCAGCTCCATTCAGGTGTCTGCTGGCGTATGACATTGCTCGCTCAGCCCCCTCGGTCTCCTGCGTAAGCACTGCTTCCAACCCGTAGTCACAGGCGTCGGTCTGGAGCGTGAACTTTTGACTAAAGTCGGGGCTGGCAAGGATCGGAGCTTTCGTCAATAGTTCTTTCAATAATTCAAAGACCTCCTGTTGCTCGGTACCTCATCGGAACGGTTTTCCTTTCTTTAGCAGCGCCGTTAAAGGGTGAACTGCTTTTGCAAAGTCGGGTACAAAACGGCGGTACCACGATGCGATGCCCTAGCAGCGGCGTAGCTGTCGTAGGTTCTCGGGTGGATGCACCTCCCGTATGGCAGCGATTTTATCTGGGTCAGTATGTATGCCCTTGTCGCTGACCACGTGTCCCAGATATCTTAGCTCGTTTCGAAAGAATGCACACTTCTCCAGGTTTAGTTTTAAGTTTGCCTCCCTCAACCGTCGGAAACCCTCCTGCAGGTTTTTCATGTGCTCTTCTAGGTCTGTTACTGTGACAATGATGTCATCAATGTAAGCAAACGCGTGTGGCTCCATGTCATGGCCACTAACTTGATCCAGTGCTATCTGAAACGTTTCTGGTGCGGAGTGTAATCCGAAAGGCATAACACGCCACTGGAAGAGGCCTCTGTCAGGCACGGTGAATGCGGTATACTGCTTGCTGTGCTCCTACATTGGTATCTGTCAATACCGGTTTTTCATATCGAGACTACTGATGAATGTAGCCTCACGCAGTCGGTCTAAGACGTGGTGGATTCGCGGCCTTGGATATGCGTCGGGTATGGACCTGTCGGTCAGTTGCCGATAGTGGATGCAGAGACGCCATTTCCCATCCCATTTCCTTACTAGCACATTCGGTGCACTATGTGGGCTATGCAAGGGTTCGATACAGCCTTTAGCTATCAAATGGTCCACTTCAGCGTTAATGATTTCTTGCTGCGCTGGATTTCTTGGGTAGAATCTTTTTTTGATGGGCCGATCCTTGCGCATCAGTATCTTGAGGCTTGTGAGATTGGTCACGTCGGGCTCGCCTGTATTCTATCTTTTCTTCGTCAGTAGCGGCTTCTTATCGTATGGTTGTGCACGATGCAGTGACTGGTGATTGTACACCATCCGTCTGGAGGCCTAGCTGGATTTCCTGGCGTCCACATGTCAGGGACAGTCCTTGCTGTGTTCTGAAGTCCAGGCCGAGCAGTAAGTCGTCGGTGGAGTCGGGCATGCTAAGTAGCTCCAGCTGACATACCTTCCTCCAAGCTTCACACACGCCACAAACGCTTGAGTAGTATCTCTCGTTATCATCCGCCATCCGTGCTCAAGTGGATGTAGAGTGTAGTCTACATCGAACTCGATGGCGTATGCCACTAGTTGTTCCTTTCGGAGTTTGTTGATCCAGCTTGTTTTTACCATTTCTTCTTTTAAACAATCAAATTTAAGTACGGAATTTGTAAATTTTTTTTTTAATTAGAGTACTGAGTTAAGGAGATTTAAAATAGAGTAATTAAACACAGAGTCCGTTCGAATTCATACAAATATACAATCGCACAACCTGCAAATGTAACATAAATGTTAATATGCAAACGTATATTTGTATGTTTCGGTACGTTTGTACTCACAACAACAAGAAATATGCAGTCTGCGCGTGCAGTGACATTGAGTCTCAATGACACATGCACAAGCATTAGGTGCATTCCCAAATATGCAATATAAGCATTTTGGTGGCATTGAAATGCATGTTTCATTGAACTTGCACATACTGCTGTTATATTCTGCTTCTTATGTTCTGCTGTTATATTCTGCTGATATTTACCTCTAGTACGTATTAATTATTATTGATGATGTTAGTAATAAGTTATTATTCAAGATCATGAAAATTAATACCCCAATCACTCTTTCATTCTTTATCAACAAGAAAACGGAATCTTTCATTTAAACAACGGATTGTTCAGGTTCAAGTGCTTGAACAATCAACTTATCATTTCTTGTCTCATATTGGTTAAAGTACATGTATGAAACGTCAATAAGGAATGCATCTTAACAGTCAAACGAGGCTGTCAAAACATTTGGTGAACCCGACGTGATCAGAAAGACGTGATCAGAAGGACGTGGGCTACACAGGACATAAAATTGTTCAGCAAGAGCACAACAGTGTGAGCATTCAGTTTCATAACCAATCATCGATCGGTTTTAGTTTGAGCACACACGGTGCTACAAAATACGATACTTGAGAAGCAAGAGCACAATAGTGGGGATCCAATGGCGGAAATTAGAAGGGATCCAATGGCAGCTAATGACCATCCATGCTTTGTGAAGAATCTATACACATCGATACTCACAGCAAAGGGCATAACTCAACCACAAGCAGTTAGTGTCCCAAGTTTATCAAGCGAACCTGCAGAGAAAGGCATAACTCAACCACAAGGAGTTTGTGATCCAACTCGTTCAGCAGAACCCACGGAGAAGAGGCTTCAAAAGACTAATCTGCCTAACATGTTGCACAAGTAAAAGACAGTTTTGCACTCGTGCAGTGCATGACAATATACTGGTTGATGACACACACCATTCATGCCAATATTATACTACAAAGGGAACGTCATAGAACATCATTGGAATACAGCCCGGAAATTTGATGATGTTATACTGGATTCTATCGATGATCTAAATTCTGAAGATTATAATTTTGAAGAATACTTCAGCATAGAGACAGAATTATTATGCTTCAAGAGAAGGGAGTGACTGTTACCAACAATTCCCAACAACGCGTCACCCGCCGAACATTTTCCAAAGGTAATATTGTCAAATACCTTGGAGATTACCTGAAGTGACAACAATTTGCTGATATATTCAATGAAATTATCCACAAAAGGCCACTTCCAACGATACAAAAGATGTGCTATCTTAAAACAAATCTGATCGGAGAAGGAGAACATTTAATTAGACACTTCACTCTAACTGAGAATAACTACCAAACTGCGTGGGAATCACTCCACGACCGATATAGCAATTGCTAAATTCAGTTCTGTTGGAAAAAATGTTAGGGCAAAGCACACACTCAACATACTATCCGTCAGCGACAACACTAAAGGGACTCCATGATACAACCCAGGAAACCTTATTGGCGTAAAAATCCTTGGTTTAGACACTAATTCTTGGGATATTCTCCACCGCCTAGTGAAGAAATTAGACAACACTTTAATTGTCTAAAGCCTAGTTATTGGGCAAAGGATTGCATGTCAAGAAAATGTACTAAGTGTAAACAAAGTCACAATACATTAGTACATTCTGCAGGATATCGCAGCGAACCAGCCGTAAACGAGGTCAAGTGTGCACCACACCCTCAACAGTCCACAACACTAGTAGCTTCGAAGGAGTCGAAGCAACAGGGATATGTTCTCCTCAGCACTGCAATGGTGAAAGTAGTCAGCAACAACGGACAGGAAGTTGAATGCAGAGCCATTCTGGACTCCGGATCTCAGATCAATATCGTGAGTGAACGGCTTGTCAAGAGACTTGGAGCTTCAACAAAGTCCGCAAAAATGAATATCCAAGGAATACGTAAAGGAACTCGTAGAGCACAGCGTCGAGTCAGCATTGAACTACAGTCAGGAATTAACGAGATTTCCACTCGACTGGAGGCGTTCGTTCTAGGAGATATAATTTCGCCGCAACCGGTAAAACCATTTGACATCTCCAAATGGCTAACTCCGAAGAACATCACTTTGGCACATCTAGTATTCAGCCGTCCTGACAAAATCGATGTTTGATTGGGAGCGGAATTCTATCACTAAGTATTGTCAATTGGACAGATACGATTAGCAGTTTAACTTCCAACACTACAAAACACAGTGTTTGGCTGGATACTATCAGGAGGGATAGGAGAATTTCAGATCTTGTCAGCAAGCTGTGGCATTTGCAGTGAGGATGATTATACAGACCAACTTATGATTATACAGACCAACTTATGATTATACAGACCAACTTATTGAGCGGCTATGGAAACTGGACGAAGCCGAACTAGCTGATTCTATTTTATCCCCAGCAGAAAGACTTTGCGAAAATAATTTTACACAAAATACAACTAGAACCAATGATGGTTTTATTGTAAAATTACCATTCGCTGAAAATGCAGCTATTTTAGGTAGTTCAAGCAATCAACAGATTATTGGCACTTGAACATCGATTATCTAAATACAATGCTGTTCGAGAACAATAGATCGAGTTTATGAGAATTATGAAGCCTTGGGTCACATGAGGTACATCAACATCAATGAAATACTCTCACCTAATTACTTCATCCCACATCACTGTGTACTTAAACTTGACAGCAGCACAACAAATCTGCGGTGGTATTTAACGCATCTTCAAAAACGTCAACGGTTCTGTCACTCAATGACATAATGCACATAGCTCCAACCACACAATCCGAAATATTTTCAATCCTGCTACGCATCAGTCTATCGACTTTCTTTTCACCACCGACATTGAAAAAAATTTATCACAGATACTGGTCCACTCAGAAGATCGTCATTATCAATTGATCATATCAACACTGTCCCATATTGGACAAGATCGGCACCATACCTCGCTACAAGATGTGTTAAAAAAAATTCATCAGAAAACTCCATCAAATATATACTAGGTGCTCAGATGCTTCAGAATAACTTTTATGTCGACGATGGTCTTGGTGAATCAGACAGCTTGAATACCGCCACGGAAACTCAACAGCAACTTATCACCATGTTGAATGGGTATGGATTCAATCTACGCAAATGGTGTGCAAATCGCCGTAAACTCCTGCAGAACTTTCCACAAGGCGACCAGGAAGTTAATTTGGAGTTTACTAACGAAAAGAAAGATTCAATTAAAACTCTGGACCTGATTTGGCTGCCAGAGGCTGTCCAATTCTGTGTAAAATTGAATCTCAAACCCGTTAAAAGAATTACCAAGCGGTCAGTCACCTCATACGTAGCAAGATTACTTGATCCTCTTGGCATGCTACCTCCAGATGTAATTACATGAAAAATCTTTATCCAACTATTATGGTAATTAAAAATTAGTTGGGATGAAGCTCTACCAGCAGAATTACATACAAGATGGGAGCGTTTTCGCAGCACATTGCAAGAATTGGACAACTTTAAATTCTCACAACACATTCATAGAAGTGCGATCCTAACATCAATTCCACTTCACGCCTTCTCCGATTGCATCCAAAAAGGCTTTCGGAGTAGCAATCTACATTAATTTTATCTTCAAAGACGGGAGAGTAGTAATTAGGTTGTTATGTAACAAATCACGCGTAGCTCCACTTACGAGTAAGCTACAAAAATTACCGCGCTTGGAAGATGGCGCATTAGTACTAGGCTGACAGTTGGCAACTAGGGAAAAAATTAATTGCGATAAAAGGATTTTCGTACCTTCTTGTGGAAAGACTCACAAATAGCTCTGTCTTGAATAAATTCAGCCTCCTCATTGGCAGAACATGCTGGCTCCAAGCATAACTCAGCTGACGTTGTGGCACGTGAACTAAGGGAATTTGCAAACTGCAACCTGTTTATTTTTATTTACGGGCCATTTTTCCTACATGGGAAAGAATCAGCATGGCTTCTCGAGAGAAAACGAACGAATCCATTTATGCTTGGTAATAGTTGAATCTGAAAAACTGGCATATACAATAAACCACCAAAACTCTCTCAGGACTCTTATCATAGTATACATTTGACGTTTCATAATCAACACTAGATGCAACAAGGCAGCACGGAAAACGGATATAGCGCTAACTCCCATCGAATTATGTCAAGCATTAATAATCATTGTTCAAGCTTTCCGGAGCTCTGGTTTCAATGAAGACATCACGTACCTCAAGAAACTCAAGGAGGTCAAGGGGACGAATGGCTTATCGCCATTTTTAGACGATACAAATGTTCTGCGAGTTGGAGGACGATTGGAAGCATCAGTAGTACCTTATGAAGAAAAACATCAAATGCTCATTCCGTGTAATGATCCCTTAGCAAAATTACTATTTGAGATGACTCACATCGAGAATAAACACTGTGGACCTGAAGTCTTGCTGGATTAAGGCAAAGGTACTATCCCATAAAAGGCAAATCATCGGCCAGATGAACAGTACAATAATGCATACGATACACCAGGGCAAGGCCTCAGTTGCTGAACCAATTAATGGGAATTCTGCCAGCAACACGAGTTACACCAGCACACCCATTCATTATCTCTGGAGTCGACTACTGTGGACCATTCTGGGTGCATTACAAAACCCTTACATATCTGTATTCTGCAATTTTGCTAATAAGCTGTCAATTTAAAACTTGTAAGTGATCTTACGACAGAAGCATTCATTGGCGCTCTGAAACGTTTCATTTGCCGACGTGGAAATTGTCAAAACCTATATTGTGACAACGCGACAAATATAATTGGGGCCAAAAAGAAGCTTACAGAACTGACTACATGAATTTATTCAGATGAAGGGAAAACGAAAATTGAAATAAAATGCGGTAAAAAGGGAATACAATTCCACTTTATTCCTCCAAGAGCTCCTCATTTCGGAGGTCTATGAGAAGCAGCAGTGAAAACTTCGAAGCATCTTTTGGTAAAGAGCGTGTCAACAGCATCGCTAACCTATGAAATGTAACCAATGTAAATAGCATCCCGTCAACTTCAAATTTACTGACCAGATAGAATCTCGTATCCCACATCAAAAATGAGCTTTGGAAACGGTGGTGGCACGAATATTTATGCGAGCTTCAATCTAAAACCAAGTCAGCACAATAACATCGACCAAGGGGACATGGTAATAATCAAAGAAGATAATATTCCAGTCTTTCAATGTCCATTATGAAGGATAACATAGGACTATAAGGGTGCCGATGGAGTAGTACGAGTAGCTGATGTTAGAACAGCTACTGGAACTTGGAAATGTGTAATCCGTAAATTAGCTCTAGTACCCATAAATAATAATAGGATGCATGACCAACCAGCAAGTCAGGAGGGTCAAGATGAAGAAGTATAAATACCAACAAAAATAATAAGGAGTAAAGAAGTCTGAAGTCGGGTTAGACCGCCTTCCACATACCCTTTACCTTTCCTTGTGCATCCGACTTCAACAATGGGGATGTTTTCTTCATAAATCATCATTAACAGAATATCTACGGTAATTTTCGGTCGGGTACCTTGAATAGATTGTAGTAGTGAGAGGCGTGGCCTTTATCTGATCGACCCTTTTTCTTGTATTATGATCTCCATATTCTGTATACACGCTGTTGCGAACCCCATGTATATTTCTGCCAATTTTTATTCCGCTGGCATCAATACGAGCATAGGTAGGGTAATTTTAATTTTAGACCCGAAACTTCCTTATATCAAAAGTGGGCGTGTCTTTTCTCTGGTCAGCCCCATTTGTTGCAGATGGCTTTATAATGTGCACATATTCCTTCGTCTGTAAATCTCTACCAGGTCTTTAGTTATTAATATTTGTTAATAGTCGGCGAGGCAGTTATATACCGCACATTTTTTGCATAAAATTTAGTAGGGCCCACATCTCAATTTCGATAATCTTGACAATCAAATCAATGACATAATGAAAACCTTAAATCACATTGAAAGAGAAAAGTTTCGACCCAAGCTGACTTATTACTTCATTACTCTGACCCTTCAACTCATCATGATAGCATCTCACTTGCAAAATATCCAATCATTAATACTGAATGGCATGACAGATACAAACAACAAAATGAGCCCATTATTGCTATCACTCACTCAACACAAGAAGAACTTCTCAAGATAAAAATCATCTTCCGCATTCCTCCAGAGACCAGTGAATCAAGAGGACGCCACTGTAACAGTTCAAATGAATGGAGGCAGAAAGCGGTTTAACAAACAGACATGCCGTTTTTAGAATCTGATCGCTATTAGTTGCAGAGGAAAGATTCGAATTGTATCGAATGGTACCAATTCCTAACATAATAATTGGCACAATGACTACAATAGAATCTTGTAACAGATTTCTAACTACAAACGCGCACAGAGATCAGTATGTTGTCATGAGTCTAGCTGTTTTGGAGGCTTTTACAGTGATGAGCTATATACATATTCATGGGCCAACACCCAACTGATACACAACAGGGGGTCTGAAGTATGTTCATCTGAAGTTAAGCTGTTTGAGATACTCAACGGGATTGCATCCATCATGAAATTCAAGACAATTTCACTGATCATAAAAACAAGTTGGTCCTATGCCTTGATGTTCGCCACTCGCTTAAGTGCAGTACGTGATGGTGAAATCTTGCAATTAACATTAGAAGTCTCGGGAATGGCGAAGCTACAACCATCTTGTGTTCTAAGACACAGTTTTATCCCAATTCACGACTATAAAACTCTCGCAAGCTCATTACAAACCCAATATGTCAGCTTGGCCAATGCTACTGACATTCTCAAAATGGATCAAGGCCAGCACCGATCACACTACACTAATAATATGGAACACTACAACATGCAATTATCCAATCTCACCACCATTCAAGGTCAATTATCAGAAAGAGTTTGGGAGTTACCGTCCAAAGTTCAAACAATGGGTGTTCACTTTTCTGCAGTCGGGTATTTAGCTCTTACCCTATCGGTGGGTGTAATTATGTATTCCAGGTGGAAGACACAATCAAAAAAGCATAAATGTGATGTCACTCTAACGCAGCCACTACCGCGGAATAGGATCCAAGAATCAGACGACGAAACAAAATTTGATACAACTTTTTAACGCGCGTGAGAATTCATACAAATATACAATCGCACAACCTGTAAATGTAACAAAATGTTTAATATGCAAACGTATATTTGCATGTATCTGTACGTTTATACTCTCAATAATAATGTCTCAAATGACACATGCAGAAGCATTAGGTGGATTCTGAAAAATTCAACAAAAGCTTTTTGGTGGCATTGGACGTATGTTTCAGTGAACTTGCACATACTGCTATTATATTCTGCTGCTATGTTCTGCTGTTATATTCTGCTGATATTCCCTCTAGTACGAATTACTTATTATTGATGATGTTAGCAATAAGTTATTATTTAAGATCATGAATTTTAATAAACCAATCACTCTTTCATTCTTTATCAACAAGAAAACTGACTCTTTCATTACAGCAACGGATTTTTCAGGTTCAAGTGCTTGAACAATCAACTTATCATTCCTAGTCTCATATTAGTTTAAGCACCTATATGAGACTTCAATAAGGAATACATCTTTACAGTCAAACGATGCATTCAAAACAGAGTCTATGATATGCAATGTAGATAGGTCTGAACCCAATAGATAACATTTTTATAAAATAAATTAACAATAATGTTTTATAGGGGCATAACACACGAGCCTGGAAAGTATGTATGTATTTAAATACGAGCAGACTACAAGGTGTAGGAGTTTACACTCGCTTATGGGTATATACATATCAGTCAAGATATAGAAAAAATATATAAATAATTGTAAGAATTTGTAATGCCAAGATTTTGAATAAACATTTTTAAGAGAGAGTCGAAGAAATATATATAACAATGTGTAAAAATAAAATATATCCAATATACGAGTATAAATATGTATGAAAAATAATTCTTATGATTTTAAGCGGCCCCGCTTTTATTTAAAATAATCGTAATTCTTCCTTTGCAATGGTTAGTTCTGAGGCCATGTTGTCTGATACAACTTTGAATAGCATTTATTATTTTAAAACACATGATATATTTTACCATCGTTCTGATGCGTTAGCTTCTGAATATGGTCGTCAGCCGTGTTACTCACATTTGTATTTTTATGATGTGGATTCAGGGTAAGATACAGAATGCGCACAGCAGCAAATGTTAAATGTAATGTTAATTTGAATCGTGAATTAGCGAATGAATTAGACCGTTGTAATAACTTTGTTCGGCCGTTTAAGTCGATGGCCGATTATCGATTAGGTCGATCTAAACCAAATACCTTACCCCAAATTTTTGAATTTCCCTAGAGTATAATAATGTAACTATTAATAATTATTATGTGAACTTTTAGGATGTCACAATTTCAAATTCATGTAGACTATGGCCCTATAGAATGCACCATCGGCATTTTCATATTCAGTAGGTAAGTTGACAAAAGTAACAATTGCGCAACAGGAATACTAGCAAAGTACTTATTTAGATAGTAAGCCATATGTAGGGAGAAACAAATAAGAAAGTGATTCTTATGGTGCATTTCAAAAGCGTTCTTATTTACTCTGACAGCTAGAAGCGCCTTTATAGGAACGCAGGGACTTCTGGCAACTAACAAAGCGCCTCAACGGTCCTAATACTCAAGTGCACCTAGAACTACCGTTGTGGTTATAAACCACAACATTATTAACATCTGATATCGAAAATGCTTTCTTAGGCGATCGTGATTCACATAGATTCTTATGGAATGACGCTGTTCCTAAGCCAGGAATAGAGCATCCCACGACAAAAATTTTCGGCATGACCAGAGTAGCTTTTAGTTCGTTCTTGTTAGCGGCCTTACAAAAAGATGTTGATGATTCTAAGCCTCGTCTTGTCTGTGACCTGTGACAAGTTTTCTATGTTGACGACATGGTTTTAAGTGAGCAAAATCGAGTTGCAGCAATCCGATTAATTCATCAAGCTATTGATATACTGGGTTCAGCGGAATTCAATCGTCGAAAAGGCACCACCAACATTTCCAGATGATCAGCAAAAAATGCAAAATCAAAAGGTGCTTAGCTTAAATTGTTGCATCGTGAGAGACAAACTAAGTGAAGACATGGACAGCATTTGTGAATATATTCAGCATTACCAGCGACAAAATGTAATGTTCTAGAAGCAATGGCAAAAATATATAACTCATTAAATTGCTTCTACAAAAATTATGGACTTCAAAAGCTTTTTGGGATCAACCATTGAAAGGCGAAGTTTCGATTGAAGTTACAGATTGGCTGGGAGAGAGATAATTCTTGAGAGAATTCTTGATTAGGCGATGTTTTTGATGAGTGGAGACTATACGGGGGAGCCATATATATTTGCAGATACGAGTTTAATGGCTTATGACGCAGTAGCATATTTGCATGAAATTTCTCTCGATGGCAAAGTCTTTATTCGTTCAAAATAGCGACTAAGCCCAACCAAGGTTGATTCGAACAAAGATGAGCTTACTTTAGCAATCCTGGAGCTAACAGCGGCATTGATGGCGGCCAGACTAAAAAACTTCTTCCTTAAATCCATGGATTTCAAAGTTAACGACATTTTCTTACAGAGTGCTTGGTGGGAATAAAGTCAAACCTTATGTTAAGGCTAGAGTGATTGAAATCAACGTACTTGCTAACAGTTATTACTGAATACATTGTCAAGGAGAGACGAGCCCAATCTATTTAATAATGCGAGGTATCAAAGCCAAAGTAGTTATTGTCTCTAAAAAAGAAGTGTTGGCCATAAAGGTTACTGAATGACAGACCCGAATGGGAACAAAGATATGGGTTTGAAGTTATAACTGCTTTGCTCACTGAGATTCTAGAAGCCGATAGTAATTATGTTGCTAAATTAAGCAGTGCAACTCACATAAGCGAGTTAACAGCAGAAGAATTACAGCCAGCAGAGTACTAATGGGCAATGCTTACTTAGCATATACTCGTATACTGTTAAAGAGAAGTTGACGCGTTAATTAAGGGGCTTAAAATTCCTACGGACACAAAAATAATACTATTAAATCCAATCCCAGTAGATGGCATCCTAAGACTTTCTGGGCGCCAGCCAAGAATTGAATTCGGTAATCATGCAAGGTCGGCAGCTTATTAAGAGCATACTTTAGAGTTGTATAATTTGTAAGAGACTTGATGAGAACAGCGGATCTGAGCCTTGGACTATTATACATGTGGTACGAGATGATACTAGCAGGCCCTTTGAAACGACTTCTGTGACCCTCCATGCATCAGTTCTTATAATGGAAATCAACATCGAAATAGTCACTTAGTCCTATTTCCATGTGCTGCTGTGCGGGTCGTACATCTGGGGCTAGCGTAGATTCCACCGCAACATTCAAATGTGTAAATCTGGAGCTATGGAAGTTAGAAAACATATTGAAACAATAGGAATTAAAGCAGAATAAAATGGGAATATTTACAGAACGTGTGATAGGTTGGGTGGTTTTGGGAACTCCTTAGTAGAACAATAAAAAACTGATTGAATTCGATAATGGGAAAATCTACAGTACGATATGATAAAATGGTGACTTTGCTCTCCGAAATTGAAAGTGTCATTAATGAAAAAACTGAGTCCGTTGACTTATATCATTAGCGGATGTAGGGAGTAAGAACCTTTAAGAGCTGCAATTTTAAGCAATTATAGCAGCATTTTTATGACGGGAGAATTTCGTACCGATAGTTAATGTTCGAATGGCTCGACGTAAGTACGTCTAAATCTGTATGTGAAACGGTTACCAACGGTTAGTAAGTGTACGAGTAATGCGCTCTTCTACTAATTCAGGTCTCACTCTGTGCGGCATAAAAGTGTAACGACGATAAACGTTTGAAAGCGATAACAAGCAGTGTACATGGCGACGTCAGCCAAGAAAGGCCCAACATACACAGACCCCTCTGTACACTCGATGCACAACTAAATTCATTGTCATGGAGTGCACAATATCTTATCCCTATACCACCAATATCTACATAGAAGTTACCAACGCGCACTCATTGAAGACAAAGACAAATACAAACAATCACAAAGTGCAACTTTACTCTCTGGCGCTCAATCTGGGTAAGAAATTCCACTCCCCTATAGGATAAAATCGGCATATGTATGTATGAAATCTATGGTAGCTCAAAAAATTAAAACTCGTCTTTACAGGTATGTGATGTATATCAAATATACCTTCGGGAGATCAGTCCAAACAATCTTATTCACCACATTACGTATAAGTAAAAATACTTTGCATATAGTACAGTTAGTTAAAGGTAGCATTTCCGAAACAAAATCGCAAATTTATGACGAAAACAATTTTCGCAATACAGTTAACGATTTAGAAAGTAACAACAAACGCTTTTACATATATCGGCTCAAAAGTAGTAAAGGGTTATCAGTAATTCTGAAGGGGATCAAAGTTAATTAAAGTGAGGTACAAGAGGCTCTGGAATTTGTAGACTTCAAAACTGGATCAGGCCACAATATAATTCATAGAAATAAGACTCCATAACCACTATACCGAGTAGAGTTAGAACCAACCCCAACAAAGCTGAATAAAAATGACACTCATTAACCTAAGCTATATACTAACTAAAAACATAATGGTAGAGGAGTCAAGAAAACAAAAAAAAACAAGTACAATTCCAAAATTGCCAGGAGTTTGATCATACAAAGTCTTATTGTAAGCATATGCATTATTTGGAGACATATCCACGTTGCGAATTCCAGTCATAGCAAATCAGAACTTAGCATAAAACGACGAAGTAACTGTTCAGGATCACATGCCCCCAATTATCGTGAATGCCCAGTGTGCAGCGATTTGAGGCAAAAAGAGCAACCAGCAACTAACAGGAACCAATAAAATGCATACATCAGCTTATGAGAATACTGAACTCCAAACTCAAATACCACCAAATATTTAGTATGCCAGTATAATTAAAAAGGGCAGTAACGGAAAAGGTAATCTTGCATACCCCGTCTCACACCATTTATTATTTAAACCACTATATAGACCTTGAACTGAAAAATAAGTTATTGATGTAATAAACAAGCAATAACAGAAGTAAAACACCTGGATAAACTATTATTGGATAAATTGCAACCATATCTGGAGACAAATAATGTCATCCCACAACACGTAGCTTCCGAAGAAAATTCGGTTGAGCAGTTACACATAATTGTTCTAGACATATAGATTAACCTAGAGAACAAAAAGTTTTATACCGCAATATTCTTAGACATAGTTCAGTTATTTGAAAAGGTATGGCCAGAAGGACTAATATAGACAATAAAAATATTTCTACCTGTATGCGTTCACCAACTCAATGAATCGTCCATAGCAAATACTGTAATTAGAGTCAAACATAAGGTACAAACGTTTACCATCTAGCAACTACAACATTAGATTAAGAGTACCACATGGAAGCTTGTATCCGATCTATGTATACGATTTACCTACTGACAGAAATCTTGCAACTTCAACTTTTGTCGCCGACACAGCAAAGATCTAAAAATCTAAAGGCCATCTAATATTGTTGTCAAAAGTATGTTAGAAAAGGCCCAAATTATCCCGCCTGAAAGAATTGAAAAATCTAACAATTTGAAAACTTACATGTTTACCTGCTAGCATTAACTTATCTATATATATTTATTATCAACAATTATAAAATGCTCCCTCAATATCCACAAATAGTCCCATTGTGTATTCACAAACTTCCAGCCATGCTTCATTCTTACACACTAGATCATGCTAATTCGCATGTTTTTCAGCTTTCGTATTCATGTTGGTGGAAACTGAGCGGGCTATTCAGTACTATCCACGACATAATATATTTCACCTACATAAGCTAATAATAATCCGGTTTGGGAATGAAGACCACCCTAACTTGTCTCCAAAGATCTGGTACGTAGATATTTTTCAAGGCCTGCAAATTTATTCGACAGCAACAACAATTACTTTAATATTTGTGTCGCTTTCTGCTACAGAAACAATTCATCACGAGTTCTTTCTGTTCTGCAGGCAAACGCTCATTTTCTTTCCTTAAATTTTGTAGTTAATCTATTAGAATTTCGATTGTTGTTTTTATATATGTTGCAAATGTACTGGATACAGTTTCCGTTGCCGTTGCTGCTTTATGTTACTCTGACCCTTTATTGTACTGATGGGTCAATCAAATTGATGACCCCGCTATATTAGACAAAGAACAAAGATTGGTAAAAACGACTGGCTTGAAGGGAGTGCCACATACCTTCAGCTATCATAAAATTGGTGGATACCGAGGAAGGTCTGTGAAAACATCTTAACCATTTCGAAGGTGACCGGATTTTCAGCTCGCCTTGATGCGCATATACTATCCAAAATCGTCTCAAACATGCAAACCGTATTTAATCAACTACCGATAGTTCACCTACTAATTGGAGGAGATATTTTCCTAATAGAATAGTATAGAATGCAATTTCTGCAGAAAAACATTGCTTGGCTGGATAATTGGGGGAGAAATTAAAACTACCGCTACGAATAGGAAGAGGCAGCATGTGGTATGTACTATGAATCCAAATCACTAGAGAAAATCATTGAAATATTCTAACGCGAAGATATCACCACATATTCTATTTTCTCAAAACTACTTCTTGCAGAATCTACAACGATATTCCGACGGATAACTTATCCCAAGATTAACAACTACAAATGCAATCCCAACTGAAGGACGGGTCTCAATCACAACTCAAGGAAGGGTTGCATTCATCAAAATGGTTCGCTGACAAGAAATGTCTATTACATCATGAACCCCTGCAATCATCAGAATATATTAGAATATAAGGTAGAACCGCCGAAGAAGGTGGCATCCCAATATTCAGGCATTGATACCCATTGCACTATGAAATGTTTCCAGAAAGGGGGAGAGGATTTTGGAAAAGATGTTTCAATTTTTGAAACTTCTTCGACTCTTTTATGAATCTCAGAAATCTGTCTAGGAATAAGGTTGTACATTGACCCTTCACAAAACATGTGACCTTAATATGCGCCTTCTCATTCTGGCAAAGGCCAGACAATGGCAGATAAAATCCAGTCCTCCAGACAGGAAACACAGTTCGGAGTCTCAGTCGCCAAATGATGGCCCCATGTGTTATGTCACTTATTACCCCAACCAATGATTGAAGATCTTTTCTTTATAATGTTAGAAGGAAGGAAGTCTGCAACTCTCCTGTTGGATCATTGTAGGAAGGTGTTTCTGAGACCGTTTGCTCTTTCTGATTCCATTTTCTTGTTTCTGTATGAATCCAAAATTTGTTGAAGATAGTCCTCCTTTTGCCAGTTGCGTCGCTTACACAATAAAACTTTCAAGAGACTCAAGAAATGCTTTTAAAGGAAAAATTGATTTATTATTCTAATGTTTCTTTATTATTTTAATGTTTTGCACGAAGGTGCAACACTCTAGTTTTTATTAACACAATATTTCTTCTGAAAAGGTAACCTCCTTGGTTGAACGCTGGTTGAATACACACTGAAAAACTGGTCTCGGCACGCAGCATTGCCGACCGACTGTCCTCCTCTCTCCTGCGTCGGCACTTTCTTATGGCAACAGATAAAGATGGCTGCGGCCTGCCACACGGCTTTGGCGGGACTCAATGAGGGGAAATCTCTCCGCACTGAGCCCCGCGGAGACTCGCATGGTGGCAGGCAGCAGCCGTTGTCAGGAGGGCTCCGGCGCGAACAGAAGGACTTGGTTGTTTTCCAGGGAACTGAGCTGCACCATCGGTCCTTGTGAATATTATTTTCATAGCTCTTGATCCAATCAAAAGCCTTTGTTAAACTATACCAATAAATGCCTCTGGACCCAGTGGAAAACCCGCAATTCCAGAATTGGTCAATGCATCAGCTAATTCATTCCCTCGTACACCACAGTGTCCCGGAACCGACATAAGGTCAAGAAAATGCTACTTTGCTATAGAGTTAAGTCTTAACTTACATTCATTGACAATTTTTTAAGTGCTTAACGGATTTTCTGGGGCCTTCAGTTTAGTCTGACTGTCACTACAGACCCTACTCTGTATACTGCCACATTTCTTCTAAATTACCCAATTTGTTAGTCTAGCAAACACCGTTGCCATTTATTCCACAACCAAGAAGAATTTGATACTTTCATTCAGATACCAGCTAGCACCAGTTCCCTTTTAAGTTTCGAGCCGTCAGTGAAGAAAGTTTTCTGGGTATGAGTTTATCCTTCGGTTCCAGAACCAACGGCTATTGCTCTGACAGCCTCGTGGAATATCTCTCCATGCCTAAAGTTCTTGTCGCCTTGCCAGAATCCATTTGAATATAGCCAACATATCGTTGTCATCGCCTCCTGTTGGATCATAAGATCCAAAAGACTACATCACCATACAAAATTATTAGCCTGATCAGTGCTGTGTACATCCAAAATACACCAGCTTGTTTCAGAGCCCAAGTCTTACTAAATGCTCTTCGGCACTGCCCAAATACTTTATGTAACTTGTGTGAGCTTCCTATTAAGAACGTATCCTAAGTATTTCACTGATAGACTGATATTTACACATAATCAACTTTCATGGAATGTACACTTCTTTCAGCAGTTCGGGGTTAACGATACTCGTTAAGATTCCGGATAATGCTTGAACTCGTTGCTTGGGTTTGCTCCCAGAACTAAGAAGCAACGATCTAATATCATACAATACATCCTTGCCTGGTATTTTGTATGTTCCCATAAGTTGCGCTCGCAATTAATTTTTTAATTTTTTTATTTCTCAATCTATTGACAATCTGTTTTTCAACAATAAGTAAAAATATTTGAAGCATTTGGCTACATTACATATTCTGGCCACTACCAGAACAAATATTATTGAATCAAAGAGTGTATTATATATTCCCACATACATATTAATATACATAAAAAACAAAACGTCAAAAGACAATGTTAAAACCCATGTTGAAGTTCGGTGGGTGCGATTCGAAATTTTCCATTTCGTATGGGTCGGATTTTCATGGGTCTTTAGACTCTTCGTATATTTCATGCTATATTTTGTTTATGGGTTCCTCCACCGTCATTGTATCTTCATTCGTCATGTACCAGTCTGCCTTCGTTATCGCACGGAGAATTTTTTTTGTTCTTTGGATCAGCAGTATGTTGGTTTTGTTCGCAGTCCCCCAGATTTCTATCCCGTATTTCTATATTGGTATGATTATTGTCATATATTTTTTGCTTATTATGTAGTGATAATGTGGAACTTCTTCCTAATAGCCAATTGTATGAATTTGTTTCTTATTTCGTATTGTTTTAGAGAGTTGGTGTGCCTTTGCTAGCACGGATTCTCCAATGGAAGGCTTCCAAGATCTTCTACGCAGGTTGCAATGGCGAGCCTGGTCCTGAGCCACTCTTTCAATTCTCCTGCGTACGATGGCAAATATCTCGGATAGATTCCTCGCCTTTTTTGTGGGTGTAGATACCGCCTGTCGAGTTCCAAGCGTACATTCGTCGTAGAGTGCATGGGGTAGTCGGAACTCACGTACATGTGTCAAATATGCGGGGTATACCTCGTGCTCTCCGCTACACTAGAATTTATCGCAGGTGCGCTCTCAGGTAGGTGTACATCCCATTCTCGCTGTTGGTTGCCTGTGCACTGTGCTATCATGGTTTCTGTTAAACTAAATTCAACAACGGTTGTTGTATCGAGTTGATGATAAAGTTGACAACAGGCGCGTAAACCTTGGTGTCGTTATAGTTAGACCTAATGTCAATAGCGGTGCTTGTATCGAGTTGATGGTGGGTTTGATAACAGGCACATAAACCTTGGAGTCAGAGAATCAATAAATGCTTAGCTAAAATGAAAACACACATATTTAACTCTTACTGATTTACTGACTTTTGGCTGTCCAATTGTGGGCCTTTATTCACTTTTTCTATACATACATTACATATAATTTGTCGCTACATATATTTCGATATTATTGAATATAAGCAAAACCATGAAAAATGCATTCTTGACAAATAAATCTACAATGCTACTAAATAAATCCAATCCATGAAAAAAATGTATCTAATGTATATAAAAACTTACATTAACAAAAATGACGAATACCTACTTCATTGTAAAGCATGATCATCCAAATCATTTCAATTTGCATGATCACGCTTTCTAAACGGGAAAGGTGTAATGACCGTCAGTAAAAACAGGTAACCATCAAAACACAACTAAAACGTGCCATAACATTGAATGAGTCAATTGAGTCTTTTATTGCATGTGACCTGGACACAGATGTCAATCGATAATTCTAAACCTTTTGACAAAATTCAGAAATATGTGACACAGGTGTGAATTGGTAATTGCAAACTTTTCACATAGTTTGGAAGTATGTCAATAACACATTGCTCACACATTGCTCACATATGCGGTTACGGTGTGGTTTGTGTTCAATAATATATAAGTAGAATATTTTATTAGTTTAACAATTAAGTGTTCAACCATTAAAGGACGCGGATGTCGGATACTGCCGTATACCGGTCCGATCTGATTAATAAATGAACTTTAATAAAATAACAACCCGTCTTTTAATAACAATGGTTTCTAACTGCTGCAAGTCCTTTTTGAAGGTTAGCCATGTTTTGTGAAGTGGTGCTGGAAGTTCTGAATCCCAGTGGAAACTTAATCCATAGTTGTTGAACAAATATATTTGCTGTGTTCGTGACTGGCGCGTCGAAGCCAAAGGGATCAAAAATAAGGGAAATATATACTAAGGCTGCACGCTTTGTTATCCTACCGGATTCTACTACAACGACCTTGACCTTAAAGTAATCATTAGAAGGGCTCCAGGTCAATCCCATTGTTTTAATGTTGTCATCCAGTGTGTCACCGAATTCCATATTTATTTCCCTGTCCGTGACTGGAATTTCTTCTGGTAACCTTGGGTGATTCGTGTATCATTTCCGTTAATTGAAACCCGCGGAACTTAGCATGAGTCGAAGTTGCCGCTGTATTTCACATGCAGTGGAGAGATGATCAGACCCGCTCAACACATCATCGACATAAAAATTTGATATTACGACTTCTGCTCCTAGTTGGTATTTGTTGGCTTGATCGTCAGCCAGAGCCTGAAGTGTGCGCATAGCCAAATACGGTGCAGACGTTGTACCGTAGGTGACGGTCGTGAGCTGGTAACACTTCATGGGATGTAAGGGATCCTCTCTCCACCAGATAAGTTGGTACTTATGATCGTCTTTATCTACCCGCACTTGTCGATACATTTTTTCAATGCCAGCTGTAAAGAGAAATCGTGGGAGCCGGAAACGCAAAAGAATAGTGAACACATCTTCCTGGTAGGTAGACCTGTTGCCAGAAGATTGTTTAAAGAAATATTGGTTGATGTTTTGGCTGAAGCTTCGAATACAACTTTTTGCTTTGTCGTTGAGCTGTCTGGCTTCAAAACGGCATGATGTGGAAGAAAGTTGTAATGATAGTAGTTATGTCAATCTCTTCCATATGACCAAGCTTCTTGTATTCTGGCATGAAGGCTACATACGAGTATTGGGCCTTGAATTGAGGAATTTTTATAATTTTTCGTTCAATTGTAATGAACCGTTGCAGAGCTAACTACCGCGATTCTCCCAGTTTGTTTGGAGTAGTTGGGAAAGGCAATTTCACTATGAAGCGCCCGTTGTAATCACGTTGATAATTTAGCAGAAAATGTTCTTCACAGCGACGCTCGGTGGTTGTAAACTTACAGCTAGGTGTGTCACATCCTTCAAGCTGCGACAATTGTTCAAGAGTGTTGTTGAGGGAACTATTCTATTGACCAGTGTAGACTGCACATGTTGCTGTCTTTGTTGCGCTTTGGCCAATTTGTCCATTCATCAACCAGCCAAGTGTTGTGTTCTGCATGACTGGGAGTTCAGAGGAAAGTTCTATTTGGCCATTTCTATTAGGGCGTAATATAACTCTGCACCTAGGAGAAAATCGATTTTTCCTGGTTGATGAAATTCCGGATCAGCCAGTTGTACACCCTTAGGGATTGGGCATTTTGTAATGTTTAGCTACTGAGCTGCTTGAGTCGGAACAATACTTGTCAGCACAAATGCCTCGAAGTCGTCTGTAAAGCTGCTTGTTCGAAATTACAGTTTCATGTGAGCGCATTGCGCAGCTTTTCTATGGGCACTTCCAATAGCTTCAATGTACAACGAATCTTCGATTGGAGATATGTCTAGTCTTTTAATGACACATTCGGAGACAATGTTGATCTGTGATCTTGAGTCGAGGATGGCTCTAAATTCACCCGATCTTCCATTCGCAGCTGTTATTCTGATTTTTGCTGTTCCCAACATGACATAACTTCGATGTGTAGGCATGATGTCGGTGGCTGCTGATCTCACTGCAATATTGGAAACAGTTGTAGTTGATGTTGCTGCTGCTCTGGAGGTAGTTGCCTTTAAATTGGTTGGTGTTGATCGGCTTCCTCTTGTGGTCTGCTCCTGTGCTTCTAGATTTTTTATTGCATTTGGTGCAGCCTCGTGGAGTACACTTTCTTGCAGTATGGTAACAATCTTTGGCAATTGAAGCAGATCCTTTGAGTTTTAGCCCAGTTTAATCGATCTACTCCAGACAACTTCAAAAACTCCTTGCAAAGTTATATGGGATGATCCTTACCCGAACAATGTGGTAGCCGCTACGATCAAAGATGTCATCTTTAGTGTGTTTGTTCTTTCTTTTCCACCGAGGGCCTCCAATGATTGAAAGCGAATTTCAAGGAAGTCAAAAAAACCGTTTATTGTTTGTTGCTCTTTGGGATTCTTCAATGACTGTTCGTAGAGTATGTGGATTTGACGATCCAGTTTTTTCATGAGCAGCTGAAGCAGGCCAAGTTGTAGTCCGAGGTTCTCCAGAGCCAACAGGCTTTCACGTATAACATCGTGAAAACCTTTTATAGTTGCTGAAGATGTTGCATCGAATGGGAGGCTTGGATGTCTTGTTAAACCTTGAATTACAGTGGATGATAACAACCTCTTGTTGTGGTATCGATCTTGCAGCAGCTTCCTAGCTGTTTCATAATTATCCTTTGCTAATGCTAGGTGCCTGATTATTCGCTCTGTTTTTCCTGTCAAGTTGGCCTTCAAATACCGTTGACTTATGCATCATTTCATTGAAAATGTAATAAAATTTGCTGCATTTTAGGTAATCACCGTTAAAAGTGGGAATTGATATTTGTGGTAATCGTAATAGTTGTGGTTCAGATGAACCAATTTTCTTTGTTTTCCGTGGGCTTTTTGTGACATTGTTGTCAATTCCATCACCATTGAATGTACCTGCTATTCAATCTCAAGGTATGTGTCGAAGTCGTAACCTTCCTCTAGCGGGGCTGAAAAATCCTCCCAGATTTTATAGTTGATGCTTTCAATTTTATTCCATAGTCGCTGGAGGCGAGCACTATCTCCTTCATAATAATAATGTCCCTGGTTCTCACCTGTGTCAATTCCTGATAACAACCGTTGTGTGACATCATTAATGCTTGTTGCTTACGCATTAATGCTGCCATTTCATTCGTCATGGATACGGTATGGAATGATTCCACACTTCGTTGCTGGTCTGTGCTGTCTTAGTTAGACCTTAATGACTCAACAGGCCTCACTTAACTTGCTTTAATGCAAGAATGAATTTGTATTTTTCTCCCATCTTCGCGAAGATATCTTCCTTAAAATATGAATGGTCTTCGGGTATATTTGAAAGCCTGTATTTTATTGTCGATTTTTTGAAAAATCAACCAGAGGTCTTCAATTTAGTTCATTTTCCTTTGAAGATAGTCCTTTCTTTTGGTGTCTCATGTAATTGGTTATAAAATTTACCAAGTTTTCGACATTGTCGTCTTGTTGGCTGATGAGCTCTTCCAAACTGGCTATGATGATTCACTGCTATATTCACTGCTCGTTAATAATTGATGTGACTATTAGTTTCTGATGATTAGACTCACACTGGATTGCAGTTGCCTCTTGCTGCTGACGTGGCCTGTGGCACCTTGTTGGGGTTTGCTTTGAGGGTAACACTCATGTGCTCTTACCCCTGGCTGCGGATATTCTCTATAGCACCCTGTGTGCTTGAACAAAGTCACGTACACCGCTCCTACTATTTGTTCTGTGATAGCCGCAACCGCGGTACATAAACCTACGTTGCTTCTGGCGGCTGTCTCGTTTTCTTGGGGTCACCAAAGTGTTAAACTGAATCCAACAACGGTTCTTGTACCAAGTTATGATAAAGTTGACAACAGGCACGTGAACCTTGATATGGTTGTAGTTAGCCCTAATATCAACAGCGGAGCTTGCAACGAGTTGATGGTGGGTTTGACAACAGGCACATAAACCGTGGTGTCGGAGAACCAATCAATGCTTAGCTAAAATGAAAACACTCTTATTTAACTCTTACTGATTGACTGACTTTTGGATGTCCAATTGTGGGTCTTTATTCATTTTTTCTATACATACATTACATATAATTTTTCGCTACATATATTTCGATATTATTGAATATAAGCAAAACCATGAAAAATGCATTCTTGACAAATTTGCAAGCTGGCCTTGACTTGAGTTCTTCAGAGCATTGCACGTGATATCATATTTCATCCAGTGCAATGCCTTCGCTGCTATAGTAATTATTGGAGTTTTTGTCAACAATGCAAGTTTCATCGTTATGCTGGCAAGGTTTGCTTAACACAAGCCTAATTGTATGCAAAAGAAGATGTTATGCATTACAATTTTGAATGTTAAATAACCTCCCAATGAGGTTTGCACATCAACTGTTAATGCAATTAACATTTCTCCCGCGCGTTGAGCACAGCTCAACCTATATAAAATTCTTTATTGGTTGGTGGCAAGGGCAAGGCTGAGGCGCCGTACTTGCTGACGTGATGATTTCTTGTGCATTGACACCACATTGAATTCTTATTCTCCATATGCGCCCAGTAATCAAAAGTATCACGGACAGGAACAGTGCGGTAGTAGTCTGGTGGTTGAATTTTTTTGTGCAGTATCATCAGTTTTTCTTTGGCCAAAGCATTGTGTAATTCTGTGAGATTCTTCAGTTGTGTTGTGTAAGTGATCGCGGTGATTTTCTGCAATAGTGGGGTTATTTGTTCACTATTTGATAATTCTGTAATTTTCACCAGGCTTGTGCGTGATGCTGTCAACGAACTGGATGCGGATTATTGCCTTGTATTGAATTGTATTTTAGTACGCACTCGGGCTGAAGTATCAGTAGTCCTGAGCCTTTCAGTGCCAACGGGATGATTTTTTTTCCGCAAATTGTAGTGGCTCATGACGTTGATGGAACTGCATATATCACTTGATTTTTCGTCTTGAATGGTATCCACGTAATGTTATTGGCCACACTTCTCAGTTCACAATTTGGTTCAGTGTTGTTGTTAAACAAACAAATTGATTTTGCAGGAACACATCTCGGCCTCATAGCTGTACCAGATATGCACATTTGAGCATAGGTATTCATTTTGATACTTCGATGTAGCCGTCATGTTCCGAGAATAATGGTGCCAGTCTTTGAATTGGTCTTTTAAATATGCCCCTTTCTGTTTTGACGTCGCACACTCTTACTAATCCATCGTCACCCTTGTATACCTGAAAGATTCGCCCTAGAGGCCATTGGAGCCCTGGTCAATTATCTTCTTTGAGGATTACCATAGTATTTGGCTCTATAGTGCTGGTTGGACACTTCCATTTATGTCGTTGCTGAATTTGGTGAAGGAACTCTTGTGACCAACGTTTCCAGAACTCGTATTTAAGGTATGTCACGAATTTCCATCTAGTTTGTAGGATACCTTGGATTCTGACATGTTCCTATCTATCTGTGCAGATAACGGTTCACCTATCAAGAAGTGTCCCGGAGTTAACGCTGTTAGGTCATCTGGAGTTTTGACATTGAGGTAAGCGGTCGAGAATTCAAAATTCCCTCGATCTCCACGACGATGGTTTCGAGTTCTTCGTAGGTCAGCGATGCAATCGATACACTTCGTAGTAGCAAATGCTTGGTGGATTTAACCCCTGCTTCCCATAAGCCTCCAAAATGTGGAGCTCTAGGAGGAATAAATTTTAAGTTTATTCCACGGTCTCTGCATGATCTCGTGATATTTTCTCGTGAGGTATTTGAGAAGATGACATCGTTTAGCTCCTTCAGATTGTTACTTGCGCCGACGAAAATGGTTGCGTTGTCACAATAGATAGTGTCACACCGTCCGCGGCGAGACGTGAAGCGCTTCAGCGTTCCGATAAATGCTTCGGTCGTCAATTCGGTTACAACCTCTAGGTGAACTGCCTTTGTTCCGAAACAGGAAAAGATTGCGATGTAAGCCTTGTGTGGCTTCTTTCCATGAATTTTATAGTGCACCCAAAATGGTCCGCAAAAATCCACTCCACTATGGACAAACGGTCGAGCTGGAGTGACTCTGGTAGCTGGCAAATTTCCCATCACTTGATTGAATAACTTAGGCTTGAATCTGGTGCAGCGCACGCATTTTTGCACAACGTTTCGGGCCATTATTTTTCCTTTTATTATCCAAAATCGTTGCCTTGACGCTGATAGCAAACCTTGTGGACCACAATGCAAATTATTCTCATGCATCATGACAAGAATCATTCTGGAAATAGGGTCGTTGTATGGCAGCAACATGGGATGTTTTGCATCATAGCTCAAGTTAGATGCTTCTAGACGTCCCCCAACCTTTAGGATACCTTGGTCGTCAATAAACGGTGACAAATTACTGATATCGCTAGTGTTATTGACAGTTGAGTCAATCTAAGCTCTAAGCTTTTAATGTTTTCGTCAAACTAAGCTCTAAGCTTTTAATGTTTTCGTCAAACGCTCTTCTTTAGATACCCTTGACAATCAATGTCAATGATGCCTCCATTTCTTCAGCTGTTGGTGCTATTGTTGGGTGGGACACCTTGCTTCTTAATACTTTCACATAACAATTGACATATGCTAAAATTCTTTGCAGGCGTCGAAATGAATCCCTGTGATTGATATCTTCCCAAAAAGTTGTTGACTCTTTAGAACTGAGTGTGAGAGCTGCACTCGTCTGCCGCCTGAGGTCCAAAGCACATAGTTCTCGCGGAGGTTGAAGTTTTTTTTTTTTTTTTTTTATTTCATATATTTATTTATTGTATCTTCTAGTCTTAGACTAACAATAAGTAAGCACATCTTACAAACTAAATAATTAATATTAATACACCTTGCCAATGCTTAGTGCTTTTTAGTAATCACAATGTTATATATTAGTTACTGTAATAAATGTTATATTAGTTTTTGTACATGATTAAGATGTCGATGTTAGTTGTGCTGGTGATTTCGTACGTTTTAGGCGACTTGGAACCCTATTACATGCTAGTATCCTAGCTAGATGATTTGGGTGCTCTTTGATTTTTTGCGCATATTTTAAGCTGGCGTCAAAGATTTCCTTTTTTACGAGCGGAATGTTCAGATCTTTGTGAATGTTTGTATTCTTTATAAACCAAGGAGCCCCAGTGATGGTTCTTAGAATTTTGGACTGCGCTCTTTGAATAAGTTCTATGTTAGAGTTGCTTGCGCCGCCCCACAACTGGCTACCGTAAGTCCAAATTGGTTTTATGATGGCTTTGTACAGCAGTCTTTTATATTCTAGGCTCAAACTGGAATTTTTGTGCATGAGCCAGTGTAGGCTATTTGCTTTCAAAGTCATTTGTTTTTTTTTGGCTTCGATGTGGCGCTTCCATGTCAAACGTGAGTCAAGATGAATTCCTAGGTACTTCACCTCCTTTGCTTGAGGAATAGGAACATTGTTGAGTTTTAGCGCTGGACATGTACCTTTTTTTATAGTAAAGGTAATATGCGTACTTTTCGATTCATTAACGTTTATTCGCCAGTCAGCCAACCAATTTGTTACGAGGACCAGATGATCTTCTAAGTCACGGGATGCGATTTTGGGATTCGGATGAATGCTAAGGATAGCTGTATCGTCTGCGAAAGTTGCTGTTGTTAAATATTTGTTGGTAGGCAGATCTGAGGTAAATAGTAGATACAACACCGGACCTAGCACGCTTCCTTGTGGTACTCCAGCTTTGATGTCAAAGCATTTAGAGTAAGCATTATTGTACCTTACCTTGAACTTTCTGCCCCGCAGATACGATTCCAATATTTTGTGTACTTTTGTGGGCAACAGCTTTTTTATTTTGTAAATAAGCCCCTCGTGCCAGACCTTGTCAAATGCCTGCGCCACGTCTAAAAAGATGGCTGAACAATATTGCTTTTTGTCGAATGCGTTTTTTATCTCGTTCACTATTCGATGAACCTGCTCTATTGTACTATGGTGTTCGCGGAAGCCAAATTGGTGAGTGGGAATAGTGCGTTTTTCGTTTATATGCGGCATTAGTTTTGCAAGAAAAAGCCTTTCTAGGAGTTTTGATAAGATAGGCAGGAGGCTAATCGGTCTATATGATGATGATTGGGAGGGGTATTTTCCTGGTTTCGGGATCATTGTGATTACTGAAACTTTCCAAGCATTAGGAAAGTATCCTAAGCGCAACAAGCCATTAAATAGTGAAGTAAGTAAGATGATGGCCATTTGGGGTAACTCCGTGATCATTTTTCCAGTAATGAGGTCGTGTCCTGGAGCTTTGTTAAGAGCAAGGTTACTAATCGCATTACTTACTTCTTTTGTTTTTAATTTAATAGGCGAGCATGTTGTATCTGGCGAGGCGGTTAATATTAGGTTATTGGTATTGCGAGGTGGGTTGGAGGTAAAAACATATCTTAAGTGTTCGGCGAAAACAGCAGACTTTTCATCATCGCTTCTTGCCCAGTTTCCGTTTTTTGTACGAATCGGTGGAATTCCGCGTGTAGGTGCTTTCATTTCTCTGACAGCTTTCCACAGAGAGTAATTGGTGACGTCAATCGGAGAAAGGTTTTGGATATATTGGTCCAGGCAACGATCTGATTCTAGACGCAAGGCTTTTCTCAAATTTTCACTGGCAATAGATAACTTCCGTTTTAGGAAAGGGGACCTGGATTTTTGCCATTCACGACGCGTCTTCCTTTTTTCAGTAAGGAGAATATCGATTTGGGTTGACGTTTGTGGGCGCCGGATGCTGTTGCAGTTGTTGTCACGATTGTCCGCAGAGTGGCGCACAGCTAATCTTAGGGTCGAGGTAAATTGTTCCAGAAATGTTTCAATATCCTCATTAGTTTTGAGACGTGGGTTTAGGCTGAGATGACTACTGATGTATTTTCTGTATTTCAGCCAGTTAGTTTTAGTGGGTGTGAATTCGTAGGTAGGGCGTAACTTTTTGTTCAGATGTATTATAATAGGAGAGTGATCGGAAGAGAGGTCATTAAGGTGTTCAACTTTGAGTTGCTCTCGTTTTCGGTGTCTAGCAACTCCAAAATCAATAAGGTCAGGTGTCTTACGTGGGTCTGTCGGCCAATACGATGGTTGTCCTGAAGAGATAATATCAATCTTGGTGTCAGAAAGCATGAAGTTATATAATTGCTTTCCTTTTGGTGTTGTTGGTGAGTGTGCTTGGCATTATAGCCGCCAGCAGCTAGAAAGCTTGTTCCAAGTGTGGAGAAGAAATCTGAGAACTGGTAACTTGTTATTTTAAATCTAGGTGGGCAGTACACAGCGGATATTGTTAAGTTATCCTCCCATCCGTCCAGACAAATTGATGTTGCTTGTAGGTAGTCCTTGTTGTATTCTTCCATAACGAAGTGTTTTATTCTTTGTTTGATTAGGATTCCAGTGCCACCATGGGCTTTACCAGCGAGATGCTTTGTATCATAGAATTTATATCCCGGTATGTAAAAATTATGTTTATCGGTTAGATGGGTTTCGGATATAAGAAGTATGTCGATTTCATTAGTGAGTAAAAATTTGTTGATTTCTAACTTGTGCTGGCTTACACCGTTTGCATTCCATTGACAAATCTTAAGTACGTTCATTTCGGAGATAGCAGAAGCTGCATGAGCTGGTTTTGGTTTCTCATCATTTCTTGAATCATTGTTTGTATGGAGGTCATGAACTGCGTCATACATTGTGTGAGAGTTGCTATCATTCCTTCAAAATTATGCAGATTTGAACCAGTCCCGGACTGCTGATCCATCCCTAACTTAAGTACCCCTGCATACGTCGTCCCTGTGTCGGGGTATGGAATTGACTTCTGTGGTTGTGCAATGGTGGTATATTTGGACTAGGTTGAGTGCGCTTATTCTTTAACTGAGGGTCATTGTTCTTAATTTCCTGGTATACAGGACAACCTCTGTAGTTGGCAGTATGGTTACCACCACAATTACTGCACTTTCTAGCAGCTCTGTCAGTTTTAGTCTTCGTACATTCTGATGTGGGGTGTAAATCACCACAGGCAACACATACACTACGAAGAGTGCAGTAGGACCTTGTGTGCCCAAATTCTTGGCAATTAGAAGATTGAACTGGGCCATTTCGCTTGAGAGGCTCCTCCACTGTAATTCTACGATGCCTAAGATAGCGGAGATTATAAATACCATGCACTTCTCCTTGTTAAGCATTTGGGTTTCAGGCTCCAATTCTACGCGAAACAATGGCTGAGGGATTCTGTTGCGATTTATTATATTTATAATAGAGCGGGCAGCGAACCCTGCTTCATGTAGTGCTTCTTTGACTTCAGCAGGGGGGATATCTGATTCAAGTCCCTTCATAACAATGGTAAGGCCTTTGCTACTTTTAAGCTGATAGGTGTAGTAGCTTTTTTTTATCATTGTCGAAGTTTTTTATAACCACTCTGTAGTTGCTCTCACTATGTATTTGGATTTTTGTTTCTTGGATATTGCCTTTAACAAGAGGGGTGACATGGAAATTTTTAGGACCAATGAGCTCGGTAAGCTTTGCAACTAATTTACTGGAGTTACGTTCTCGTAGGTAAATGGGAGGTGGTTTGAATATAATATTAGGTTTGGGTGCGTCTGCCTCCTCAGCACTTTGAAGTAGTGCGAAGCGATTATTACTAGAGGTTAGGCTCTCGCTAGTTTTGCTGATTTTTGCGATGTTAGTTTTGATTGCACTTGATTTTGGGCTTCGCTTGCGCTTGTTTATAAGGATATACCTATCTAAACCAGTTTGTGTTGTTCCACTTTTCCCTGCTCGGTTGCTTGACAAATTTTTGGTTGAGTGGTTTGCACTGATGGTTGGTGTGAGTGCATTTTCAGTGCGCTCAGCCACTGTTGGCGAATTTGTTCTAGCACGATCGGACGAGTGAGAGAGAGACGTGGGTGGAACCTGTTTGCACTCTTTAGTTATGGACGCTGTTGGGCTGGGTGTTGAACATTGAGCGCTCCAAGAGGGCGCATGCGCAGAGAGTGCCAGAGACACTTTTGCACATTGGTTCTGGTTTGAGTGCGAACTGTGTGTACTTGCATTGTTAAGTGCAGTCGAATTGAACGCTGTGGAGTTGCAGTCGCATGAGGGCCGCTGCCCGGCCGCTCGCCGTTGTGGGACATGCTACCTCCGCTCGCTTGTCTCTGTTTTGCAGGCAAATGGAGGTTGAAGTGGCCAAATTGTAATAGATCCGTGCAGGAACTAAGGTCCATATAGCCAAAACAGGTTGTCTACTAATTTAGCTAGTGTCACGCCTCTTGATACCAGGTCTGCGGGATTGTCCTGGGACGGCACATGACGCCATTGTTGTGGATTAGTTGCTTGCTGAATAGCCGAAATTCGGTTTGTTCTGAATGTGGGGAAGTGTGCTGATTCCGCATTTATCCATGCCAGAACCGCTGTGGAATCAGACCAAAAAAGCGCTCTTTCACGCCTTTAAAGAACAGGCTTTCATAGATCTTCTGCATCAATTTCACGGTGACCTTACCAGCGCACAATTCCAGTCTTGGTAATGTTACCTTTGTTGGAGCTACTCGTGATTTCGCACATAGGAAGCGAACGATTATCTGGTTATGGCAATCTTGTGTTCGCATGTATGCCACCGCTCCGGAGGTACGTTCTGATGCGTCAGCAAAAATGTGTAATTGAAGGTCGTTGGGTACTGTGCGTTCGAAGACGTGGCACGCTGATGGTGTAATGACCGTCAGTAAAAGTAGGTAACCATCAAACCACAACTAAACCGTGCCTTAACATTGAATGAGGCAATTGAGTCTTTTATTGCATGTGACTCTGACACAGATGTCAATCGGTATTTCTAAACCTTTTGACATAATTCAGAAATATGTGGCACAGGTGTGAATTGGTAATTGCAAACTTTTCACATAGTTCGGAAGTATGTCAATAACACATTGCTCACACATTGCTCACATATGCGGTTACGGTTTGGTTTGTGTTCAATAATATATCAGTCGACTACTTTATTAGTTTAACAATTAAGTTTTCAACCATTAAAATACGCGGATGTCGGATACTGCCGTATACCGGTCCGATCTGATTAATAAATGAAATTTAATAAAATAACAACCCGTGTTTTAAAAACATGTCGATCCTGCCAGATCGGGCCCTGTAAAGTATAAAGTTCCTGCCATTCCGGCAGTGTACGTGTGTAAATAAGTATGTGTGTATAAATAAGTGAAGTGAAACTTTATGAAAACGTTAAAAGACACATCGTAGAATGCCGTTTGATCTAGAATTTAAAAAATTCATATTGAGAAAAAAGATAATAAAAGACGAGCTTCAATACGACATACTTATACAATTCGGTAATTCGCTAAATAGCGAAGTAACAAATAGTTACGGGACATATTTCTCCTCACAAGAACTAATAAAAATTTTGAGTGAAAATGTCTTGGTGTGAAGAAAGCGTTAAGTGTGGTGATGGTAGCCCTCTCCGGTTATGAGGTGGGCAAGACAGTCAAGCACGGTAGAATAGAAGAAAATCTTGCAAACAAACAAGAACAAAGGAACAAAACAGAATCGTGGCAAATAAATGCAATGATAACATTTACACAATTTATCGTGGCATCGTATGTCACAGTGCGAAAACTTTTGAAAAAATTGCGCCACATACCAATTGCACGCATATAATTATAAATTCAAATAATAATATTCTACTAGGAATCAAAGCAGCCTACCACATGTCAACTGCAACATCCTAAACATCAACTGCAACAGCAAAATCAACACCATCAACTGCAACACCAAAATCGCAAACAACATAATCAACATCAACGACAACAGAAAAATTAACATCAGAAACACCAAAAGCTAAATAAATGTATTAATTAAAATATGAATAATGAACGTATAGATAATATTTTTTTTTTTATTATTATTATAAGTAATAAAGTAAACGTTCGATTGGATTTTTTGCGTTTAATTACATGTTTATAAGTAACTTTCGATTCGGCAATTACGTTAATAATTTTTTTTTTGCGATTCCCCAAAAAAATTAATTACTTTTGTCTCGAGCTCTGAGGTATGTCCACATTGGTAAAATGGGAAAGCATAGCACACAAACTGCAGGAAATATAAATAGAATTTGATAAAGCGTTTAAATGTTTAAATAAAAGTCAGATACCATCACAAAGCACCAAGCTAAAACATTTGAATACACTAATTTATTTTCACAACTCCATATCTGAACTAGGTAGAACAGTTTACCCAGCACTTAGTACTCCTCATGAAGAAGAATTTGATGAATTCTTCATAACACTAAAATCAAGGCTAGAAGCTCTGTTTAATAAACTGCTCACATCAAACACAATCCATAGAGATATTACACAATTTAAAGATATTAAATTGCCAGAGCAGATAACGAAGAATCGGATATTGAAACAGACGAACAACAAAAAATAGGCAAAATGACACCAATTGAGTTCATCACAATAGCAACAAAACTATTGCCTGGGTTTGATGGCAAAGTAGAAAATTTAAGCAAGTTCGTTAATGCTTTAGATGTGCTAAACTCAATCAAAGAAGATCATGATGATTTAGCGATCTCTCTAATTAAAACAAAACTCTCGCAAACAGCGAGTAGATTGCTAACAAACGAGCAAACTATTGAAGCAATAAAAAACACTCTAAGTTCAAGTGTGAAACGCGAATCTTCGCTAAATATGGCAACTTGGTTACTAGGTATCAAACAGCAAAATAAAAGTGATATAGACTATGCAAGGGAAATTGAATCACTTGCACAACAACTCGAAAGTGCATACATAGCTGATGGCATGACACCACAGGGCGCAAAAACATACTCAGCGCAGTCAAGGCCATAAAAACAAATGCAAGATCAGAAGAGTTAAAAATGCTAATAAAAGCAGTTCAATTTAACACAACTAATGATGCAAACACTAAATTTATTGAGTTAGGGGCAGATAGTTCAAGCAACCTACAAATAAATTATATAAATAGAAAATATAGGGGTCGAGGAAATAATTCCTACAGAGGAAACAACTCCTATAGAGGGAATAGAACTAATAGAAACTACAATCAAAGTAACAATTTTAATAGAAGTAGAAATAACAATTTCAACAACAATAACAATTATAACTAGAGTAATAATTTTAATCGAGGTAGAAAAAACGGCTAAAACAACAATAACTATAGGAGCCGTAATAACCCAAATAATAATGTCCGATACACAGAAGCATCGGAAAACGCAGAGCACCCCCAGAGTGCCCAACTGGCGGAAACTAAATATTGTAACATTATTAAAGGTAAATCTCTCATTTACTAATTTTTTCACCGTCAACACATCACTAAATGATTATAAGTCAACGTTTTTGCTAGACAGAGGCTCAGAAATAAGTATTTATAAAATATCAACATTTCAATAAAGAAAAATCACATTTACAATTTAAAAGGAATAGGAAATGGTACCATAAAAACATTAGGTCTTACTACAGCTACACTCTACATAAATAATTCAGAAATTTACCACAATTTTCAGATAGTCGACGAAAATTTTTTTCATAAAACAATTTAATATGTATTAGATTACCAGAATAATGGTCCAAGTTGTTTGATAATACGACGGCCTCTATAAAAAGCCAATTAGATCGAAAATTTCAGATTATCCTACAAAAGAAGTACTTAGTTTACCAGCAAGAGCAGAAGTAATTAGGAAAATCCATATAGCTAAACATGAGGAAGAAAATATACTAATCCCAAACCAAGAGTTAGAAAATGGTATTATAATAGCAAACACAATAGTTAATACGAAAAACCCATATGTCAGAATAATTACACAACAGACAAAAATGTTTTTCTCAAACAAGATAACTGAAACAATAAATATGGTTAACATAAACAAGATAGATAATACTGAAGGTCGAAAGAATACTATACTAGATAAATTAACCCAAAATTGTCCATTATATCACAGAGATAAATTCAGAAAACTATGTTCAAACTATAGAGACATATTCGCATTAGAGACTTTTAACCATTTTTATAAACAAAAATTGCTTTTAAAAGATGAAACACCAGTCTATATTAAAAACTACAGGTTACCACATAATTATAAACCTGAAATTAATAAACACATAGAAAAACTAATTAAAGATAACATAGTTGAACCATCAGTATCAGAATACAATAGTCCAATCCTCCTGGTTCCAAAGAAATCCTTACCAAATTCTTCAGAAAAGAAATGGAGACCTGTGATAGATGATAGACAGGTTAACAAAAACTTGCGTCAGACAAATACCCACTACCAAGAATCGATGACATTCTCGATCAACTGGATTGCGCTAAATACTTTTCCTGTCTAGATTTAATCTCGGGTTTTCACCAAATTGAACTTGAAGAAGAATCAAGATATATAACATCATTCTCATCCGATCAAGGGTAATTTAGATTCAAACGATTACCATTTGGATTAACAATTGCACCCAACTCATTCCAGCGAATGATAAATATTGCATTCTCTGGCCTCGGGCCAGGCAAAGCATTCATTTATATGGATGATATAATAGTAATAGGCTGTTCCGAAAATCACATGATCGAAAATCTGAAAACAGTTTTTGAAATCTGTAGGGAAACAAATCTCAAACTGCACCCAGACAAATGCAAATGTTTTCACTCTCAAGTAACATTTTTAGGTCACAATTGTACAAATCTTACCAGACGAATCAAAGTTTAAAAAAATTCTTTCATATCCAAAACCAACAAATGCTGAGGAATGCAAAAGGTTCATAGCATTCGTTAACTATTACAGACTATTCATATCAAATTTCGCTAATCATGCAACACACATTACTAAATTAACAAGAAAGAAATCTTCTTTCATTTGAACAACTGATTGTGAGAACTCATTTGCATATCTTAAAAATTCTTTACTAACAGCCAAAATATTAAAATATCCAGATTTTGAAAAATCTTTCTCTATAACCACTGATGCAAGCAAAACAGCTTGTGGCGCTTTGTTAAGCCAAAATTACAACGGTACACAATTACCCATTGCTTTTGCTTCGAAAACATTTACAAAAGGGGAATCTAATAAGTCAGTCATAGAACAAGAGCTGACGGCAATACATTGAGCTATAAAATTTTTCAAACCATACATTTATTGTACCAAATTCCTCAAAAAAAAGCGATCATAAACCGCTAACATACCTGTTTGCAATGAAAAATCCTTCCTCTAAACTTACAAGAATGAGGCTTGACCTCGGGGAATTCGATTTTGATATAGAATATATCAAAGGTAAATATAATTGCGGCGCAGATGCATTATCTCGCATTGATTTCGGGCAAATCAAGCTACTTAAAGAAGAAAACTCTGCAATCATACAAATGATCACAAGGTCCAAGTCTAAAAACACACCCCCCAACATTAAAATCACACAAACCGAACAAGACGTAACACAACATGTGTATAACACAATTACTAGTCAAGAAGTGAAAAAGTTGCCTCGCCTTACATTTATAACAAAACGGTGCACCATAAATGAAATATTAAAAGAATCCTCAAAATTATTATTATTCCATGGAAAGAAAAAAATATTTAAACTTCATACAAAACATTTTATTGCTCATGCGAAAATTGCGCTAGAGCAATTACTTCTCAAACTTGAAAAAGCAGTTGGCAATAACTTTAAATGTATAAAGATCGCGATCAATGACAATTTGTTTAAACATATTGATATAGAGGAATTTAAAAGGGTAGGTAACAAAATCTTAAAAAAGGTAACAATTGGTATATTACCACAAATAACCAAAATCACTTCACGAACACAAAAACTAGAAATACTTCAAAAATATCATGACGACCCTACATTCGGAGGACACCCAGATTGTTATAAAAAATTAGACGACAATACACATGGAAAAACATGGCTTCAGACGTGAAGTCTTACGTTAAATTAATTGTGAAAATTGTAATAAAAATATGTCTGGTAAAAATAGCAAAGAACCCTTAGTCATAACGGATACACCAGGAACCGCTATAGGCCCACTTCCAAAATTGTTTAACGGGAATGAATACGCTCTCACAATAATTTGTGATTTATCTAAATATCTAATAATAGTAGCAATATAGTAGCCAAAGCTAGAGTAAAAACTGCATCTTAGGTCACTTACCCATTCAACATATACTAACGGACATGGGTACCGAATATAAAAACAAACTTTTTGAAGAAATATGTAAATTATTAAAAACAGAACATAGAACATCCAGCCCATATCACCACCAAACACTAGGTACAATATAAGGTTCACACAGAACATTTAATAAGGTCATATATTTCAACAAATACGCTAGATTTCAAAAAATAGGGATCAAGTACTTCACGTATTGTTGCAATACAACTCCTTCAACAACTCATGGCTACACACCTTTTGAGGTAGTTTTCGGTAAAACCCCTGTACCTTACGACTTCATATTAAGTGGATCCAATTTGTAATATAGATGACTTCAAAGCAGAATTTAAATTCAAATTACAAACAGCTCATGTAGGAGCAGCAGAATTACTGCAAAAAGCGAAAGGAAAGACAAAAGAAATTGATGATAAACGAGCCAAGCCACAAGCTGGACAGCATCTTTAAAGGTCCATATAAAGTCCTAGAAACAGATAATTTTGGAAATTGCAAAATCGATATAAACTCAAAATCAACAATTGTACATAAAAATAGACTAAAATGAGCATAATGAATTATTTTTGTGATATATTTGTCCTGCCCAGAACAATATAATAAATATTATAAGAACAATATTATAAGAACAATATTATAAGAACACTATTATAAGAACAATATTATAAAAGCAATAATATACAAATATAAAAATTTACAAATATACAAATATTCAAATATACAAATATACAAATATACAAAAATACTACTAAATAAATCTACAATGCTATACTAAATAAATCCAATCCATGAAAAAAATGTATCTAATGTATATAAAAACTTACATTAACAAAAATGACGAATACCTACTTCATTGTAAAGCATGATCATCCAAATCATTTCAATTTGCATGATCACGCTTTCTAAACGGGAAAGGTGTAATGACCGTCAGTAAAAACAGGTAACCATCAAAACACAACTAAAACGTGCCATAACATTGAATGCGTCAATTGAGTCTTTTATTGCATGTGACTGTGACACAGATGTCAATCGATAATTCCAAACCTTTTGACAAAATTCACAAATATGTGACACAGGTGTGAATTGGTAATTGCCATGTCAATATGTCAATAACACTGTGCTCACACATTGCTCACATATGCGGTTACGGTTTGGTTTGTGTTCAATAATATATCAGTAGAATATTTTATTAGTTTAACAATTAAGTGTTCAACCATTAAAAGACGCGGATGTCGGATACTGCCGTATACCGGTCCGATCTGATTAATAAATGAACTTTAATAAAATAACAACCCGTCTTTTAGTAACAATGGTTTCTAACGGCTGCAAGTCCTTTTTGAAGGTTAGCCACGTTTTGTGAAGTGGTGCTGGAAGTTCTGTATCCCAGTCTACATTAAGTTTCCATAGTTGTTGAACAAATATATTTGCTGTGGTCGTGACTGGCGCGACGAAGCCAAAGGGATCAAAAATACGGGAAATATATACTAAGGCTGGACGCTTTGTTATCCTACCGGATTCTACTACAACGACCTTGACCTTAAAGTAATCATTAGAAGGGCTCCAGGTCAATCCCATTGTTTTAATGTTGTCATCCAGTGTGTCACCGAATTCCATATTTATTTCCCTGTCCGAGACTGGAATTTCTTCTAGTAACCTTGGGTGATTCGTGTATCATTTCCGTTAATTGAAACCCGCGGAACTTAGCATGAGTCGAAGTTGCCGCTGTATTTCACATGCAGTGGAGAGATGATCAGACCCGCTCAACACATCATCGACATAAAAATTTGATATTACGACTTCTGCTCCTAGTTGGTATTTGTTGGCTTGATCGTCAGCCAGAGCCTAAAGTGTGCGCATAGCCAAATACGGTGCAGACGTTGTACCGTAGGTGACGGTCGTGAGCTGATAACACTTCATGGGATGTAAGGGATCCTCTCTCCACCAGATAAGTTGGTACTTCTGATCGTCTTTATCTACCCGCACTTGTCGATACATTTTTTCAATGCCAGCTGTAAAGAGAAATCGTGGGAGCCGGAAACGCAAAAGAATAGTGAACACATCTTCCTGGTAGGTGGACCTGTTGCCAGAAGATTGTTTAAAGAAACATTGGCTGATATTTTGGCTGAAGCATCGAATACAACTTTTTGCTTTGTCGTTGAGCTGTCTGGCTTCAAAACAGCATGATGTGGAAGAAAGTTGTATTGATACTAGTTATGTATATCTCTTCCATATGACCAAGCTTCTCGTATTCTGGCATGAAGGCTACATATTGGGCCTTGAATTGAGGAATTTTTATAATTTTTCGTTCAATTGTAATGAACCGTTGCAGAGCTAACTACCGCGACTCTCCCAGTTGGTTTGGAGTAATTGGCAATTTCACTATGAAGCGCCCGTTGTAATCACGTTGATAATTTAGCAGAAAATGTTCTTCACAGCGACGCTCGGTGGTTGTAAACTTACAGCTAGGTGTGTCACATCCTTCAAGCTGCGACAATTGTTCAAGAGTGTTGTTGAGGGAACTATTCTATTGACCAGTGTAGACTGCACATGTTGCTGTCTTTGTTGCGCTTTGGCCAATTTGTCCATTCATCAACCAGCCAAGTGTTGTGTTCTGCATGACTGGGAGTTCAGAGGAAAGTTCTATTTGGCCATTTCTATTAGGGCGTAATATAACTCTGCACCTAGGAGAAAATCGATTTTTCCTGGTTGATGAAATTCCGGATCAGCCAGTTGTACACCCTTAGGGATTGGGCATTTTGTAATGTTTAGCTACTGAGCTGCTTGAGTCGGAACAATACTTGTCAGCACAAATGCCTCGAAGTCGTCTGTAAAGCTGCTTGTTCGAGATTACAGTTTCATGTGAGCGCATTGCGCAGCTTTTCTATGGGCATTTCCAATAGCTTCAATGTACAACGAAGCTTCGATTGGAGATATGTCTAGTCTTTTAATGGCACATTCGGAGACAATGTTGATCTGTGATCTTGAGTCGAGGATGGCTCTAAATTCACCCGATCTTCCATTCGCAGCTGTTACTCTGATTTTTGCTGTTCCCAACATGACATAACTTCGATGTGTAGGCATGATGTCGGTGGCTGCTGATCTCACTGCAGTATTGGAAACAGTTGTAGTTGATGTTGCTGCTGCTCTGGAGGTAGTTGCCTTTAAATTGGTTGGTGTTGATCGGCTTCCTCTTGTGGTCTGCTCCTGTGCTTCTAGATTTTTTATTGCATTTGGTGCAGCCTCGTGGAGTACACTTTCTTGCAGTATGGTAACAATCTTTGGCAATTGAAGCAGATCCTTTGAGTTTTAGCCCAGTTTAATCGATCTACTCCAGACAACTTCAAAAACTCCTTGCAAAGTTATATGGGATGATCCTTACCCGAACAATGTGGTAGCCGCTACGATCAAAGATGTCATCTTTAGTGTGTTTGTTCTTTCTTTTCCACCGAGGGCCTCCAATGATTGAAAGCGAATTTCAAGGAAGTCAAAAAAACCGTTTATTGTTTGTTGCTCTTTGGGATTCTTCAATGACTGTTCGTAGAGTATGTGGATTTGACGATCCAGTTTTTTCATGAGCAGCTGAAGCAGGCCAAGTTGTAGTCCGAGGTTCTCCAGAGCCAACAGGCTTTCACGTATAACATCGTGAAAACCTTTTATAGTTGCTGAAGATGTTGCATCGAATGGGAGGCTTGGATGTCTTGTTAAACCTTGAATTACAGTGGATGATAACAACCTCTTGTTGTGGTATCGATCTTGCAGCAGCTTCCTAGCTGTTTCATAATTATCCTTTGCTAATGCTAGGTGCCTGATTATTCGCTCTGTTTCTCCTGTCAAGTTGGCCTTCAAATACTGTTGACTTATGCATCATTTCATTGAAAATGTAATAAAATTTGCTGCATTTTAGGTAATCACCGTTAAAAGTGGGAATTGATATTTGTGGTAATCGTAATAGTTGTGGTTCAGATGAACCAATTTTCTTTGTTTTCCGTGGGCTTTTTGTGACATTGTTGTCAATTCCATCACCATTGAATGTACCTGCTATTCAATCTCAAGGTATGTGTCGAAGTCGTAACCTTCCTCTAGCGGGGCTGAAAAATCCTCCCAGATTTTATAGTTGATGCTTTCAATTTTATTCCATAGTCGCTGGAGGCGAGCACTATCTCCTTCATAATAATAATGTCCCTGGTTCTCACCTGTGTCAATTCCTGATAACAACCGTTGTGTGACATCATTAATGCTTATTGCTTACGCATTAATGCTGCCATTTCATTCGTCATGGATACGGTATGGAATGATTCCACGCTTCCTTGCTGGTCTGTGCTGTCTTAGTTAGACCTTAATGACTCAACAGGCCTCACTTAACTTGCTTTAATGCAAGAATGAATTTGTATTTTTCTCCCATCTTCGCGAAGATATCTTCCTTAAAATATGAATGGTCTTCGGGTATATTTGAAAGCCTGTATTTTATTGTCGATTTTTTGAAAAATCAACCACAGGTTTTCAATTTATTTCATTTTCCTTTGAAAATAGTCCTTTCTTTTGGTGTCTCATGTAATTGGTTATAAAATTTACCAAGTTTTCGACATTGTCGTCTTGTTGGCTGATGAGCTCTTCCAAACTGGCTATGATGATTCACTGCTATATTCACTGCTCGTTAATAATTGATGTGACTATTAGTTTCTGATGATTAGACTCACACTGGATTGCAGTTGCCTCTTGCTGCTGACGTGGCCTGTGGCACCTTGTTGGGGTTTGCTTTGAGGGTAACACTCATGTGCTCTTACCCCTGGCTGCGGATATTCTCTATAGCACCCTGTGTGCTTGAACAAAGTCACGTACACCGCTCCTACTATTTGTTCTGTGATAGCCGCAACCGCGGTACATAAACCTACGTTGCTTCTGGCGGCTGTCTCGTTTTCTTGGGGTCACCAAAGTGTTAAACTGAATCCAACAACGGTTCTTGTACCAAGTTATGATAAAGTTGACAACAGGCACGTAAACCTTGATATGGTTGTAGTTAGCCCTAACATCAACAGCGGTGCTTGTAACGAGTTGATGGTGGGTTTGACAACAGGCACATAAACCGTGGTGTCGGAGAACCAATCAATGCTTAGCTAAAGTGAAAACACTCATATTTAACTCTTACTGATTGACTGACTTTTGGCTGTCCAATTGTGGGTCTGTATTCATTTTTTCTATACATACATTACATATAATTTTTCGCTACATATATTTCGATATTATTGAATATAAGCAAAACCATGAAAAATGCATTCTTGACAAATTTGCAAGCTGGCCTTGACTTGAGTTCTTCAGAGCATTGCACTTGATATCATATTTCATCCAGTGCAATGCCTTCGCTGCTATAGTAATTATTGGAGTTTTTGTCAACAATGCAAGTTTCATCGTTATGCTGGCAAGGTTTGCCTAACACAAGCCTAATTGTATGCATAAAAAGATGTTATGCATTAAAAGTTTGAATGTTAAATAACCTCCCAATGCTGTTTGCATCTCAACTGTTAATGCAATTAACAGCTTCAATAGTCCTATTGGACCGCTCCATCGGGTTTTATTGGGGGGGTGTATGGTGAGGTGGACTGTTGCCTGATACCTATATCTTTGACGAACTTCCGAAATGCATGGCTCGCGAACTGAGTACAATTGTCAGTAATAAGTACCTTCGGGGCGCCAAAGTGCGATAATATGCGTTCCCTGAAGGCCTTGTGTAGTCCCGATGCTGTTGCTTGGCTTAATGGTATCAGTTCCACCCATTTGGAAAACTTATCGTAGATCCCTAGTAGTGTATTGTTTGGAGCGGGCTAGGGGTCCAACAAAATTGGCGCTGATGATTGACCACGGCTCATCGGTGACTTTGGTCAACATATTTCCTGCTGGCTTTCGGTGCTAAAGTGTCTGCCAGAACGTTCAGTTTACTCTTGCGATATTTTATGTCGAACGTGTATTGCTGAAGTTCCAATGCCCATCTGGCGATGCGACCTGAAGGGCTCTCTATGGAACTGACCCATTTCAGTGCCAAGTGATCGGTAGATCACTGTGAACTCATACCCTTCTAAATATTCCCACATTTTTCGAATACCCCAGATGATGGCCAAACATTCTTCCTCTGTCGGTGAGTTCTTTTCTGCTTTATTGAGATGTCTGCTGGAGTAGGCACGACACGTTCTTTTCTTTCTAGGTCCTGTGTTAGTACGGCGCCCAAACCGTAGCCGCTCGCATCTGTTTGCAGAGCAAAGCATTGTGCGAAGTCAGAACCTGCCAAAATAGGAGCTTCGGTGAGTCGTTGTTTGAGAACGTCAAATGCTTCCTGCTGTTCGCTACCCCATTTCCAATGTCTGCCTTTCTTCAACAAACATGTTAGCGGTTGTGGCACGTCCGCAAGTTCAGAAAGGAAACGTCGATGCAACGAAGCTATTCCTAGGTAGCGGCGTAGTTATTTTACGTTCGTTGGTGGTTTTAGCTGCTGAATTGCGGCGATTTTATCTGGGTGGGTATGGAAGCCATCTTTACTCACTTCGTGGCCCAGATACTTCAGTTTCTTTCTGAAGAACTCGAATTTTTCGGCATTTAATTTCAAGTTGGCTCTTCGAAGTCGATGAAACACTTCCAGCAGATGTTTTCTGTGCTCTGCTTCTGATTGGGATATGATGATGATGTCATCCAAATAACTGAAAGAATGAGGCTACAATTCAGTGCCAATGACGTTGTCCAAGACCCGTTGGAACGACGCAGGTGCTGAATGGAGACCAAACGAGATCACTCTCCACTGGTATAAGCTTCGTCCAGGAACGGTGTATGCAGTATACGGCTTGCTGGTTTCCTCCCTTGGTATCTGCAAGTAGCCGTTCTTCAAATCTAGGCTCCTAATACACTTGAACTCCCTGAGTCGATCCACAATGTGGTGTATGCGCGGCAGACGGTATGCGTCGTTTTGACGTTTAAGTGTTGGCAGTCGATATATAGCCACCAATTACCCGTTCTCTTCCGCACCAACACGATAGGCGGACTGTGTGGGCTGTTGGATAGTTCGATACAGCCTTTTCTTATCAGTTCGTCGAATTATTCATTGATAATGGCCTGAATTGCTGGGTTTCTAGGGAAATATCGTTGTTTCATGGGTCGTTCATCACAATTTTGTATTTCGCTACACTGGTTACTCCTTTCTGAAAGGTGTAACCAGCTTCCACTCAACGTTATACTGAGCATGTCTCATTAGATTCTGCATTCTCTTTTAACTTCTGATGCCTCTGACGGATCTCATCGTCGAAGTCCTCAAAATATCTGGATGGCAGGAAGAAACTTTTAAAATCATTTTTGAACGCAGCTCATGTCATCCACTGCCGATTGTTGTTGCGGGACTACATCAGCGCCTTCTCGCGCAACAGTTCAGGCATGGTTCATGCCAGAGTATACGGACCTTCCAGCTCCTTCCCACCGTCATAGTGCACTGACGATTTCCGCACTTGGTCCATGGCCGTTGGGTACGATGGTGCTGCAACATCTAGCATTGTATGCTGAGCGGTGCTAGGTACAACGACAGGGGAAGGATTCCTTGCAAACTCTGCTTGCCACTCCCGTAACCGTTGTTGCATCTCCGCTAGCAGCTCAACTTTCGAAATAAATGACGACAACCTGCGTCGTAGGTCTTCTACCGTCCCTGTGGCATTTAGGTGAACTTAGTCAGTGGTTGCCACTAAGTCTTCTTTGCGTAGGCTGAACACCCACATAGTGCGTACCATTTTTGTCTTCCCTTATTGTTTCTTTGACGATTTAATTTCCCTTTCGGGTCCCTGCTCGGGCGTCACTTGTAACGACACATTGAGTCTATATATATTTTCTATAGGTGAGGTAGACTCAGCGGCGTCCAAGGTCCATTTGTTTACGATTTTCTTATTTTTGTTTTTAATATTATTACTGAATATTATTACCCTTTGCGTCGCGCATTCTTTGTCAGGTTAACGTCCGGCGCGAGTGACTGCCTCGCTCAGGTCAAAGTTAGTAGTCCGGCGCGAGTAACTGACTCGCTCAGGTTGTTGTAAAGGTTTATGTCTCAAGGAATCTTACCGTGGGCTATGTTTACTTGGTAACTGAATGCCCATTAGAGGTCCGTACACTGCTCGAATGGATTTACACAGTTTTTCTCAAGAAATTATTTTCGCTGTACCTGCTTACCGCGGCTGGTGATCGCCAAAGAAAGAAGAGCGAATATCCGCATGTAAAGCCTTTTATATCCTTTTGATGTGCCCACGTATACTAGTTAAACTGCCCATATGTTTGCTGAAGCTAGCCAAGTGGCGTGACTTTACTAAGAAACCGGTTTAGCAATTTCATGCTGTTACCATGCATGTTCACTGACTATTCTAGTGGCTCTTGTTCACTGACAATTCTAGTGGCTCTTGTTCACTGACTATTCTAGTGGCGTGATGGTCGTTGTCAAGACGGTTTCTGCATATGCTGCTATACCGCCATGTATACGTGGCTATTGTCCAGAAAGCAGTGGTGGTGAATATTTTCCGACAGTTGGTGTTTCCCTTTCCTCCGAAAATGGGATAAAATTATATGGGGGATAAATTCCTTAGAATTTTCCGCCTTACAATAGTTACAGAAAAGCAGTAAGAAGCCTTTGAACGTAAATATTGTTTAATTTTTGTTGTGCAGCTAAATTATCATAACCAACACGGAAAAAGGAAGCATTTGATTAAGTTCGAAATATTCTCCGAAATATATTTTCTCTGGTTTCCGTCAATGTGGATAATCCGTATTAAAAGTTTGGAATTTAAAAACAACAGAGAAATATTTACAGACAGTGTTATAATACCATTTTTCACAAAAATTCAATTTGAAAAAGTCTGAAATCAGAAAATAAATACAAAATATAGAAATTAAAAATGCGATGGCTTCTCAAAAATTTGTTTAAGACAATTCTTAGAGTTGTTGTTCCCGTCATGAACCTTCTAATATGCGCCGCCGCCCGGTGCTGGAGCTGCCATGACCTGAGATAAGTAAAGCACAGCTGTGCTTTGCTGAATCGCGGGGTACGGCGGATTCAGCACCGGATGGCGGACATCCTTTGCTGAGATATTCAGCCACCTCGTGGTACCACGAGCCACGAGCCACAAGCGGCAAGTTTTCTGATTTTGTGATCTCTTCTTTTACCAACCTTCAACCGGCAACAGTCGAAGGACTTCGTTTGAAGCGTAATCACTATGAAAACATTGTTAATTTGATCTGCTTTTTGCTTCTTAGTAAACATGTATTTATCTTAGTCGTGCACATTCGGATGCCTTTATACAAAAACTTTAATGTAAAAAACTTTAATGCAAATAATATAAATAAGTTTAAAAAAAAAATCTTGTGTTCATCAACCTTCGTTTGGGGCGTAATCATATGGTCCTTCAACACAGGATTGGAACCAGGTGAGTGTAAATTAATATTTTTATATAATTATAAAAGTTATATAGATCTATTTCAATAATTTATATATTTAAATCTATAATTTATGTGTATTAACTCCAGCTCGTAAATATATGCAATTGGTGTGTGTATGTACGTGCAGACAATTGTCGGCCACTGTGGCGTAAACAGAAACAAAAAAAAAACGAATATTTAGTCAGACACAGTTGAACATATTTTAGAGTGGAGACATTACACACATCTTAACTCATTCTGCGCATTCCGCTTTAAGTTGCTATGTCTTGCGGTACACTGTGCACACGACAGAGTAAACGGTTTCGCTGCTGCAGCGGGCGCCGTTGTTTAATTCATATTTGTTGGTGCGTTTATTGGGACTTTGCTCGTTACGGTTTCGGTGGCGGCGCCGGCGCTGCGGAGTACGAATTACGAAAGTAGGTCAGTGCGATCAGCTGACTTACTGCCGTACAGGGCCGGTTCAGTGGGGCGTTTGAATTTGTGTTTTTTGCGGCCCTCGCCTTTAGAGGCGTGTTTTTGTGAGCGGTTGAGCCTGCAGTCGATTGACTTTCGCTTGGGGCGTAGGCAATTTGTATTTGAGGTGCGCGCCATCGGTATTTAGGGGCGTTTGAGTTTGGTTTGTACCGTTCGTTTAGCGATTAGATCCCTTTGTGGCGTAACAGATCCGCCATTGAGCTTCGATCAGGGGCAGGCAAAGCAAGAAATATGTTGGTCCCGTTGATAGCAGCCGCTGACGAGTTGACGATGTTTGTCGACCGCTCTGAGCGTCGACTGACAGACAGTCACTCGTTAGCGTCGCTCCAGGTCGATGAGGAGGAGTTAAGTGAGAGGTGGGCCGCTCTTAAAGTAGCGAAAGCCCAAGTGCTAGCGGAAGCACGCGAGGCCAAGGAGCGGGACCAACTTCTGCAAGCGAGTTTCGACGTCTTCAGGAAGGGGCGGGTCGTGATCGCGGGACTGCAAGAAGGTATGCTGCCACGAAGACCTGGCCCCGAGCGTGTTGAAGCGATGACTCCTGCGCTTCCTAGTATCCACGTACCACCTTGCGATATTCCTCTGATCAAAATGAGCACACTACCCCGGCACCTCAAGCCGTACCCAAGTCTTCGTACCACACTTCGCAGACTTCGCAGCCGGCAGATAAGGCGGGGCCGAGTCCAAGTCATCCGTGTGGTCGCCTCTCCAACCGGGTTCTGTTGGGTACGGCGTTAATAAATATTGAACACCAGGGAGTTTGGTACAGGGCCCGTGCGCTGATAGACTCCGGTTCCGAGGGGTCCTTCATTTCAAACCGCCTCCACAAGTGCCTTAGGCTGCCGGCACACACAATACACGCTCAGGTGTCGGGGGTCAGCAACACACTTGCTGGCACCGTCACCAAAGCGTGTCATCTCACTATCGGGTCCCGGTACGATGCCTCTGTTCACCTACGGGTGGCGGCGTTGGTGTTGCCCACCTTGACCGGGGAATTGGCGCCGCTGTGCTGAGCAAAGGAGACGAAAACAAACTCAATGGTTTGAATTTGGCAGACGCAGGCACGTCACACTCAACCCAAATCGATTTGTTGTTAGGGGGCGATCTATATCCTCAAATTTTGCTGGGTGGGTTGCATCGGAATATCGTTGGGTCATTACTTGCGCAGGACACAGTTTTTGGCTGGATGCTTACTGGGCCTCTGCCAGCTGAGCGAGTCTCCGCATTCACAACACGTGTCCAGATGTCCGAGTCCGCGTCGCTTGATTCTGAGGCGATTTTGGGAAATCAAAGAGCCCCCTCGTGAGCGGCAACTATCTCATCCTGACCAAGGGTGTCTGGATTTGTATGCCCGGCCCACGCGCCGGGATACTTCCGGACGATATATAGTCTCGCTCCCGTTCAAGCATGATTTTGTACCACACACATCTTTAGGAGCGTCACGCCACATTGCCCTTCGGCAGTTTGAACGCAATGAAGCTCGACTGGGCAAGCACCCAGTAGACAAACAGAAATACGACGCGGTGGTCATTAAATATGTGACGCTAAATCACATGGAAAAGGTACCCCCGCCGTCAACAACTCTGGTGCCTCATTACTATCTGCCCCATCACGCAGTAATCAAACCAGAGAGCAACACCACTCGACTTCGAGTGGTTTTCAACGCTTCCCAAGCGACATCCAACACCGCTATGTTCTCACCGGGGGCATCCAGAAAATGTATCGACAAATCCTGGTGGAACCACGCCATAGACCATATCAGCGAATTGTTCTTAGGGACTCTCCTCATTTTGAGATTTCAGATTATGAATTAAAGACGGTCACCTTTGGGGTGAACTGTGCGCCTTATTTGGCAATAAGGACCTTGCTGCAAGTGGCAGATGATATGGAGAGTAGGTTTCCGTTGGCATCTCGGGTGTTGCGGGGGTCAATGTACGTGTTCTATTTTCATGTAGCGGAATTGCCACTTGAGGCGACATACACCAATCGCAGAGTGCTGTCGTTAATCGCCAAACTTTTCGACCCAGCGGGGTGGTTTGTGCCAATCGTCATCACCGCAAAAATCTTGATGCAGCAAATCTGGTTGGATCAAATAAATTGGGATGATCCACTTACTCCCGCCACCTTAACTAGGTGGACTCAATTTTTATCGCAATATCAAGCAATCTCCCAAATTCGCGTACCTCGCTGGGGACGATCTGCTCCTGATAGCGATATCGGATTTCACGCGTTCTGCGACGCATCACAGCTAGCATACGCAGCAGCCCTCTACGTTCGGTGTAAAGGACAAGATTCCATCTACTCACATCTGCTGGTGGCCAAAGCGAGGGTAGCTCCTTTGAAAACGGTCTCGCTTCCTCGGTTTGAATTATGCAGGGCGACATTGCTGGCGGAATTTATATCTACCCTCAAGCCACTTTTGAACATCTCGGACGAAAACTTGATGTGTTGGACTGACTCCACGATTGTGTTAGCATGGTTGAGGAAACCGCCCCACTTGTGGAAGACATTTGTGGCGAATAGAGTCACCACTATTAACAATAAGGTAGGTGAATCGCTGGCGTCATTTGCGTTCTGAAGATAATCCAGCGGATTTGGCAAGTAGAGGAGTATCCCCTGACGGACTACTCAACAACACGCTTTGGTGGGAAGGACCAGCATGGCTCCAGCTTGACAGGGAGCACTGGCCACCATTGCTAGAAGAGACCCTTATAGCGACTGAGGAAGAGCAACGCCCTGCTAAGTGCCACATGGTATATGTGTCCTCTAAGGACGACCCAATTCTGCGGTTCTCCTCCTTACCTAGAACTTTGCGTGTGATAGGTTTCGTTCGCCGATTCATGTGCTATTGTCGTCCAAAGGGCCGAGCAGTGACCACAGATCGAGGGGTGTCAATAACGCGGGGGGAAATTGATGAAACTACAACTCGCCTCATAGTGTTGGCTCAACAAATGTACTACCCAAATGAGTATCGAGAATTAACTGAGCGAAAACCGCTGCCCAATTCTAGTCCTATCCTTAGTTTGAACCCCTTCATCCATTCGGACGGGACCCTGCGCGTCAACGGAAAGCTCGCTTTGACTACCCAGTTGCCATTCTCCGAGCGGCACCCCATCATCCTACCCTACTATAGTCACTTCACCCGCCTGGTGGTGAAATTCATCCATGAGGTGTCCCTCCACGGGGGGAATCAATTAATGTTGCGTTTAATCCGAGCCCAATATTGAATCCCGAGAGCGAAGACGCTCATCAAAAGCACTATCCTGCAGTGTAAGATGTACATGCTGTTCAAGAAGAGTCAAAGGAGTCAAATTATGGCGACTCTCCCCATAGAGCGACAACATGTACCAGGCCATTTACCTATACGGAAGTAGACTATGCAGGGCCGTTTGATATAAAGAGCTATCAGGGGCGAGCATGCCGGGTGACCAAGGGGTATGTTTGTATCTTCTAGTGCTTTGCTACGAAAGCAGTACACCTCGAGGCGACATCTGACCTCACTACTCCGGCGTTTTTAGCGGCGTTCGCTCGGTTTGTTTCACGTAGGGTGTCCCCATAAAAAATCTACTCGGATAACGGCAGGAAGTTTGTGGGGGCGGAGAAAGCATTAAAGCTTGAATTCCAGCGGGTGTTCCGGGAAATGCGGGAGAAAACCGTAGTACATTCCACCAAAAAACCGGGAGTACATTCCACCACACGCGCCACATATGGGGGGTCTTTGGGAAGCGGCGGTTAAAAGTTTCAAGCACCACTTTAAACGCATCGCAGGGCAAATAAAATTTACTCTCGAAGAATTTTTGAATCTTTCAGTTCGCATTGAGGCGTGTCTCAACTCTCGGCCCATCAGAACTCTCTCAGAAGATCCCATGGATTTACAGGCGCTAGCCCCAGGCCATTTCCTGGTGGGTGGACCTCTGTTGTCGCCCGCAGAACCTGAGGAGGCGGTTCCATACCTTTCAATTATGAACCGGTGGCAGAAATTGCGTGCACTCGCTCAGCAATTCAGTACGCGCTGGAAAACGGAGTATCTCCTGGAATGCCAGCGACGCAGCAAGTGGCGAACCGTGCAAGAAAATCTTAAAACCGGAGACCTCGTCATTATACGGGAGGACAACTTAGCGCCGCAGGACTGGCTCCTGGGACGCATTACCCACACGCATCCAGGACCCGATGGAAAAGTGCGTATCGCAGATGTGCGGACAGCAAGAGGCGTACTCACCAGACCTCTTACTAAGATGGTGATACTCCCATTTGAGGAGCCCCCTCCCTCGCGAGGGGAAGTGTAAACCTTTTATATATTTCCCTTATGCCATTCTGTAGATCTCGATCGTTGTACCCGTACTAATGCCGTTCTTTTTGTCTCTCCCATCTAGCATGCAGCAACCACAACCGGGACTAGGCCGAGGCCAACATATTGAGCGCCCGCCGGCTTCCACCCTCGGACTGCGGCAGCTGCTCGTGTCCCCACCGCCCGACGTGTGGCAACCACCGCCACCTGAGTTCCGCAAGTTGTGGAATTGGTTGGCCGGAGTGATCGAGGCAGAAGACGCTCTGATACTCCGGCACCACCGGCCCGTCGGCCTCAGGGTCCACGAATCCGGCCACGTTCCCCACCGCCGCTCTGGTTCCTGCCGTGCCCGAAAGGGGCGAAACCAGCCCCCACCACTGGACTGTCGACAGAGGCGAAACCGGTCCTTGCCATGGGCCCTTCCACCGGGGGATCACGACGTCTCGCTCAACATCAGGACACTGGGGGAAAGCCAGCTCAGCAACATCACCCCACAGTATCAACGTGCTGCAAAATGTGTGGCAGTGCGAACCACGTCCTCGCGGCCTGCACCCAATTTCCACGAGCCACGAGCGGCGAGTTTTCTGATTTTGCGATCTCTTCTTTTACCAACCTTCAACCGGCAACAGTCGACGGACTTCGTTTGGGGCGTAATCACTGTGAAAAGATTGTTAATTTGATCTGCTTTTTGCTTCTTAGTAAAAATGTATTCATCTTAGTAGTGCACATTCGGATGCCTTTATACAAAAGCTTTAATGTAAAAAACTTTAATGCAAATAATATATATAAGTTTAAAAAACAAAATCTTGTGACTTTCATCAACCTTCGTTTGGGGCGTAATCAGTTTTTATAAAGGTTTTTTTGAGAAATGAAGATAAATAAAACGAGTAGGTAAAGTTTAAGTATTGAATGTTCGCCAATTCATTCATTGGCGGGATAACTAGCTATACAAGGAGGAAAAATTTCGCCTTGAGGGATTCTGTATGGGAATATTATGAAGATTCATTAGCCGAAGTAAACAATTTGCAACATTACATCGATATGGAAAAAATATTTCAATAATGCTATACGGTTTTCAGGATTGGCAGAATTTTCAAAGATCCACAAACAATCAACGCCAATACTACCGGAGAGTCCGATTCGAAAATTCATTAGCTATTGCAGAAGGTAACGATTTCATGATGACAATCTTGAAGTGACCCCAGTTCTTCGACATGTTATGCGAATGGTCAACCAATAACCGCTGCTAAATGTGTACAAGATGTGATGAGATTATATGACATTTTGCTTCAACCCTGAAAAGTCACAACACTTTCTCCCCCTCGTTAGACAAGAGGTACAAAAATAAAACGATTTTAGTTTTCATATTCATTTAGCGACTACTAGAGTCGTCATTAGGCACATTGAAAAGGGCTACAACTAGGAGTGCATCTTCCAACTGAACAATCTGGATATTAATTGAAGAATCATGACATTCTCTAAGGAAAAATCGTGTTGTAGCACATACATATGGTGAAGGCAGTACAAATCCTCAAATCCCAAAAAAACCTAAGAAAGTGTTTTTTCAATCTAGGGTGACTACAATGCATTATATATAACAGTTTTGTAGAAACACTTTACATCAGCAATCGGCTACAAGGATAAATCATCATCTGCACAGGCAGCAGCCATATCGTTTACTTCAGCTGTGACCACACATAAAGGCAAGAGGCCATGTGTCGACCTACATCCAAATAAGAAGAATGGACTTTAATAGAAAATCTCAAACCATCATTGTTCGATAGCTGATCCTGTGGACTTTATTTTCATTTCTCTTCGCGATAAAGAAATACCTGCTTTTTGTAGTCTCAATTTTTCAAAAATTCTCCCTTTCCTTCTTTTATATTTTTGTTTTTTTTTACAGCGCAGATCTTACTTAGGTATTAGTTGTTCTGCGGTTTCAACATCCTGCATGCTTGAAGTCTTTGCTGCAATATTTTCACTTGAAAGCCGAACAATTTCTTCACTGGCCTCCTCAAGAACTGCTGTCTTCTTTTCTGCGGCATACTTTTCGGATTCCATTCCGACGTCCTGTGCTGTGACATTCAGCACCCCTCCCTGGGAAGACCTCGATTACGGGTGCTGATTTTCACATCGCTTGCGGCAGGTTGTCCTCTTTGACAATGACCAGATCACCTGCCTTCAAATTTTGTGCCTTTCAATTTTCTACCCTTTCGGACGGACTTGCAGTTCTTGCAAATAATCCTGCGACCATTATCCCAAAATGACTTCGTTATCTTCAGTCTCTTTTCTGTCAACGTCAGATGATTATTCGGCATTTGTAAAACATTTGTAACGAATGGCTGTACAATTGGCTCGCCAATGAGGGGATGCGCTGGCTTCAAACATGATAAATCAGCGGGATCATCTAAAAGTGCTGAGATCAATTTTTTTTAGCACTAGACGAAACTGGCCGCTTGACATGTTGTGTGATCCCATGACGCGTTTTAAATTAAATTTCATGATATTCACAGCCGGTTCCCATAATCCACATTGATGCGGAGCATACGGCGTTATAAAGCGCCATTCGGTGAGTGCCTCTGCAGCATTTTACCCATGTCTGAATTCGTCCAGCTGCGTAATATTTTCTACAAATCGACAGCTGCACTTTTGAAATTCTTCCAATTATTGCTCCACAATCGCTCGCATCTGCCACTTAAAAAAAGCTGTCAGAAACTCTCCTCCTGTCAGATTCTCAGCCAAATGCACCACTTACGTGACCATACACACAAATACTGCCACATACTTTTTCTCCATAATCTTGCAGCGGCCATTGCGCGCTTTGATCATAAACAGGCCAGCATAATCGATGCCGGAACGTTGTTGACATGTTTGTTGCTGATGTACTGTGCATTTGATACATCGATATTCGTTGGATTGGATTGCATGACGAAGATTAGTGATGCAGAACATTTGACGATTACTCGCGGACCACCATGAATTGTTCGCTCGTGCACTTCTCTAATTGACAAATTCACGAGATGACTAACGTCGGGAAAATGAGCTGGAATCTTATTGATTCTGGGGCAGTGGCCCCCGTTCTAGAGGTTCACACAAACGAATTATACCTTTGTCGTCCAAGCATGGTTCATGGCAGAGTATACGGATCTGCCAGCTCCTTCCCACCGTCATAGCGCACTGACCATTTCCGCACTTGGTCCATGGCCGTTGGATATGATGGTGCTGCAACATCTAGCATTGTATGCTCAGCGGTGCTAGGTACTACGTCAGGGGAAGGAATCCTTGCAAACTCTGCTTCCCACTCCCGTAACCGTTGTTGCATCGCCGCAGGCAGTTCAGCTTTCGAAATAAATGACGCCAACAGACCTACGACGCAGGGTCTTCTACCATCCCTGTCGCATCTAGGCGTAATTACTCAACGGTTGCCACTAAGTCTTCTTTGCGTAGGCTGAACACCCACATAGTGCGTACCATTTTTGTCTTCCCTTATTGTTTATTTGACGATTTAATTTGCCTTTCGGGTCCCTGCTCGGGCGTCACTTGTAACGACACATTGAGTCTTTATATATTTTCTATAGCTGAGGTAGACTCAGCGGCGTCCAAGGTCCATTTGTTTACGATTTTTTTATTTTTGTTTTTAATATTATTACCCTTTGCTTCGCGCATCCTTTGTCAGGTTTACGTCCGGCGCGAGTGACTGCCTCGCTCAGGTCAAAGTTAGTGGTCCGGCGCGAGTGACTGACTCGCTCAGGTTGTTATAAAGGTTTATGTCTCAAGGAATCTTACCGTGGGCTATGTTTACTTGGTAACCGAATGCCCACTAGAGGTCCGTACACTGCTCGCATGGATTTACAAAATTTTTCTAAAGAAGTTATTTTCGCTGTAACTGCTTACATCTAGCGATCGAACTCGATCATCGGATTCGACTGCGCCTTAATCTCCTTAGCGTAATATATCCCTTGCTATCTTCGCAGCCAATATGCTTGTGCAGCCACTATTTCGTGATTCAGTAACTGCACTTCATGCCCTGCAAGCATGTATTTTTCCCTTTTGTTTTTCGCGATCAATATACCGGCTTTGCGAATGAAGCGAAAAACAAGCGCTGTCAGCGGAACAACGTGTGTGCATCTGATGCTCGAATTAATAAATCAACATCTCGGATGGTGAGGCTTATTGCTGCCAATTTCTTTTTCACCTGAAGAGTTTTGCTATTGCATTCCGTTGTGTTTGTCCTTGACTTTTGTGTTGTCACTGCTTCCATCGATACCTTGCGCAGCACTCTTTCCGGACAATGCATTTCATATAGCACTAGCCTTTCTTGCCCATGCCACCAGAGATGTGCTACTTTTAATGACGCGGCAGATATTCCACGACTGAGAAGATCTGTTGGATTATCGGATGAAGGCATGTACTTCAGTTCTGCATAGGAGTTCCGCCACCAAACACCAACCATCTTTGATGTGATGGCTGATACGGTATACCAGACTTGTGAGGCCGCCATACTGGATAATAGCACCACACACACCTGCACCGCTGGTGAATAACATTCACCCGTGCCGGAGTGTATACTTCTGGATCCGTCAGATTTCCTCGAATTGCAACCGGAACTGCTTCATTGGGAATTGTACGATTGTGGTAGCCACAACTCGAATATGTGTGGAGCGACCATAAGCTCAGCGGGGGCCAGTGACTTATAGTTGAAAACCGCACCTCAATATACATGTAATCGGGTTGGCAGAAGCGCTTTTGAATCCATTAAAATGCATATTACATTACGATATTGGTCCTTTCAGCTGATTAATCACCCCCTCTTCGTTTAAACTGGTTTATGAACCGGAGTCGTATAGTGCGAGCAATGTAGGTGAAATGTCTGCATCTAGCGCAAAATGGACCAATGCAGTTGACAATATTGCGGACCAAACTGCCTCCTCTTCCTTTTAAGTTTCTGCAACTACAGGCGCATCAAAGTCACTGCGCCCGTGCCATACCTTTGATTGCTGTACTGTAGCGTTACGTATACGTCAACATTCGGCATCACGTGCAACGCAGGCATCCTCCCTCCGGACACCACTTGGTTTTATGTTTAAAACTGAAGCAATTGTGGCACATGCCACGCTTAGAAACGTTGTCGATGCGCTCTCCATTACTTTTCGCCTTTCTCACATTTGAAATGCCAGTGCATCACTCCGTTCGGACATAGATCGTTTTGGGACCGCGATTTGTCGCCACGGCTGACACTAATTCCTCCATACGCTGGTGCCTACTCGCCACCAGCTACGTGCCATCGCTGGTACTACAATTCTCGAATCGAATGCCCCATTGTTTCTGTGTCATCATCTAGCAACCCTTAAATTTGATGCAGAAGCATGAATTCTGCCATTTGCTCTGGCCTCAGCAGCAGCTGAACTTTCCGGAACGATCCGCGCGCAGAGCCGATAATTTTACACAACCCATCACATGTGGGGGTTTGCAACGGAGGTAGAGATTGCAATGCCTGCTAATGTCCGCTAATTGTGTTGTACTCACAACATCTCGTATGAGGCATCACCGATAATTAGCCAATTGACATACGCAATAGCTGCTCGACTTTCTGGTACGCGACACAAATAATGCATCTTCTGTGCGTTCGAGAAACATGGGTTTTGATACACCCTCACTTCGCAAATTACGCGAAAACTCCCCAGTCGATCTCTCGTCCTGAAAATGTTGGTGGCTTTGGAGGCTCTGACAGCTGAATTTAGATGAACTGACTGCCAGTATAAACTCCCATCCCGTTGCAGGCTACCTCTTCTGTTGCTCCGACGATGCATTGGTAATTTGGCTTTGTTGGCGAATACTCATCAAACAACCGGTTACAAAATTCTATATATTGATTAGATTCTCAATGCGATTCAACCGTAGCGATCCTATCTGCTTCGTCCATTTTGCAATTGCTTGGTCGCCATGTCGTGTCATTTCCTGCTGCAACATGTTTGCATTCATACATGCCGGTGCTGGTATCACGTCTTCCTCTTCAAATATCTCATGCCCACGCCTCCGCTTTCTACGCTTCTGATCCGCATCAGCTTTTTGCACCAACAATAATAACAACAAATAAACAATAATAAAGTCCATTGTCCGTTGAGCAGCCCAAATGACTAGCATTTGATTCGGTTTACGCCATTTATTTCTAGCTTGAAATATCGTGCATAGAAATTCTGCCAATACGAGTAACAACAAAGAAACCGAATGACAAATTTAGCAATTCGTCTTTTTTGCTAGGACATTGATCCGGCACGAAGGGCCTTCTTCGATAGCTGATCCTGTGGACTGTATTTTAATTTTTCTTCATGATAAATAAGGACCTTTTTTATGTTTTTTCTAATTTTTCAAAAATGTCTCTTTTTCTTTTAATTTTTTCTACATTTTAGATTTTTTTACAGCGCACAGCCTAGTTAGGATGAAGTTCTTGTGCAGGTTTGACCATAATTGCCGATCGATTCATCTAAAGATTTTGTATTGATGGTATAGTAAAGCAAATAAATATAATACAACATCCAACGTCAAGATGCAATCAAACAACAACTTTGTTATATATTTGGATGCATTGCCCTCAAATAGACTAGAGTTCCAAACGTCGCAATGGCAAAGCGGACCGATACCGAAACGAATATATTGCAATTTATTACAATTTTTTTAAAGAAAAGATTTATATAATCCTTTCCTCTTTATTTACATAAATAGTATCGTTATATGTTCACTTTTTCAATTCTGTTTAATAAGTTGTTAACTAAATTCATTTCTTAAATGTTACATTTAAAATATAATTTAAAAAATAATGCGAATAATTGGATGAAAATTTGGAAAGTGTTTACAATCTCTAATTTAATGAGCAATATTAGAAGCAGCTGCCCTCAAAAAACAATTTGAAGGTGCCCTTTAATGTGAAGACAGAGCCGTGTTTATATTGGCCCGTTTAGAACGTGTTAAAGACCCAAGTCCAGTTCTAGTTGCAAGTATGAGAGAAATGATTGCAATTAGTTGATTGTTAAACATTTCGCACGTAAGCAATTCGAGGGGAAATTTTACAATTTTGGGAGCAGTTCATTACAATTCAATTGGGATAGAAAAATAAACCGACGTTACTTCCCTTTTATAAGAGTAGAAGTCCAATATAAGATAGTGGATATATACATTTAAATAGCTTCAACTTAAACTTATAACATGAAGACCGTGGCTTTCTCCATTATTATTAACCGACTTGATATCTTTACAATAAACTGAATGCAACAATTAGACACTCAGCTAGAAGTAAGAATTGAAGTTATATAAAGAGACAGCGTGCGACAATGGCAGTGAGATGCTATTATGTTACCTTCCCGTTAACAATAACTCGTTATTTGCTTTCATAATATTATAGCGTTCAAGAATTGAAGAACTCATCAATTAGTAAGCTTTTTTAATCAGACACAATATGGCAGTGGTTCTGTGACTGTTTACAATTTGTTTCAAACATTCTCGCCTAGTCTGAATTTGGACTGAACTCGATAACAAATAATAAAAAGTTACCATTTAATTTAGTAATTGTTATAAAGTAATTTGCGCAGGTTATAAAATTGTGTAAATGAAACGCGTGTTTCTTTGTTAGCTGCACAAAACTGAAAGAAGAGTTTGTTGCTTGACAATTTATTCATACCTTCAATTTATGTATTTATATGTACAGGGTTGCATTTATATTATGAGCAAACGTTGAATTACAGTGGATGATAACAACCTCTTGTTGTGGTATCGATCTTGCAGCAGCTTCCTAGCTGTTTTATAATTATCCTTTATTAATGCTAGGTGCCTTATTATTCGCTCTGTTTCTCCTGTCAAGTTGGCCTTCAAATACTGTTGACTTATGCATCATTTCAGTGAAAATGTAATAAAATTTGCTGCATTTTAGGTAATCACCGTTAAAAGTGGGAATTGATATTTGTGGTAATCGTAATAGTTGTGGTTCAGATGAACCAATTTTCATTGTTTTCCGTGGGCTTGACATTGGGCTTGACATTGTTGTCAATTCCATCACCATTGAATGTACCTGCTATTCAATCTCAAGGTATGTGTCGAAGTCGTAACCTTCCTCTAGCGGGGCTGAAAAATCCTCCCAGATTTTATAGTTGATGCTTTCAATTTTACTCCATAGTCGCTGGAGGCGAGCACTATCTCCTTCATAATAATAATGTCCCTGGTTCTCATCTGTGTCAATTCCTGATAACAACCGTTGTGTGACATCATTAATGCTTGTTGCTTACGCATTAATGCTGCCATTTCATTCGTCATGGATACGGTATGGAATGATTCCATGCTTCCTTGCTGGTCTGTGCTGTCTTAGTTAGACCTTAATGACTCAACAGGCCTCACTTAACTTGCTTTGATGCACGAATTAATTTGTATTTTTCTCCCATCTTTGCGTAGAGATCTTCCTTAAAATATGAATGGTCTTCGGGTATATTTGAAAGCCTGTATTTTATTGTCGATTTTTTGAAAAATCAGCTACAGGTCTTAAATTTCTTTTATTTTCCTTTGAAGATAGTCCATTCTTTTGGTGTCTCATGTAATTGGTTATAAAATTTACCAAGTTTTCGATATTGTCGTCTTGTTGGCTGATTAGCTCTTCCAAACTGGCTATGATGATTCACTGCTATATTCACTGCTCGTTAATAATTGATGTGACTATTAGCTGCTGATGATTAGACTCACACTGGATTGCAGTTGCCTCTTGCTGCTGACGTGTCCTGTGGCACCTTGTTGGGCTTTGCTTTGAGGGTAACACTCATCTGCTCTTACCCCTAGCTGCGGATATTCTCTATAGCACCCTGTGTGCTTGAACTGGAACTCTCCTTAAAATTGGTGTAGTGAGCAACAAAGTCACGTACACCGCTCCTACTATTTGTTCTGTGATACATAGATAGCCGCAACCGCGGTACATAAACCTACGTTGCTTCTGGCGGCTGTCTCGTTTTCTTGGGGTCACCAAAGTGTTAAACTGAATCCAACAACGGTTCTTGTACCAAGTTATGATAAAGTTGACAACAGGCACGTAAACCTTGATATGGTTGTAGTTAGCCCTAACATCAACAGCGGTGCTTGTAACGAGTTGATGTTGGGTTTGACAACAGGCACATAAACCTTGGTGTCGGAGAACCAATCAATGCTCAGCTAAAATGAAAACACTCATATTTAACTCTTACTGATTGACTGACTTTTGGCTGTCCAATTGTGGGTCTGTATTCATTTTTTCTATACATACATTACATATAATTTTTCGCTACATATATTTCGATATTATTGAATATAAGCAAAACCATGAAAAATGCATTCTTGACAAATTTGCAAGCTGGCCTTGACTTGAGTTCTTCAGAGCATTGCACTTGATATCATATTTCATCCAGTGCAATGCCTTCGCTGCTATAGTAATTATTGGAGTTTTTGTCAACAATGCAAGTTTCATCGTTATGCTGGCAAGGTTTGCCTAACACAAGCCTAATTGTATGCAAAAAAAGATGTTATGCATTAAAATTTTGAATGTTAAATAACCTCCCAATGCTGTTTGCATCTCAACTGTTAATGCAATTAACAGCTTCAATAGTCCTATTGGACCGCTCCATCGGGTTTTATTGGGGGGGTGTATGCTGAGGTGGACTGTTGCCTGATACCTATATCTTTGACGAACTTCCGAAATGCATGGCTCGCGAACTGAGTACAATTGTCAGTAATAAGTACCTTCGGGGCGCCAAAGTGCGATAATATGCGTTCCCTGAAGGCCTGGTGTAGTCCCGATGCTGTTGCTTGGCTTAATGGTATCAGTTCCACCCATTTGGAAAACTTATCGTAGATCCCTAGTAGTGTAGTGTTTGGAGCGGGCTAGGGGTCCAACAAAATCGGCGCTGATGATTGACCACGGCTCATCGGTGACTTTGGTCAACATATTTCCTGCTGGCTTTCGGTGCTAAAGTGTCTGCCAGAACGTTCAGTTTACTCTTGCGATATCTTATGTCGAACGTGTATTGCTGAAGTTCCAATGCCCATCTGGCGATGCGACCTGAAGGGCTCTCTATGGAACTGACCCATTTCAGTGCCAAGTGATCGGTAGATCACTGTGAACTCATACCCTTCTAAATATTCCCACATTTTTCGAATACCCCAGATGATGGCCAAACATTCTTCCTCTTTCGGTGAGTTCTTTTCTGCTTTATTGAGATGTCTGCTGGAGTAGGCACGACACGTTCTTTTCTTTCTAGGTCCTGTGTTAGTACGGCGCCCAAACCGTAGCTGCTCGCATCTGTTTGCAGAGCAAAGTATTGTGCGAAGTCAGAACCTGCCAAAATAGGAGCTTCGGTGAGTCGTTGTTTGAGAACGTCAAATGCTTCCTGCTGTTCGCTACCCCATTTCCAATGTCTGCCTTTCTTCAACAAACATGTTAGCGGTTGTGGCACGTCCGCAAGTTCAGAAAGGAAACGTCGATGCAACGAAGCTATTCCTAGGTAGCGGCGTAGTTATTTTACGTTCGTTGGTGGTTTTAGCTGCTGAATTGCGGCGATTTTATCTGGGTGGGTATGGAAGCCATCTTTACTCACTTCGTGGCCCAGATACTTCAGTTTCTTTCTGAAGAACTCGAATTTTTCGGCATTTACTTTCAAGTTGGCTCTTCGAAGTCGATGAAACACTTCCAGCAGATGTTTTATGTGCTCTGCTTCTGATTGGGATATGATGATGATGTCATCCAAATAACCGAAAGAATGAGGCTACAATTCAGTGCCAATGACGTTGTCCAAGACCCGTTGGAACGACGCAGGTGCTGAATGGAGACCAAACGAGATCACTCTCCACTGGTATAAGCTTCGTCCAGGAACGGTGTATGCAATATACGGCTTGCTGGTTTCCTCCATTGGTATCTGCAAGTAGCCGTTCTTCAAATCTAGGCTCCTGATACACTTGAACTCCCTGAGTCGATCCACAATGTGGTGTATGCGCGGCAGACGGTATGCGTCGTTTTTACGTTTAAGTGTTGGCAGTCGATAGATAGCCACCAATTACCCGTTCTCTTCCGCACCAACACGATAGGCGGACTGTGTGGGCTGTTGGATAGTTCGATACAGCCTTTTCTTATCAGTTCGTCGAATTATTCATTGATAATGGCCTGCATTGCTGGGTTTCTAGGGAAATATCGTTGTTTCATGGGTCGTTCATCACAATTTTGTGTTTCGCTACACTGGTTACTCCTTTCTGAAAGGAGTAACCAGCTTCCACTCAACGTTATACTGAGCATGTCTCATTAGATTCTGCATTCTCTTTCAACTTCTGATGCCTCTGACGGATCTCATCGTCGAAGTCCTCAAAATATCTGGATGGCAGGAAGAAACTTTTAAAATCATTTTTGAACGCAGCTCATGTCATCCATTGCCGATTGTTGTTGCGGGACTACATCAGCGCCTTCTCGCGCAACAGTTCAGGCATGGTTCATGGCAGAGTATACGGATCTGCCAGCTCCTTCCCACCGTCATAGCGCACTGACGATTTCCGCACTTGGTCCATGGCCGTTGGGTACGATGGTGCTGCAACATCTAGCATTGTATGCTGAGCGGTGTTAGGTACAACGACAGGGGAAGGATTCCTTGCAAACTCTGCTTCCCACTCCCGTAACCGTTGTTGCATCTCCGCTAGCAGCTCAACTTTCGAAATAAATGACGCCAACCTGCGTCGTAGGTCTTCTACCGTCCCTGTGGCATTTAGGCGTACTTAGTCAGTGGTTGCCACTAAGTCTTCTTTGCGTAGGCTGAACACCCACATAGTACGTACCATTTTTGTCTTCCCTTATTGTTTATTTGACGATTTAATTTCCCTTTCGGGTCAGTGCTCGGGCGTCACTTGTAACGACACATTGAGTCTATATATATTTTCTATAGGTGAGGTAGACTCAGCGGCGTCCAAGGTCCATTTGTTTACGATTTTCTTATTTTTGTTTTTAATATTATTACTGAATATTATTACCCTTTGCGTCGCGCATTCTTTGTCAGGTTAACGTCCGGCGCGAGTGACTGCCTCGCTCAGGTGAAAGTTAGTAGTCCGGCGCGAGTAACTGACTCGCTCAGGTTGTTGTAAAGGTTTATGTCTCAAGGAATCTTACCGTGGGCTATGTTTACTTGGTAACCGAATGCCCACTAGAGGTCCGTACACTGCTCGCATGGATTTACACAGTTTTTCTCAAGAAATTATTTTCGCTGCAACTGCTTACCGCGGCTGGTGATCGCCAAAGAAAGAAGAGCGAATATCCGCATGTAACGCCTTTTATATCCTTTTGATGTGCCCACGTATACTAGTTAAACTGCCCATATGCTTGCTGAAGCTAGCCAAGTGGCGTGACTTTACTAAGAAACCGGTTTAGCAATTTCATGCTGTTACCATGCATGTTCACTGACTATTCTAGTGGCTCTTGTTCACTGACAATTCTAGTGGCTCTTGTTCACTGACTATTCTAGTGGCGTGATGGTCGTTGTCAAGACGGTTTCTGCATATGCTGCTATACCGCCATGTATACGTGGCTATTGTCCAGAAAGCAGTGGTGGTGAATATTTTCCCACAGTTGGTGTTTCCCTTTCCTCCGAAAATGGGATAAAATTATATGGGGGATAAATTCCTTAGAATTTTCCGCCTTACAATAGTTACAGAAAAGCAGTAAGAAGCCTTTGAACGTAAATATTGTTTAATTTTTGTTGTGCAGCTAAATTATCATAACCAACACGGAAAAAGGAAGCATTTGATTAAGTTCGAAATATTCTCCGAAATATATTTTCTCTGGTTTCCGTCAATGTGGATAATCCGTATTAAAAGTTTGGAATTTAAAAACAACAGAGAAATATTTACAGACAGTGTTATAATACCATTTTTCACAAAAATTCAATTTGAAAAAGTCTGAAATCAGAAAATAAATACAAAATATAGAAATTAAAAATGCGATGGCTTCTCAAAAATTTGTTTAAGACAATTCTTAGAGTTGTTGTTCCCGTCATGAACCTTCTAATATGCGCCGCCGCCCGGTGCTGGAGCTGCCATGACCTGAGATAAGTAAAGCACAGCTGTGCTTTGCTGAATCGCGGGGTACGGCGGATTCAGCACCGGATGGCGGACATCCTTTGCTGAGATATTCAGCCACCTCGTGGTACCACGAGCCACGAGCCACAAGCGGCAAGTTTTCTGATTTTGTGATCTCTTCTTTTACCAACCTTCAACCGGCAACAGTCGAAGGACTTCGTTTGAAGCGTAATCACTATGAAAACATTGTTAATTTGATCTGCTTTTTGCTTCTTAGTAAACATGTATTTATCTTAGTCGTGCACATTCGGATGCCTTTATACAAAAACTTTAATGTAAAAAACTTTAATGCAAATAATATAAATAAGTTTAAAAAAAAAATCTTGTGTTCATCAACCTTCGTTTGGGGCGTAATCATATGGTCCTTCAACACAGGATTGGAACCAGGTGAGTGTAAATTAATATTTTTATATAATTATAAAAGTTATATAGATCTATTTCAATAATTTATATATTTAAATCTATAATTTATGTGTATTAACTCCAGCTCGTAAATATATGCAATTGGTGTGTGTATGTACGTGCAGACAATTGTCGGCCACTGTGGCGTAAACAGAAACAAAAAAAAAACGAATATTTAGTCAGACACAGTTGAACATATTTTAGAGTGGAGACATTACACACATCTTAACTCATTCTGCGCATTCCGCTTTAAGTTGCTATGTCTTGCGGTACACTGTGCACACGACAGAGTAAACGGTTTCGCTGCTGCAGCGGGCGCCGTTGTTTAATTCATATTTGTTGGTGCGTTTATTGGGACTTTGCTCGTTACGGTTTCGGTGGCGGCGCCGGCGCTGCGGAGTACGAATTACGAAAGTAGGTCAGTGCGATCAGCTGACTTACTGCCGTACAGGGCCGGTTCAGTGGGGCGTTTGAATTTGTGTTTTTTGCGGCCCTCGCCTTTAGAGGCGTGTTTTTGTGAGCGGTTGAGCCTGCAGTCGATTGACTTTCGCTTGGGGCGTAGGCAATTTGTATTTGAGGTGCGCGCCATCGGTATTTAGGGGCGTTTGAGTTTGGTTTGTACCGTTCGTTTAGCGATTAGATCCCTTTGTGGCGTAACAGATCCGCCATTGAGCTTCGATCAGGGGCAGGCAAAGCAAGAAATATGTTGGTCCCGTTGATAGCAGCCGCTGACGAGTTGACGATGTTTGTCGACCGCTCTGAGCGTCGACTGACAGACAGTCACTCGTTAGCGTCGCTCCAGGTCGATGAGGAGGAGTTAAGTGAGAGGTGGGCCGCTCTTAAAGTAGCGAAAGCCCAAGTGCTAGCGGAAGCACGCGAGGCCAAGGAGCGGGACCAACTTCTGCAAGCGAGTTTCGACGTCTTCAGGAAGGGGCGGGTCGTGATCGCGGGACTGCAAGAAGGTATGCTGCCACGAAGACCTGGCCCCGAGCGTGTTGAGGCGATGACTCCTCCGCTTCCTAGTATCCACGTACCACCTTGCGATATTCCTCTGATCAAAATGAGCACACTACCCACTTTATGTATTTATATGTACAGGGTTGCATTTATATTATGAGCAAATGCATTTAGTATAAAACATTATAGTCATTCAACACTCTTCCGGAATATTTTATATAGAAGCAAAAAAGGAAAAAAAAAAACAAACAAACATTTGGTCTGCATTGATTTGTCCTTCATTAAACTTAAAAAACTAAGGTGAACTACATATGACCAAATGCTTCTCTTGTGTTCTAAATTATTCATCAAAAAATTCCATTATCTTAACTATTTTAAGCCAACTTCATTCACGAAAAATTGAGTTTTGGTAGCATTAACAGCTTTCGACAAATTGTCTGCCAACATTTTATCAGAGTTGATATATTCAAATCTGATTTCACCATTCAAAAATTTCTCTTGAATGAACTATGCTTTTATGTCTACATGTTTTGTGCGCGCCGAAAAAGAATTATTGTTAGCTATAAACATAGCACTCTTATTGTCGCAAAATAGAATCATAGTTTTCAGAGCGCTGGATATTAGCTCATTCTGAAGTCGCTCAGCCATATAGACTCTTGAATAGCACCAACTGCTGACTTTAACTCGGCATCTGTCGTTGAAATTGCTATAGTTTTCTGCCGCTTAGTTACCCAAGATATTGCACCACCTTGAAATTTGTCAATGTCAATGGATCAGGCTGCATCGCAGAATCCAGTGATTTCGTCAAGATTTTTCCTGGAAAATAAACATTTATTTATAGTACCCAGTAAATACCTCATTATGCGTTTTAGTGCAGTCCAATGCGCTCTGCCTGGATATATAGAAAAACGGCTTAGCATGTTGAATGCAAAACAGATGTCCGGTCGCGTTATTTGCGCAGCATACAGAGGACACCCTACAGTCTGCATATAACGCACTTTAGACATCTCAATCCGCTCAGCTTCAGTCTTTGGACACATTTCGGGCGTTAGCTTTTGATTTATGTCGATAGGCGTAGATATCGGATAACATGTGTCCATACCAAAACGTTTTAAAACATCGGCAATGTATCTTGTTTGATCAATTTTTATACCGCTGTCGTCTCGTCTGATTCTTATGCCCAGGATAGAAGTCGCTTCTTTCATTTTGGAAGATTTCATCAGTCTCGTTTTGAGTTCCTCTATCTTCTTGACGTCTCTGCCGAATATAAGCACGTCGTCTACATATATGGCTATAAACCACAGTTCGCTTTCCGATCCAGTGTGATATATGCACTGATCTACTTCACTTCTGTGGAGTCCAAAGCCCAGTAGCACGGAGTTGAGTTTCTCGTTCCAAGATCGACTTGATTGTTTTGAGCCATATAACAACTTATATAGCTTACAAACACTTCCGGAATTGTCATCAAATCCGGCTGGCTGCCTCATAAAAACTTCTTCTTTCAACTCAGCATTTAAAAATGCGGTGAAAGAGTCCATTTGATAGATTGCCATGTCGTCTTTAACAGATAGAGCCAAGAGTAGTCGCAGCGAAGTGTATCGCATAACTGGTGCAAATGTTTCATCGTAATCGATGTCCTTCTTCTGGCTACACCTTTTCACAACTAGTCTTGCCTTCTGCTACTCCGTCAGAATTAATATTTTGTTTTCTTGAATACCCATTGGCATTGAATGGCTTTCTTTATGGGTGGTACATCTGTAAGCTCCCATGTTTGGTTAACCATATGTGATGGCATCTCTTCTTGCATAGCCTTCTTCCAAACATCAGCATTTTCGCAGGATAACGCTTCTTCAACTGTTTGAGGTTTTGCTAAATAAAAAAAAACTCGTTGCACAAAAATTATGCAAAGTACGCAACTGATTGATTCGTTCAGATCTACGTACCTGTATATCCATTGAGCTTAAGTCTTCTTTTATAATATATATATTGCTACTATCTTCAATTGAGGTGCCATCGCTGATCGCGTCTGTACTGTCTTCATCTGCTGTGTTGTCCTTTTCTTTTCCTGATGAGTTTTGCATACCTTCTGATGGCAATTCCATATTTCCACATCGCCCCTCTGAATTGGCATCATATTTAAGGGACTGTTGCCAAAAATCATTAAAATACATTGTCAATAAACACCACGTCACGGCTTATGATGATTGGCTTAGTATCAATGTTGAGCAGTCTATATGCTTTTGCAGATTCCACAGATCTAGCTGCAAATTTGCTTGTGCGCTTTTGCTTTGGTATGTGGGCAAAGGCTTTGCACCCAAATACTCGCAAATGCTTTAAATCAGGTTTGTTTTTTGACCAAGCTTCCTCTGAGCTCGATGTATTCGACTTACATGCGATTCGATTCAATACATATGCTGCCGTGTTCGTCGCTTCTGCCCAAAACTTTTCATTGAGACCAGAATCCAAAAGCATGCGTCGAATTCGTTCCATGAGCGTCCATACTTTTTGCGGAGCCGTTTTGTGGGATATATGTTGTTGTGGTTTGATGTAAAATACTACATACAGCGAGGTATTTTTCGAACTGACTATTAACATACTCCCATTGTCAGAGCGTAGAATTTTGATACTTTTGGAGCACTGTTTTTCAACAAATTTCTTATATTTAACGAATTCTGCATATACTCGTACATCGGATTTTGATTTGATGGGAACTACAAAAACTTTCCGCGTGTAGTCATCGACGAATGTCAGAATATAGCGTGCACCAGAGTATGATGCCATAGGAAATGGACCCATTACATCTGTATGTATGATGTCCAAAACACTTTTGAGCTAAACTTTTGCTGTCATTAAACCGCGATCTTGTATGCTTTCTTTTAACACATATGATGCAACTCGACTTGCCGGACAATTTAAGATTATATCCGTTTGCAATACCTGTTGCGCACATCATATCTTTGCTTATATGCCCGAGTCTTCTGTGCCACAACTCGTAGTTCATAGCCGCAAATACATGGCCATGTTCAGCACAATCTAGCAGAAGCAATTTGCTTATTGGTTACCTAATCAAATATTTTGCAAGATTTCTCTTCAAAAACGATTTTTCTGCCGTTCAGCGCCATACTGACAATAAATTCGTGCACAAGTTTGGAGCGCATTCAACATTTTACATTATAACATTGTTCTTCTGGTTGCCATTCACAATTGACAATTCTACATCGCCGACACATTCAACGTTCAATGTGTTGATGTCTGCAATTGTTATTGCTTTATTCGTTGTTTGTTTATTATTACGTAGAACTGCTTTATTGCATGTCATATGATTTGTAGCACCGGAGTCTGCGTGCCAATTTGAATCGCTTTTTACATTTGTACACAGCTACGCTAGCAGAACTTCATAGTTTTACCTTTTTGCTTTATTTTGACAATTCTTCGCAAAATGCGCTGGCTGCTTACACATGTGGCAGCGAAATTTCTTTTTGTTGTAAGTTTGAATTTTGTTGTTTCTAGCAATGTGTACGAGGCTTTTTACGTCAAATTTAGTATCTTGTAGTAGAAGTGATTTTATTGCATCAACAGTTAGAACTTTTTTTGAGTTTTCAACTGCTAGCACCAGTGATTTAAATTCATTCAGTTAATAACAAGGATGCAATGAGCTCATCGTCGAGTTGTAGTCCAGCCGTTTTAACTTTTAAAGATGTTAGTACCATAGTGTTAATGTGCTCCTGCATTGAAGGGAAATCTGCCAATTTTAGTTGAACAAGCTGTTTGAGTAATTCAACCTTCCTAGTGAGACCTTTCTCTTCGTAAGTTTCCATTAAACTATTCCATACTTCTTTTGCTGTTTTCTTTTCTGCAATAATTCAGTAGTAGCTTGGATCAATCATTAGAAAAATTTCTGCAGATGCACGGCAATCGGCTTCTTTCCCAGTTTCAGTTGCAGTTTCACCCAGGCTTGATTCAACTGTTTTCCATAGTCCTTTAATAACCAAGTACGACTTCGCTTGTTGCTTGCATATGTCGAAATTCTCTCTACCATGTAGTTTTTCGAACGGAAAAGACACTGCACTGAAACTCATTTTATCTAATTAATCGGCAATCCTTTTTTAAAAGAAAAGTTTCACAAACGTCTTAAACAACTATCAGTGCAGAACAACACACAATGTGTACGCCCATAACCTGTTATAAAGTAATATATGCAGGTTATAGAAATTGTGTAAATGAAACGCGCGTTTCTTTGTTAGCTACAAAAAAAAAAGGATATTATATTTACACTGTCACTTTATGTATTTATATGTACAGGGTTGCAATTATATTATGAGCAAATACATTTAGTATAATATATCATATTCATTCAACACTAATATTGCCAAAGTTTATAGCCATATTACTGGGCTACTTAGATTTCGTTGTTTCCTCTGTGACATGTTAGGTAATATTGTTGCTTTAAATTTTTTAATTATCTTCAATTAAAATATTAAGCAGAAAGGCAGATTCTTTAATATCTGCAAGATATAATTTTATTCTGGAATTTTATTTAGTGCATATATACATATCATAAAAGAAAAGTATGAAGTTATCCATTTCTAAAACGATAAATTCTTATAAAACTTGGTTCAAAATACTTTTCTTTTTACCCTGCAAATAAATTGTTCAATTATTGTCTTCTTAATCTTGAAAATTCTGTCAACAATTCTGGTGAAAAATTTTAATATAGAAAAATATAAAATAATACATTCCGAATTAACATCAATTGAAAATATAGAAAAAGTATTACTCTATAAATGAAACATTGATAGCTTCGGTAAAGCATCGATAAGGCCTTTCCAAGACCGCGCACGAGAAGCTATTATAGCATCGGTAGTGCCTTGATAATGCCTTTCCGAAAAGGCACACGCGAGGTTCCACATAGCTTGCTCTGCGAAGATCCACAAGCCTTATCGACGCCATTTCCAAAGGATTATAGAGTTACATTCTGATAGACTCTACCGAGTCTACCTTGGGCCTTTTCCCCTCGCTAAGGCCACGGTAAGGTACATTGGACAAGCTCAATCATAGCTCAGTAAGGAGATATTGCTGACTGGGTAAATTCCAGAGACTACAGAAAATCTTAATAGGTTTTATTTCTGTAGTTGACATTTAATTATAGATTTTTCTCTTTCTAAGTCGGATACTTAGAAATAATAATACCTTACCAAGTCATTGATTTCTCCATTAGATCTAGGTCGTATGCAATGGCATAGCAGAGCGCGTTTGAAGATACCAAACTTATCATGTTTATCAAAAAGCCAAGAAATATCTCATAACGAAGATGTTTTTTATTAATTCCTAAAAGAAAAGCATGTTATTGTTATTTTTATATGAAAAGTGCATACCTTTAGTGGCTTTTGATAGTAATAAATATGGTATTAAAACTGCACAGGTAACAATGGTGTAGTTAAATATTATAGCAAACTCCATCGAATACGTTACAAAGAAAAGCCCTAGAACGTCGAAAAATATTTGAGGCCCAACTTCCTTCTAAAATAATAAAGTAGAAATAATGAAAAAATATTTTAATATCAAATTTTCCAATTACATGGTTCATTGTTAATTCATCTCTGTTTGCAATAAGTTTGGTTAACTCGAGAAGATTATCACCCGTATGTTGAATCACATTTTTAGGAATATAGTTGATGTGATCGAATTTTGTATGGTATCTATATCCGTTAATGATATGAGCGAAATTCAATCCAGAAATTTTGCCATAATCATGAAAAATTCGGAAGTCTGTGTCTGATGGAATTAAACCGGAATGAAATACTTCTTCAGCAGCCACTTGTGCGCTTGGATATGGCGCTGACTTACCGTACAACTAAAATAAAATAGAAAGCCGTTTTCATGCTTTAATTTTTAATAATTAAATGTTAATGATATTATTTTCTCTTAGTGATACAAATTCAATAAATAGTTTTAATTTGAATAATTCATCTCCGACCTAAAACACTATTTAAATTATAATGTATATAGTCAGGTATACATGTATAAACATATGAAATAATAACAATTAATATATAAAGACAAGAATGTAAGCATTGGTATGTCGCGCATAGTTGTCGAATAAACTAGTGTACATATAAACAAACAATTGTTATAAATACATACATATGTATTGTACGACCTGAATTACCTACTTACTTATATTAAGCTTAGAGTGTTTAAGATTTGTATGAATAAAGTTAGTCATTAGAAGAAACACAAGAGTGTAACATCTATTCAGACTCTTGATTGGCGACGAGAAAAGCAAAATATTAAAACCACATGCCTTACGTTCGCAAAGGAAACATAATAATATAAATGTTATTGAGGAAAAAGAAGAAAAGCTTTAAACATAAAATAAAAATAACATATAGTTAAAGTGGAAAAGTTAGTGGTAATCGTTTAAATAAGTCGCGGAGCAGTTATTTAAACAAATTAAATCGCATCAGCCAATTCAACCACAGAATTAGAGAAGAGACAGGTATGTCTTACTACGTCACAGATTCCGTCGATTACTTCAATGATTGACCATCGAAATTCATGGACACATTTGCAACGAGTCACCGCATATGCACTTCGATTCATTAAAAATTGTCGTAATGTGCCTGTTCAAAAATCCATCGACCTCGACGCAGAAGAAATGAAAGGAGCTAGTCAGACTATAATCAAGGACCTGCAGAGACAAGCAGTCAATCCTGAATATAAACTTCTCAAGCACAACAAACCAGTGGGATGGGGGATGGGTGATCTTACATTATTTCGGGATAAAAACGACATTATGCGGATAGGAGGACGACTAGCAAATTCAGCCCTACCACATGAAGCAAAATACCAAGCCCTATTGCCCTATCGGAGTGATATCACTAAAATATTGATGACACACATCCACATTGATAACAAGCATGTTGGCCCAGCGGGTCTAGTAGAAGCGACACGGGAAGCTTATTGGACGGTCAATGCGAAAACAATAGCTAGATCAATCGTAAAAAACTGTGTATCTTGCACTAAAGCTATGCCGAAACAATTGCACCAACTCATGGGACAGTTACTTGTATCACGGGTTCAACCAAATAAACCTTTCACTCACGCTGGAGTCGGTTTTTGTGGGCCATTTAAATTTGATTACAATCAAAGGGGAAAGACGCCAAAAGTGTTATGTGGCGATATTTTGTTGCTGCGCAACTAAGGCCGTACACATTGAAGTGGTAAGCAACCTTACGACCAACGCCTTTATCGGAGCCTTGAAGGGGTTTGTGAGCCGAAGAGGGAACTGCCGGCATCTCCATTGTGGCAACGCGCCGAATTTCGTAGGAGCACGGAATCAATTGAGAGAGATTGCGGACATCATACACAACGTAGATACCAAATCACAGCTGATGAAATTCTGCGCACACAAGGGAATCGAGTTTCATTTCGCACCTGCTAGATCGCCACATTTTGGCGGCTTATGGGAAGCAGTGGTTAAATCGGCAAAGAATCTATTTTACAAAAGTTTGTCAAATGCCCGATTAACATACGAAAAGTTAGAGACAGTTATGGTTGAAATAGAAGCCCAACCTTAACTCGCGGCCGCTGACTCCTATGAGTTGACATAAGAGATGAGTATACAACAATAATGGCACATCGGACATACTTCTCAAAGGTCACCAGCACGATCATATCGAAAGTGAATCTAACTGAGTTGATCGCAGATTATATGAAGGCTGCAACACACTCATTAGAACAACAGTTCAACTAGCCAGACGATATTCAAGTACTACATGAACATGTGCAACAATTGCAAAACAATGAGCTAATGGATCTACCGCTTAAGAACCGAGAAGTCCATCAGTTCAGCATCGGATATATCAGTTTGCTGATCACCTTGATCTGTCTTATCTGGATCCCTTACCAGCGATATTCAAAACAAAAGAGGCGCCAAGCTCCAGATTTTCGAGTACGGGTTCGCGCAAACAGCATATAATTCTAAGTTGACAATATGCTCAACAGGCGGGAGGTACCTGCTCCAACGTAAAAGTCCAATCAGCAATTCCCATTACCAATGCCTGCTCTTGCACGCTGAATAAGCAGTACACCCGACGAACGGATATACAGCGTGTGAAGCCTCATCAGCATTTCCTTACACGTGTGGTCTAAAGTATTAATTTGCCCTAAGTATGCACAAACGCTGGTGCCTTGCACATAATTGTTTGTATAAGAAAAAAATTATTAATAATTAGAAAAATTGTTTAAGCAATTAAACACCTTACTTCAGCAGGTACTGCTGCAGCTAGGGGTGGACGAGTCAGGTATACATGTATAAACATATGAAATAATAACAATAACAGAATTAATATATAAAGACAATAATGTAAGCATTGGTATGACGCGCATAGTTGTCGAAGTGTACATATAATACAAACAATTGTTATACATACATACATATGTATTGTACGGCCTGATTTACCTACTTACTTATATTAAGCTTAGAGTGTTTAAGATTTGTATGAATAAAGTTAGTCATTAGAAGAAACACAAGAGTGTAACATCTATTCACACTCTTAATTATATACATAGAGAAATAAATTGTGTTGTATATTAACACTCCTTCCCTTCTTTTAAAAAATAGGAAAAGACTCTGAGAAAACCATTCAATTTAAATAAAAAGACTGTTGAATTGGACTCGTTTGTATGGAGCATAGGAAGGGTTATTAAATTTGTATCAATCGATACCACGAGAAGAACTAAAAACTAAGTTCCTGCAGAGAAATTACCTTTGTTTTGCGCACACTAACTCATGTGCAAAACTGTTGTAGTGTGGCTGTTTTTCTTCAAAATTCTGATTAACCAATGATAAACAAACCTACCCAAAAAGGTAACTAATGATAAACAAAGACAGTGTCCCGTCTCTATGGTCTCTGGAAAAGAAAAACATAGATCAGTAATAATATGTTACTGTTTGACTTTGTGCAAATTTTTTATTTAAGATATCAACAAGCAATTCAACTGTACAAATATAGTTTAAATGAATGATACCATTTTCATCAGCAAAGCTATGTATAGGTTTCCCAGTTTTCACGTAGTCTAGTTTAAATTTCGTTGTGCCATCAAGTACCGGAGGATATGTTTGACATCCGATTCGTCTGTCTGTCTATCTGTAAGTGAGTGCAAGTTCTACTAGCCATATACATAAGGAAACCAATTAAAGATTGATTGTTTGTACGATCAGTTTTCAGACAGTCATTATTCGTACACGTTGTTTGAAATCCCGCATCTAAGGGTGTTGCCGTCGATCTACAAATTTCATATCTTCCTTCTCGTAGGAGTTTTAAGATATATTGCTCTTGTCCAAGTGTAATTGGAGCCGTTTCTGCTTTCCGAGTAATTTCCATTCCAAGAAAATGTGTGATTGGCCCACTGTCAGTTTATTTACAATTTGTTTTTTAATTCTGATCAACTCATTTTGATCAGAGTTTGCAATAATCAGATCATCAACGTAAACAGCTATGAAACTGAGGATATCATTAGATTTGCATGCGTATAAACATAATTTTCTCTTACATGGTATAAATCCGATCTTACCGAAAATACAATCTTAGCTTCCTATTTCACTCTCGACCCGCTTGTTTGAGGTCATACAGAGCTTTCCTCAATTTAAATATTTTGGGTACTCTGACTGTATCATATAAATAATTTTACTGATGTCGACGTTCAAATAAGCTGTTTTGACATCCATTTATTCAACGTATAATTCTTACTCAACACTGAGTCCAAAAAGCATTCGTATAGTTGCTTATCGTATCATTAATGAGACATTAATACTATACTTTTGGCTACACGCTTTAACAACCAAACGTTCAATTTAACCATTTTTATCACGCTTTATGGTAAATACCCATCTGCATCCAATCGCTTTCCTCCAGGTAAGGACCATATATCGATCGTAATTCCCTCCAAATTTTTTTAAGACTAACGAAGTTTAAATGTGTATTACGACAATGCCACGCTATTGCATTTTCAGTAATTCTATTCGTAGTAAAATAAATATTACGTGCCACTGGAAACACATACAAATCATTTATTAGAAGCATAAGGGCAGAGTGGAACTGCGCCAAATCGATAAAGTAGGTGTGCAGGGGGATTCCACAAGGAGAGGTTCTCTCTCCACTACTCTGGTCGCTCTTTGTCAACAAAATACTGGAAAAATTTAACTGAAAAACTCCAAAACTGGTGGCATTTAGCTGATAATATAGCCATTGTTATAATAGGGAAATGCTTATCGACTCTCAGTGACCTAATGACAGATACTCTAAACACCATACAAGCAGGCCTCAGCATCAACGCGGAAAAAACTGACCTGATACTTTCTAGAAGAAAGAAGATCCCGCCATGGAGACCACCAAAACTGAACAGTAGGGTACTCATTATAAAAAGCCACAGCAAATACTTAGGGGAAATAGATAGAAATAGATAGTAAGCTTTTATGGAAGTCAATGTGGAGGAAAGAGTAAAGAAAGCTACCAATGCACTATATGTTTGTAAAAATATGCTTGGAAGCACTTGTGGCCTCTCTCCTTCTCTGATGCATTGGTGCTACACAGTCACCTATTTTACTCTACGGTATTTTGGTGTGGTGGAATGATGTTAGGAAAACAACTTATTGCATACCTATGTAAAGAGTCCAAGACTTGCGGCACTGTGTGTGATGGGGACCTTAAGGACAACACCAACGGCTGCTCTTAACGCCATTTTCAATTTACCCCCAATCGACCTCTTTGCGGAAAGCCTTACGGCAAAATCTGTGGGAAGGTTGCTGGCCACTAAACAATTCTCTCTCCGGCCCTTCGGGCATAGCTCTGTAAGTCGAAGTCTCATGGTCAATACTGACTATGTGACTCCTATTCTTGGTCTGCGGAAACAAATAAAAACAACTATTAAAAAGGAGAGATGGCATAGAGGCATGAATACTAAATGCAAACTCTTCAACCTTCATGGAATGCTCGAAGATGGAGGACGGTGTTGGAGCAGGTGTCTACTGCCCCGCACTAGACATCAAACAGCCGTTCAGAGTACCTAATTAATGCAACATTTTTCAACCGGAAGTTTTTGCAGTATGGAAAGTCGCAGATTTCGCCTGCATAGCAGAAACAACGGACTCTACAATAAGCTTCTACATAAATAACCAGGCTGCGATCAAAGCTATAACTTCATGCTGTGCATCTTCCAGAAATGTTCTGCAACGCAAGGCAGCAATGGATAGACTGGCCACCAATCGGAAGCTACAAAGCTACTGAGTGCCAGGGCATAAGAACATAGAAGGAAACGAGAGTGCGGATGCCATTGCAAAAAGAGAAATCTTACTACTAAACGACTAAGTAAGTAACGTACTGATGCCTCTAAGAATTATGAATAGACGTACTGAAGACCACATTATGAGAAAGGTGAAAGAACGGTGGAGTACTACCACATGTAAAATCGCAAAGCTCATATGAAAATCGTACGGCAGTCAGACCAAATCGATACTGGCACTTCCGAGGAAGGATTCAAGAACTGTAGTAGGATCAGGTTACTGCGTAACGGTGGTATACGCTAAAATTATCGACTTACAAGCAACAATGAATGCAGGAAATGTAGGGAAAAACGACCAAGGGAAACTTTAAAGCATCTACTATACCTATGCCCAGAGATATCGAAAACGCGCTTAAAACATCTGGCAGCCCTTTAGATTGAAGTACTAGAAGAGGTCGCACAATTACGGATAGTTTCGCTCTTAAGATTCGCTAAGAGGGTTATAATACAGCTCGTATATAGATATCCTTGCAGATCTATGTGTGGCGTTCACGGCTGGCAAGTCTAACCTAACCTAACCACTAAATTTAAATTACTCTGTAAATCAGTTACATATAAAACTTTATGCAGTTTTAATAAACCACCGTTTTCCAATACCAGGTGAGTTTTGTCTATATTCGTAGCTTTAATACAGCTTTTGCCTGCTAATCTATTAATTTGTAACGATGAAAATAAATCACATATGCGATATTGTGCTACTATCCACATACCAAGAACTTTCATTCCAGCCTGTTGCATCTGATACTGCTAGCATTGTGATTGCTGTCGGTGAATTTTGCTCTCGATAGTTTCTCCTCATTCTCTTCTCATTGTGGTGCGTAATGCCGGAATTTTTTGCTTAAAAGACATTTATCTGCCTACTACTATCAACGGATTGCAGAAGCTGTTGGTGTAGTCGCTGCTGCTATTTTTCCTACCGCCACAGTTGCTATTGCTGTATGTACTGCTTTTTTTATTGTTGTTGCTGTTTATAATTGTTTCTTCTAAAAGCCTTCCGCCCTAAAACAGCTTGAATTACCGCGTTTTCCATTCTTCGCTCTTCTCCTCTCCCATTCTTCTTAATTAGATCTTTATTCCGCTAAGCGAGGCGAAAACGTCTCACTTCTACAAAGCTATCACGAAGTTTTCATATGATTCCGGCAAATTTGAAAAGATAAGTATCAAAACTTCATCCGTCACCTCGACTTTAATTTCAGACAGTCCTTCAACAATCGACGTGTACGAGTTAAGATAGGAAGCCATATCTCCATCGCACATTGAAATATTTAACAATTGCCGAAACTATGATACCTTTTTAGCTGCCACTTGCGGTTGATATATTGTTTCTAAAACAGTTTACCATAACCTGTCGAATTCCACATGTTTGTATGCAGCAGAGCAAGGTTTATTAAAGGTGTTTCAACTTTGATACCACGAGTAAAACTACAAACGATGTTAGTTGGCTAGAGAAGATAAGTGTAAAATAAGCATAATACATATAAATATTGGTGTTGCAAAACTATGTGTTTTCAACAAAACCAAACAATAACAATTATATTAGAAAATTATATTAGTGAATAGACGTGTGTTTTGTGTGGTAACAATTTCAACGCGGCTTTTGAACTGATATAAGAAATATTTCGTTTGTTAACTTGCCAAACAACTCAAAATCTGTAATTGAGTGTCGGCGTTTGTTGAAGTTGTGCTCTTTTTACGTGAATTGTATAAAATAATTGTAGAAAAATTGTGTTTAAAAATGTCTTTGGCAACTAGACAGGCAGCACAAACGAAAGAGAGACAAAATTTGGAGCCTAATTTGCACTCAATGCCTAATGCAACAAAAGCAAGTGCAGAGAGGCTCTCAGACTCTGGCCTGATGGCTGCTTGGGATGAGCGGCTTGTTAAGCTTTAAGAGAGCGTTGTTGCTAAGATTAACGGAGCTGTGAAAGAGTTAGAGGATCGGGTGATGCAGAAGGTAAGTGAGTTGGCAAACATGAAGAGAGGGTTCAGAGAGATCGACTTGCGAGTGGCTGCAATGGAGCAATCTGCAATGGAAGGTGAGACTCTAAAATCAACTGTGCACTCTCTCCAATCCCAAGTGGGATAATTTGAAAATGATGCAGTCTCTACTGATCTAATTTTAAATGGAGTAGCTGAGTCTGAAAATGATAGTCTTAGTGATATATTTGGTAAAATATGTCAATCCGTTAATTGTGAGTCGCCGCAGGTTCGAGAAATATTCCGTCTGCGCTCGAACCGTGGCCAGAAGTCATCTCTTTCGGGCTATTGCTGGATTCTGTAAGGAAAAGAAGAGATCCATTTCACTCTCTGACATTGGTTTAAGTGAACAAACTCCGATCTTTGTTCATGAGAGCTTAACTAAAAGCAATCGAGTGGTGATGCAGTATGCATCGAAGCTTAAGCGGCAACGATTATTGGCTTCTGCGTTCTCCGTACGAGGTTTGGTTTATGTTCGAGTGCATCGAAATTCGGAGGCGAAACTAGTTTCGAGCGTTGAGACCGTTGATTCACTTGTTGGTCCACCGGGAGCAACTAATCAATTGCTTACATCTTAATTTATCTAAATGTTGTTTTTTCTTTTATTCTTTTTGTATGCTCTCTCTCATTCTTTCTTATCTCTTCTTTCTATTATTTTTATGTGTAGCTGTGTAGGTGGGCAATATCTATTCTGATTATAGGAATGTTTTTTCGGGTGTTCCACAGGGATCGATTCTTGGCGCACTCCTGTTTACTATATTTTCAAATGACATTTTCTCGGTGTGTAAATACGTAAATATACATGCATATGCTGATGACCTACAGATTTATCTTTCTCGGCGCATGGAGTACATTGATGACTTGAGTCTTAAAATGAACGAAGATCTACATTCTATATTTGATTGGTCAAAAAGAAATGGACTCTTCCTAAATTCGTTAAAATCCTATGTTTTACCAATCTCGAAGAAGAAAATAGAATTGGACAAACTTCCTTCGATATATATTGGTGGCGCTCAGCTGAAATCGTTGAGAGATCATGTAGTTTGGGCTTTCATATGAATTCTTCTTTCACTTGCACTGATCAAGTAAATAGTATTGTGAAAAAAGTTTTTTTTGTGCTGACAGTTACGGATATCAGCAGAGTTTACCCCTGTCGAGACTAGGAGAATGTTGGTTACGCAGCTGGGTGTACTGATAATTTTCTATTCAGAGCTTGTATATAGTAAGTTGGACTCAAACTCTCTACATAAATACAAGTTGTGTTTAACTATGCCACACGATATGTGTTTGGAATACGTAAGTTTGACCATATAACTTCCTGGAAGACAAGTGTTTTTGGGTGCAGTATTGAGAACTACTTACGGATCAGAAATTGTATTTTTCTTCACAAGCTGATTATCACGAGACCTCCTAATTATCTCTTTGAGAAACTTCAACAGAGCCAATCAAAAAGAAGTCGGTGCACGATAATACCTAAATTTGCCTATTCTAATTCAACTCGATACTTTTTCATTAATGCCATCAGGGTCTGGAATTCGCTACCTACAGCTGTGAGAGGCGTGGCAGGGATTAGTGAGTTTAAGCATTTAGTGTTCCAGTACTTTTGTCGAGAGCTACTATAGATCTCTCTAAATTTTACCCTTGAAAATAACCAAATATCTCTTTTATTATTCTTTTCTGTCTGTATTCTTTTATTTCTTATTTTATTAATTAATTAATTAATTAATTAATTATTTATTACTTATTACTTATTCACTTATAAATTTTTTTTATTTATCTATTTAATTAGTTGCTAATTTAATTTAATATATATATATATATATATATATATATATATATATATATATATATATATATATATATATCTATATATATATATATATATATATATATATATATATATATATATATATATATTAATATATATATATATATATATATATATATATATATATATCTATATATATATATATATATATATATATATATATATATATATTAATAACTGATATATAGTTATATAATAAAAGACTTTGTCTTATGTTATAACTTTAAACAATAAATTGAAAAATTAGATTAAAAATTATTAGGAAATCCCCATTTCCATGTTTTGTTTTTTAACTTTTTAGATAATATCTCAGCAATCACATCACTAGCCGTGTTGGCGAGTTGATCCAATTGGATCAAAAATGAGAATTTTTTGAAAATAATAGTTTGATACTTTTTTTAATGTTTTCATCCTTTTACACCGGTTCGAAAAATAGGAAACCCATTAGGTTAATTTTTTTTATCTGGGACAATGTACCGTACTGTTTTAAGAAATGTTGAATATATTGGCACTGACACACAGTTACCGCACCTATAGCGCCATCTAGGTCGAATTCCATTCCATTCTTAAGGAGCTTGTAAACAAAATATCAACAATATACACGGTAATGATATTGTACTGATTTCAACAGTTTGTAGTGCAAATACATGGATCGGTCTCACCTGGTCGAATGTCCATGCTGCGTAGTTCGCTGTCAAAATTTCTATTCTACTAACGGCCTTTTTTCAACTGCCAAAGTGATGATGATACGGATTGTACCTATTTATTTTTAGTCCACAACTTGTTACTAGTTACAGCCTTTCGACACTAAGTGTGCTTAAAAATGCTTAAGTTTGCTATCTTTATTTATTTTTGCGTTGAAATACCAATGACATCCAATTCGATTATTTCTTTTAGGATCTCAACAAGAGAGCAAGTTTTATTTTTAACACGCACCTTGTGCTCCTCCTCTATTGATGTTGTCTATTGTTGAGATCATTCCCCATTTAATGCTATTATTTTAATGCACTTACTATATTGTAAGGTTTTTTGGTCCATCTTGGTTTGCCCGTCCTAATTATTATTGACCCGCTTTTTTGGGGATTCTTCATTATCTGAAGAATCGAATATAAAGTATTCATGTGCTTCTTCTTCTTTTGTTTAATTGTCACCCGGTTTATTTTTGATTTGGTATTGGGGGTATAAATGTACGAATTCGAGACTGGCTTCCTCCATCAAATTCTCCAAAAATATGACAAATATGCTGACGATGATCTTCTTCGTGCTTTTCTCAACCAACTCAACTGTCTCGTTTTGGAGGGCTTCGAAATGGTTTCATCAGTAAAAGTAGAGTTGCAGTGTTGCGCGGTGGTATCGCAATGGACCCATAGGTTTTGACTGATTTGGTTTGTAGACTGACTGCCACGAAAACCTATCCTAACCTAAGTGAAAGTGATAACAAAATTAAAAATGTGTAAAAATCCTATGTGTGTGTGTGAGTCCTACAAGGTAGCTCCAGAGTGCAAATATGAATGCAAACGAAACATTATTGACTAGGAAAACAATTGAATTGAATTAAATAAAAAATAGCTTCAGGTTGTATTGGACATCAGGGTCGACTCCTGCTATAATATTTTGATTGATGAATAATATTGTTACGAAATTGCCCTCTTGACAATTTATACTATGCTTAATTATAGGTCTCGTACCGCTGGATTGTGTGAAAATCAAACAATCTGACGGTTAACATTAGAACAATTAGCTTATTGCTATTCACTTAGTCTTCGCTTAAAGTTTGCATTGCATTATAATGATTTATTTAATCACTTCAACTGCTGATGCTACTATGACGGTGTACGCTCAGCTACGACCACTGCTCAACTTCCTGTTGATAGCACGATATTCACTCTGCGACGATCACTGCACAACTGCTTGTTGCTAATACGATGTTCACTCTACGACGATCACTGCTCAACTGACTGTTTCTAACACGATGTTTACTCTGCTACTATCACTGGTCAGCTTCCCGTTGGTAGCACGAAGTTTCACTCTGCGACGTTCACTGGTGAACTGCCCCTTGCTAATACGATGTTCACTCAGCGACAATCACTGCTCAACTGCCTGTTGCAAACACGATGTTCACTCGCCACTTTCACTGGTCAACTGCCTGTTGTTAATACGATGTTCACTCTGCGACGATCACTGCTCAGCTGCCTGTTGGGAACACGATGTTCACTCTGGGACGATCGCTGCTCAACTGAGTCAATGTCAATTGTTTGGCGACTTATATTCATCTTGTGTTCCAGTACTTCCATCTGACTTCGAATGCAGTTTGGCATGCCTTCTCGCATGTGTATTTTATGGGTTGAAATGGACGAATAGAGCATACATTAACCATTTATGTAACCATTTATGTTTCACTGCCCTCCACCTAGTCTTGCTCGTCCCGAACAAGGATAGTAGCGCAACCTTTATATGGAGCTAGCCTCTCCAGATGAACTACTTTCATTTTGTGTTCTTCGTTTATTTTCTCCACCGTCCTTTCTTCGTGAGCTTAACTCAGATCATGCCCCTCGAGACTGTCTACATTTAGTTTGTCGACTTCTTAACAACATCCTCCAATTCCCTACTTTGGGGCTCCCACAGGCGAATGTAATGCAGAACGTTTCACCAGGCAGGAAAATGGTAAGTACGGTATTAGGAGGTATTTAGGCAGATATAAGTAAATACTTTTGCGACCAAAGAGGCATCGTAGCTCCGGTCAAAGAAGTTGCCATATATAGGTGCCATTCTGATGTTGCACGCAACCATCTGTCTTGGCAACCATCTTTGGACAGCATGATCTGACGGTCAATGTATGGCAGCTTTGTTGTGAGGATTTTTTGGTAGGGTTTGCTGGTCGGTAGGAACATTTTTATTACACATTCTAGCACATATTTGAATACAATAAGCTTAAGGTATTAGGAAAATAATAACACTCTCATATCGTTCTATATACCTTAGGAGGCAATTTTTGAATTACCTTATTTTTTTTCGAATAATTTTGCGAAAAATCGGCAATAAAACATGCCATGATTGAGTGTAAAGCCAATTTGTTCACAAGATGCTATAACTTTAAGACCATGTTAAAAGTCGTGGTTGAATCTTACTTATGATTGCTACGGTACAGCAATATAGTATTGGAACGCTTTTTTGTAGATTTTTTTGGTACCACTGTGTTTGTATTTGTAATTTAAGAATCTGTGCGAAGAAACCCAATAGAAAGTGGTCCTGCCAAATCTGAAACAACTGGTGACGATTTGGACCGAGGTGTCAAGGGCGATGCGGAGGAAGATGTACTAACAGGGTGCTTTCACAGGATTTATGCCAACTGGAAGAACAGAGGTCGGGAAGTTCCCGATATTAGGTAGTTTTAAGAGTGACGATAAAATGAAAGTTTACAGTACAATGAAATTTGTATTGCTGCCGATAGCCCTGGCAGATAATGCTCTCTTAATTATAATTTAATTACAATTAATATTAATAATAATAATAATAATAATAATAATAATAATAAAAGTACACCTTAAAAAAAGGTGATAAGATAAAATTAATATGACTTAAAAGAAGAAAAATTGTAAAACTAGTCGGATAATATTAAATCAACTAAAAATTACAAAAAAAAAAATTTATTTTGAGTTGAAGAGTATTTCGTTTTCGAATTGTTTTTGAGTTATAGGGTGTGTAGCTGATTTTGCCTTTGGAAATGATAAAGAAGATTCAAAAATTACTATTGGCACAGGAGCAAGTAGGTGAGGCAATTCAAAAGTTAGTACGTAACTTTCGAAAAGACGGCAATTTACGAAAGGGCAGCGTTTATCTCTTTTGCACTAAGTCCGGAGCCCGATAGTGATCTGGTGTTCTCGTTAGAAAAACCAGAAGCACAGAAACAGCAGCAAGGCACCAGCACTGTACACAATAAGTCGGAGTTGAGTCCGTCACTGGCCGCGTATCTCCGAGAACTGGAAGTAGTGGGGCTAGAAGCGAACCCAAGAACAAGTGAAGTATACCTCAGGGTTTTATATCTCTAAGAAAACAAAAATTTTTATAGAGGATATTTCGAAAACAGTATCAGCGGTCACTGGTGCTGTGTCAGAGGACTTAGGGCCAGAGGTCAAAAGATTCATTCGGGGCTGTGAACTTACAAGGCCGAGTATCAGGCCGGATGAGTTACAGGACTTCTTTGATTGTGTGAAGCAGAGGTTGTTCGGAGATGCGTACAAGCTTGTGCTGCCAAAGACCAATAGAAAAGAAGAAAGAATTAGGATAAAGGTACGCGTGTCCGGTAATGTAAGGACTACACATTCAATGAGAAGGAGGAGCTAGAGGCTCCCCAATACCGTGTGCCGAATAATATAATGACTCTGGTTCAAGATACGGAGGAGAAAGAATCTCTCAAAAAAATAATTTTAATTGCCTTTTGATTTGGGCAACTGTTGTGATGTTCGTACTTAGGATATAGGATCGTAAAGGATAATTCTTGTGCATGGAGGAAGAGACTCAGAGAGTTAGGAAGTAGATACGCGCCCATTTGGGAAACAAAAGGACGTTGTTTAGTTGTAAGCAGGATGGTCGATGCGTTCATCGAAGTACACTGAGAGAAGGCAGCTAGTGGAAAGCTAGGGCTTTTGGTAGATTCGGTGGCGAGCACCAGTCTCGTAATATCGGGGCTTTAAGTTGTTTGAAAGTTAATCGAAATCAGATAAGAACATTTAACGGACTGTTTGGTGCATGCCTCAGAACACTTGGCTCGGTTAGAATAAATCTGAACGAGTTTCGGCGTATGAGTTTTAGAATGCACGCAGTGGAGATGGATAAGGAAGGTATCCCGGCAGATGAATTAATTGGGTGTGATAATCTTTGGTGCGCATCATACTGGACGCATTGCAAATTGATAGGAATAAGCATAGGGTCCTTACTCCATAACTGAAAAGGGAATGTGTATAGAGTTAGCAATGGTAGTTAGGTAGTGGTAAGTGCGAGGTCAACGAGAGTAGAGTCTCTGCATATAAAGACTCAATTTCTGAATGTTGTCCTGCACAAGCAGGAGCTGGCGGAGGATTATATATGGGGAGACCATAACACATATTCACATATGTAAAGTCTACGCATGGGCACTGAAAGCATCCGAAAAAGACTACCGATGTAGAACGTGAAATACCGATTATGGCGGATCAGCGGCCAATCAATCGGAAGCTATATAGATTGCAACAAGCTTTCAAAGATGAGGGAAATATACAGGCCGAAGCACTGCCAGATCGGAGAAGGTGGAATGCGTTAAAAATCTACCAATTCCGAAAAATAGAAGAGGAGCGTAAACATTCTTAGGAATAGTGAGGTTAGGTTAGGTTGGGAAGTCGTGTGCGGGTACTTCGTATCCGCACTTCTACTCGGAGACATATATGTCCATTGTGACTGCCTTCAAAAAAAATGCCAGGAGGAAGCATACTCGTCCTTACCCTCGGTCTCCATAAACATTGGAAGTTCCATCCCTATTAAACCATTTGGTTTTCGAGATGAAAGTGAGAAGATCCGATAAATCTACCTTCGTTATCTCTGTCAAACTTGTGAAGAAGCGCGACACCAAACATTGAAGTCATTTCAACTGTAGTCTCGGACATTGACATAAAAAGTGATGAATCGACTCTGTCTCTTCTTCATCATGGTAACTCTTACATAGCCCGCTCGACGGCATACGCCAATGTTGAAGCATTGGTGCGATAGCACAATGCCCCGTAATGACCCCCGTAAGCACCCTTACTGCAGGTTTGTTGAGCCCTAAGAGAACCTTCATTCTCTTCATGTCTAACCTATGCCATAAGGCCCTTGAAACTTCACAGTCGTCCCGATTAGTCCATAAGTTATTACTGTTAGTCCATAAGTTAATACTGTTAGTAATAAAATATAAACTTGAACCTTTTTTTCTGAGCTGTCCAATAATTTGGCTGATTATGATCGCTTTGTGATTTGTGGAGATTTCAATGTGAATCTGCTGTGTGATAGAAGTGCTAGGAATAAATTATGTGAGCTTGTAGCAATTGCTGGATTATACTCGTATGTAGTAAACTCGGGTGTACCTACTCGTTATGGAAATATTGTCAACCCTAGTTTGCTTGATTTCTTTCTGGTATCTGATGTCTTATTGATTTGTTTTTTTGATCAAATCTCTTTTATTTCCGATCATGATTTAATTTTTGGTACCTTTAACATAACACTGTGCCGTGATGCTCTGCCGGATTTTTTTCATATCGTGACTTTCATGCTATTGATTACGAATCACTATTCTGTGAGATCAGTCGGGTGCATTGGGATGAATGTTGGTGTCAAACCTCTGTGGATGATAAGTTGGACTTGTTTGTAGGTTGCATTGACAGGATTTTTAATCAATATGTCCCCATTCGTCCAGTGGCAATTCAGAATGTTTCTTGTCCATGGTACTCTAAGCAAGTTAAATTGGCCATTAGGAATCGAAAAAAATTCCATGCTAAATGGAAAAATAAGCCTACTGTGGATAATTGGAATAGATTTTGGATTGCTCGAAATAAAGCTGTATTTATTGTTCGTCAATCCAAAAGAAATTTTTACAATTCCAAGTTGAAAAGTTCCCTTCCTACCAAGCTACTTTGGAGGAATTTGAGGAACCTTGGAGTACGTAGTAGTGATAATACAATCTTCAAGTTGGATCCCAGCATTATGTGTGATGCCTTTGCTTCCCCGGGATCATGTGGCTCGGTTTCTCAGCCTGCTCTTGGAATATTTTGTTCTGCCACGTCTATTTTTCAGTTCTGCTGTGTCCGTGAGGCTGATGTGGGGCGATGTCTGATGAGGGTTAAGTCAAATGCAATTGGTGAGGATGGCTTGCCGGTTAAGTTTCTTACGATTATATTACCATTTATTCTTAGTCCCTTGACCCACATTATTAATCATTGCTTTACGACTTCGTGCTTTCCTAGTGCTTGGAAAGTTGGTATCGCTATTCCAGTACCTAAGAAATCCTCTGCATTGGAGCCAGTTGATTTTAGACCTATTAGTATTTTACCTTCTCTATCAAAAGTTTGTGAATCAATCATGGCTGAGCAAATTTCAGGTTACTTTCATCAAAACAATCTTTTCTCTCCATTGCAGTCTGGTTTTAGATCGGGGCACAGCCGTGCGACTGCTATGCTTAATGTTATGGATGATATTCGGGAAATCTATGACCAAAGTCTTCTTACTTTTCTATGTCTCCTGGATTTCTCCAAGGCTTTTGATAGCGTTAATCATTCGTTGCTTTGTTTAAAATTAATGCGGTACTATGGAATTTGTGACAGTGCAGTTGGCCTTATAAATAGTTATTTAACAATGAGAATACAGCGAGTAAAGGTGGGCAATATCTATTCTGATTATAGGCATGTTTTTTCGGGTGTTCCACAGGGATCGATTCTTGGCCCACTCCTGTTTACTATATTTTCAAATGACATTTTCTCGGTGTGTAAATACGCAAATATACATGCATATGCTGATGACCTACAGATTTATCTTTCTCGGCGCATGGAGTACATTGATGACTTGAGTCTTAAAATTAACGAAGATCTACATTCTATATTTGATTGGTCAAAAAGAAATGGACTCTTCCTAAATCCGTTAAAATCCTATGTTTTACCAATCTCGAAGAAGAAAATAGAATTGGACAAACTTCCTTCGATATATATTGGTGGCGCTCAGCTGAAATCGTTGAGAGATCATGTAGTTTGGGCTTTCATATTAATTCTTCTTTCACTTGCACTGATCAAGTAAATAGTATTGTGAAAAAAGTTTTTTTTGTGCTGACAGTTACGGATATCAGCAGAGTTTACCCCTGTCGAGACTAGGAGAATGTTGGTTACGCAGCTGGGTGTACTGATAATTTTCTATTCAGAGCTTGTATATAGTAAGTTGGACTCAAACTCTCTACATAAATACAAGTTGTGTTTAACTATGCCACACGATATGTGTTTGGAATACGTAAGTTTGACCATATAACTTCCTGGAAGACAAGTGTTTTTGGGTGCAGTATTGAGAACTACTTACGGATCAGAAATTGTATTTTTCTTCACAAGCTGATTATCACGAGACCTCCTAATTATCTCTTTGAGAAACTTCAACAGAGCCAATCAAAAAGAAGTCGGTGCACGATAATACCTAAATTTGCCTATTCTAATTCAACTCGATACTTCTTCATTAATGCCATCAGGGTCTGGAATTCGCTACCTACAGCTGTGAGAGGCGTGGCAGGGATTAGTGAGTTTAAGCATTTAGTGTTCCAGTACTTTTGTCGAGAGCTACTATAGATCTCTCTAAATTTTACCCTTGAAAATAACCAAATATCTCTTTTATTATTCTTTTCTGTCTGTATTCTTTTATTTCTTATTTTATTAATTAATTAATTAATTTATTAATTATTTATTATTTATTACTTATTCACTTATAAATTTTTTTTATTTATCTATTTAATTAGTTGCTAATTTAATTTAATATATATATATATATATATATATATATATATATATATATATATATATATATATATATATATATATATTATATATATATATATATATATATATATATATATTATATATATATATATATATATATATATATATATATATATATATATATATATATATATATATATTAATAACTGATATATAGTTATATAATAAAATACTTTGTCTTATGTTATAACTTTAAACAATAAATTGAAAAATTAGATTAAAAATTATTAGGAAATCCCCATTTCCATGTTTTGTTTTTTAACTTTTTAGATAATATCTCAGCAATCACATCACTAGCCGTGTTGGCGAGTTGATCCAATTGGATCAAAAATGAGAATTTTTTTAAAATAATAGTTTGATACTTTTTTTAATGTTTTCATCCTTTTACACCGGTTCGAAAAATAGGAAACCCATTAGGTTAATTTTTTTTATGTGGGACAATGTACCGTACTGTTTTAAGAAATGTTGAATATATTGGCACTGACACACAGTTACCGCACCTATAGCGCCATCTAGGTCGAATTCCATTCCATTCTTAAGGAGCTTGTAAACAAAATATCAACAATATACACGGTAATGATATTGTACTGATTTCAACAGTTTGTAGTGCAAATACATGGATCGGTCTCACCTGGTCGAATGTCCATGCTGCGTAGTTCGCTGTCAAAATTTCTATTCTACTAACGGCCTTTTTTCAACTGCCAAAGTGATGATGATACGGATTGTACCTATTTATTTTTAGTCCACAACTTGTTACTAGTTACAGCCTTTCGACACTAAGCGTGCTTAAAAATGCTTAAGTTTGCTATCTTTATTTATTTTTGCGTTGAAATACCAATGACATCCAATTCGATTATTTCTTTTAGGATCTCAACAAGAGAGCAAGTTTTATTTTTAACACGCACCTTGTACTCCTCCTCTATTGATGTTGTCTATTGTTGAGATCATTCCCCATTTAATGCTATTATTTTAATGCACTTACTATATTGTAAGGTTTTTTGGTCCATCTTGGTTTGCCCGTCCTAATTATTATTGACCCGCTTTTTTGGGGATTTTTCATTATCTGAAGAATCGAATATAAAGTATTCATGTGCTTCTTCTTCTTTTGTTTAATTGTCACCCGTTTCATTTTTGATTTGGTATTGGGGGTATAAATGTACGAATTCGAGACTGGCTTCCTCCATCAAATTCTCCAAAAATATGACAAATATGCTGACGATGATCTTCTTCGTGCTTTTCTCAACCAACTCAACTGTCTCGTTTTGGAGGGCTTCGAAATGGTTTCATGAGTAAAAGTAGAGTTGCAGTGTTGCGCGGTGGTATCGCAATGGACCCATAGGTTTTGACTGATTTGGTTTGTAGACTGACTGCCACGAAAACCTATCCTAACCTAAGTGAAAGTGATAACAAAATTAAAAATGTGTAAAAATCCTATGTGTGTGTGTGAGTCCTACAAGGTAGCTCCAGAGTGCAAATATGAATGCAAACGAAACATTATTGACTAGGAAAACAATTGAATTGAATTAAATAAAAAATAGCTTCAGGTTGTATTGGACATCAGGGTCGACTCCTGCTATAATATTTTGATTGATGAATAATATTGTTACGAAATTGCCCTCTTGACAATTTATACTATGCTTAATTATAGGTCTCGTACCGCTGGATTGTGTGAAAATCAAACAATCTGACGGTTAACATTAGAACAATTAGCTTATTGCTATTCACTTAGTCTTCGCTTAAAGTTTGCATTGCATTATAATGATTTATTTAATCACTTCAACTGCTGATGCTACTATGACGGTGTACGCTCAGCTACGACCACTGCTCAACTTCCTGTTGATAGCACGATATTCACTCTGCGACGATCACTGCACAACTGCTTGTTGCTAATACGATGTTCACTCTACGACGATCACTGCTCAACTGACTGTTTCTAACACGATGTTTACTCTGCTACTATCACTGGTCAGCTTCCCGTTGGTAGCACGAAGTTTCACTCTGCGACGTTCACTGGTGAACTGCCCCTTGCTAATACGATGTTCACTCAGCGACAATCACTGCTCAACTGCCTGTTGCAAACACGATGTTCACTCGCCACTTTCACTGGTCAACTGCCTGTTGTTAATACGATGTTCACTCTGCGACGATCACTGCTCAGCTGCCTGTTGGGAACACGATGTTCACTCTGGGACGATCGCTGCTCAACTGAGTCAATGTCAATTGTTTGGCGACTTATATTCATCTTGTGTTCCAGTACTTCCATCTGACTTCGAATGCAGTTTGGCATGCCTTCTCGCATGTGTATTTTATGGGTTGAAATGGACGAATAGAGCATACATTAACCATTTATGTAACCATTTATGTTTCACTGCCCTCCACCTAGTCTTGCTCGTCCCGAAAAAGGATAGTAGCGCAACCTTTATATGGAGCTAGCCTCTCCAGATGAACTACTTTCATTTTGTGTTCTTCGTTTATTTTCTCCACCGTCCTTTCTTCGTGAGCTTAACTCAGATCATGCCCCTCGAGACTGACTACATTTAGTTTGTCGACTTCTTAACAACATCCTCCAATTCCCTACTTTGGGGCTCCCACAGGCGAATGTAATGCAGAACATTTCACCAGGCAGGAAAATGGTAAGTACGGTATTAGAAGGTATTTAGGCAGATATAAGTAAATACTTCTGCGACCAAAGAGGCATCGTAGCTCCGGTCAAAGAAGTTGCCATATATAGGTGCCATTCTGCTGTTGCACGCAACCATCTGTCTTGGCAACCATCTTTGGACAGCATGATCTGACGGTCAATGTATGGCAGCTTTGTTGTGAGGATTTTTTGGTAGGGTTTGCTGGTCGGTAGGAACATTTTTATTACACATTCTAGCACATATTTGAATACAATAAGCTTAAGGTATTAGGAAAATAATAGCACTCTCATATCGTTCTATATACCTTAGGAGGCAATTTTTGAATTACCTTATTTTTTTTCGAATAATTTTGCGAAAAATCGGCAATAAAACATGCCATGATTGAGTGTAAAGCCAATTTGTTCACAAGATGCTATAACTTTAAGACCATGTTAAAAGTCGTGGTTGAATCTTACTTATGATTGCTACGGTACAGCAATATAGTATTGGAACGCTTTTTTGTAGATTTTTTTGGTACCACTGTGTTTGTATTTGTAATTTAAAAATCTGTGCGAAGAAACCCAATAGAAAGTGGTCCTGCCAAATCTGAAGCAACTGGTGACGACTTGGACCGAGGTGTGAAGGGCGATGCGGAGGAAGATGTACTAACAGGGTGCTTTCACAGGATTTATGCCAACCGGAAGAACAGAGGTCGGGAAGTTCCCGATATTAGGTAGTTTTAAGAGTGACGATAAAATGAAAGTTTACAGTACAATGAAATTTGTATTGCTGCCGATAGCCCTGGCAGATAATGCTCTCTTAATTATAATTTAATTACAATTAATATTAATAATAATAATAATAAAAGTACACCTTAAAAAAAGGTGATAAGATAAAATTAATATGACTTAAAAGAAGAAAAATTGTAAAACTAGTCGGATAATATTAAATCAACTAAAAATTACAAAAAAAAATTATTATTTTGAGTTGAAGAGTATTTCGTTTTCGAATTGTTTTTGAGTTATAGGGTGCGTAGCTGATTTTGCCTTTGGAAATGATAAAGAAGATTCAAAAATTACTATTGGCACAGGAGCAAGTAGGCGAGGCAATTCAAAAGTTAGTACGTAACTTTCGAAAAGACGGCAATTTACGAAAGGGCAGCGTTTACCTCTTTTGCACTAAGTCCGGAGCCCGATAGTGATCTGGTGTCCTCGTTAGAAAAACCAGAAGCACAGAAACAGCAGCAAGGCACCAGCACTGTACACAATAAGTCGCAGTTGAGTCCGTCACTGGCCGCGTATCTCCGAGAACTGGAAGTAGTGGGGCTAGAAGCGAACCCAAGAACAAGTGAAGTATACCTCAGGGTTTTATATCTCTAAGAAAACAAAAATTTTTATAGAGGATATTTCGAAATCAGCGGTCACTGGTGCTGTGTCAGAGGACTTAGGGCCAGAGGTCAAAAGATTCATTCGGGGCTGTGAACTTACAAGGCCGAGTATCAGGCCGGATGAGTTACAGGACTTCTTTGATTGTGTGAAGCAGAGGTTGTTCGGAGATGCGTACAAGCTTGTGCTGCCAAAGACCAATAGAAAAGAAGAAAGAATTAGGATAAAGGTACGCGTGTCCGGTAATGTAAGGACTACACATTCAATGAGAAGGAGCAAGAGGCTCCCCAATACCGTGTGCCGAATAATATAATGACTCTGGTTCAAGATACGGAGGAGAAAGAATCTCTCAAAAAAATAATTTTAATTGCCTTTTGATTTGGGCAACTGTTGTGATGTTCGTACTTAGGATATAGGATCGTAAAGGATAATTCTTGTGCATGGAGGAAGAGACTCAGAGAGTTAGGAAGTAGATACGCGCCCATTTGGGAAACAAAAGGACGTTGTTTAGTTGTAAGCAGGATGGTCGATGCGTTCATCGAAGTACACTGAGAGAAGGCAGCTAGTGGAAAGCTAGGGCTTTTGGTAGATTCGGTGGCGAGCACCAGTCTCGTAATATCGGGGTTTTAAGTTGTTTGAAAGTTAATCGAAATCAGATAAGAACATTTAACGGACTGTTTGGTGCGTGCATCAGAACACTTGGCTCGGTTAGAATAAATCTGAACGAGTTTCGGCGTATGAGTTTTAGAATGCACGGAGTGGAGATGGATAAGGAAGGTATCCCGGCAGATGAATTAATTGGGTGTGATAATCTTTGGTGCGCATCATACTGGACGCATTGCAAATTGATAGGAATAATCATAGGGTCCTTACTCCATAACTGAAAAGGGAATGTGTATAGAGTTAGCAATGGTAGTTAGGTAGTGGTAAGTGCGAGGTCAACGAGAGTAGAGTCTCTGCATATAAAGACTCAATTTCTGAATGTTGTCCTGCACAAGCAGGAGCTGGCGGAGGATTATATATGGGGAGACCATAACACATATTCACATATGTAAAGTCTACGCATGGGCACTGAAAGCAACCGAAAAAGACTACCGATATAGAACGTGAAATACCGATTATGGCGGATCAGCGGCCAATCAATCGGAAGCTATATAGATTGCAACAAGCTTTCAAAGATGAGGGAAATAGACAGGCCGAAGCACTGCCAGATCGGAGAAGATGGAATGCGTTAAAAATCTACCAATTCCGAAAAATAGAAGAGGAGCGTAAACATTCTTAGGAATAGTGAGGTTAGGTTAGGTTGGGAAGTCGTGTGCGGGTACTTCGTATCCGCACTTCCACTCGGAGACATATATGTCCATTGTGACTGCCTTCAAAAAAAATGCCAGGAGGAAGCATACTCGTCCTTACCCTCGGTCTCCATAATCATTGGAAGTTCCATCCCTATTAAACCATTTGGTTTTCCAGATGAAAGTGAGAAGATCCGATAAATCTACCTTCGTTATCTCTGTCAAACTTGTGAGGAAGCGCGACACCAAACATTGAAGTCATTTCAACTGTAGTCTCGGACATTGACATAAAAAGTGATGAATCGACTCTGTCTCTTCTTCATCATGGCAACTCTTACATAGCCCACTCGACGGCATACGCCAATGTTGAAGCATTGGTGCGATAGCACAATGCCCCGTAATGACCCCCGTAAGCACCATTTTTGCAGGATTGTTGAGCCCTAAGAGAACCTTCATTCTCTTCATGTCTAACCTATGCCATAAGGCCCTTGAAACTTCACAGTCGTCCCGATTAGTCCATAAGTTATTACTGTTAGTCTTGGCCACAAGGCCCTTGAAACTTCACAGTCGTCCCGATTAGTCCATAAGTTATTACTGTTAGTGAATTCATCTTTACTGCAATAGTGAATTCATCTACGTTCCTAAACAGTTCGCATATCGGGATTTGTATTGAGGTATCTGCTTCGTTAATGTCAATTTCAGAGCTCCTTCTGGCCATCTCGTCCGCTAATTCATTCCCTTCTATATCGCTATGTCGAGGCACCCAGCAAAGTGAGAACTTTTGGGGTCCAATGTTCAGTAATGAGGTACGACATTTCATTACCAGCTTCGATTTAACTGTCTTGGATTCTATTGGATTAAGCGCCGCTTAATCCACGAAGATAGTGATATTCGAAGGTCGAATTGTACTACTTTGTATTAGTCCGGCTACTTTCTCAAAGAAGGCCTGAAAGACGCTGCATGCGTCAGGCAGCCGATATGACTGTCTTGCCTGCAAGCCTTCCGAGAAGATACCCGCCCCCGTTCCACCCTCCATCTTTGAGCCGTCAGTGTAGATGGTAATGTCAGAATTACGCGTCACAGAGCCTGACTCCCAGTCTTCCCTGGTTGGATAGAGAGTTGGAATTCTAGCTTCAAAGTCCATAGTAGAAGTCATGTAGTCTGTAGTCGTTTCTAAATCGGCCGTAACTAACATTTGACCCTTCCATCTGATTTCGCTCAAAATTGTACAGTGTCCATAGTTGGCAGATTTCCGCGTGGTGCACTCCCTTAGTCTGAGAGCACACTTGGCGGCACAGCCCTGAATGAACAGTCCTAGCGGTAAGAGGTGAAATAATATGTTTAAGCCTTCTTGAGGCGCGCTGCTTACAGCCCCTGAGATTCCCAGGCTAGCAAGTCTTTGTACTTTTTCAATACGGTTTAGATTACATTTCCTTTCCAACGCCTTCCACCAGACGATGGAACCGTAGGTTAAAATTGGTCTTATGATTGTGGTGTACATCCCATACACGATGTACGGTGACAGCGATATTTGACTCTTTTATAATTATGTCTTTTAGTTAACTTTGTTAGCATAAGTATAGTTTTATTGTGTCAAATGTCATGGAATTAATAATAATGCAGCCAAACCCTTCTTTCTTCTCTCCTCAATATTCCTTCTCCAATTTAACTTGGAGTCCAGAATGATACCAAGTATCTTGCTTCTGAATAGAGATTCAATGTTACCCTACCTAACTTTGGCAAAGAGAACTCAGGAATTTTTGTTTTCCTGGTGAACAAAACTAGCTTCGTCTTAGTATGGTTAACCCCTAATCCGTTGCGCTCAGCCCATCCGGAAATCTCGCTAATCGTTGACAAGAACTTGCCCGGGATTAGTATGGCAATGTTATCAGCATAGGCTACAATTTATGTTCTCTTTGCTTTGAAGGATTCTAAGATCTCATTTACTACTAGAAGCCATAGCAGAGGTGATAGCACTCCCCCCTGCGGCGTACCCCTTATAGTCCTCCTACTCACCGAGGCCGTCCCCCATAGTGGCGTTAATAACCCTGCTTACTAGCATTGTGTTAATCCTTGTCACTGTGAATTCCTTTACGCCGTGATCTCTCAGCGCCTTACAGATCGCCTCTGTATTTACATTGTTGAAGGCCCCTCAATGTCCAGAAAACCTACCAACGGGTATTCCTTAAAGTTCATTGACCTCTTAATGATACCGACCACTTCATGAAGTGCGCTATCCACTGATCTGCCCTTAAGGTATGCGAGCTGCGCAGTATCCATTGTGCGAATATTGGTCACCCTTCTTATATACAGGTCAATAAGTGTCTCAAGTGCTTTAAGAATAAACGATGAGAGACTTATTGGTCTGTAATCCCTGTCAGTAGAGCTATTTATTTTTCCCGCTTTTGGAATGAAAACCACCCTGACTTCTCTCCAAGAACTCCTGACACGAGCCAGTCCATGAGCCATCCCGTCTCCTCACACTGCTGAGAACCGTCGTGGTTCTGGACAGTATTTTCCTGAGTCTCGATGCCTCATTTTCCGACTCCAGAGTTCCGCAGAACTGTTGCCAGGACTCCCTTTTTGCAGCCCTAATTTTGCTTTTATACTCATTAAAACTGACTCTATAATTATCCCAATGCTCTTCCAGCCGACTATTTTTGGCCTTGTTGAAGAGTCCTCTTGACTTTTTCCTAAGCAGTCCTAGCTCAGCGTTAAGGGACAAGATAGGTCAAAGGATTGTTTCAATATCCCCGTAAGACGACCTACTGCATTATCAATGTTAGCGTTCCCTTCGCCGACCTTGACTTTCATTAAAGTAAGTTTTTGGGTCGCCAGTTTTGAGAATTTGGAACAGTCAGTCTTTTTTGGGTTCCTCAAAAGCCGTGGGGTCACTACCTCTGAGTAGACTGAGAAGCGTATCCGACTAGGAACAGGCATCAGATACTCCCCAGTTGTCGACCCTTATGGTATTATACCCAGTGGCCAGAGTGATGTCAATCACTTCCTCCCTAACCCTATTACGAAACGTTGGCTGATTTCCCTTGTTACATAAAGTTAGGCTAGTGGAGAGAATGTAATAAAAAATTGACCATTGGTATCAGTGCTGTCCCAGAGCTCATGGTGCCCGTTTGCGTCACAGCCGGCCACTATGCCCAGTCCGCGTGACTCACCGTAGGCGATAAGTTGCCGGAAGATCTGTGGTGGCGGCCGTTCCTCGTTGTACGGAAAGTATGCGGACGATAGCAACAAACTAGGTTTGTGTCTATGCTCGCATACCACCGTTGTAAGGTATCCAGTGCTGTAGGGAGTAAGTAGAAAAATATTAATATCCTTTTTTGCCACTAAGCACGTTCTGATCTTTCCTTGTGTTTGTGGAATGTAGAGACGATAACCATCCATCCCGAGTCCGCTTACCTTACCTCTGACGAGCCAAGGCTCCTGAACAAGGGCATCGTCCTCTGCGATGAACTTAATTAAATCGAGCGAGGCTGAGATGCAGTGATGCAAATTAATATGCACCACCTCCAGCTTCCTCTGCATTGGCTTTTGACCGGTCACCCGACACGCGAACCTTTAGAGAGCCGAACCCGAATTTGGATAGCGACGCGGAGTCCGCTGCGAGCACCGCGTCACATCCCACTCCATTTTTGCAGGGGGTCACGGAGATCACCCCGCACTCTGCCGAATTCAGAGACTGGTTCTGCTGTCCGATCAGCTTGAGTATGGATTCCTGGTCCGGAACCGGAGGTGGAATCCACTCCGAAACAACCGGGCGGTTCGGAAGCAGAGAACGAGGTACCACCTCCAACCGAGCACCCCGCCAGAATGGGTCAAGGCCGCTAATTGCACGCGTTAAGAAGTCCAGAGACACTTGTTGATGCAACCGACGACCTTAACCCCCCTCTGCCAGCCGGCCCCGTCAAACTGCAGCTCCCCGCCATCAGCCCCGGCCATCTCCTCTATCAGGCGCGCCTCTACTAGCAACCAATTTTTCAGCGTTATCTTCCCATCAGGGTCGACTCTGTCGATGATAGCTACCTGTAGCTCCATCGGTGATTCGAAGGAGGCCGATGGCCTCGGCTTTTTTGAAGCCCTCTGAGCCTGCTCATCAGACCGAACTCTTGTTGCAGTTTTGCCCGATGCCAAGCCACGTGGCTCCTTCGAAGAACTCGGCTTTGGCTTTGGCGGCACCTTTACGCGGTCACCTGTGACCTTGTCCGGCTTACCATTTTTCCTGAAGGTCGAAGCGTTGTCAATATCAGACTTTGCCCCTGCAATTTCCTGCTCCGTTTTATTGCATGAACTGGCCGCAGCGTTATTTTTCTCAAACCTTGCTACGACCTTTTCATGCTTTTTAATGAGATCCTTCTACCTTTTTGTATAGGAAGAAGGATCTTTAGCATTCATTTTACGAAGATAGTAAGCCGAGCGCTTGTAGCCATCTTTTGTGAGGCTTACCACCTTCCTTGTCTCCTTCCCCGGCTCAGGAGCAAGTTAATCTTTTTCCCCCCACTTAAAAACTGTATTTTGGCCTGTAAAATTTGTTAATGGAGTAGCCAAAAGGGCATATCCCTTTATGGATTTCCAAAAAACTTATTGTTTTTATACAGGGTGGCTGATGAATATTGCTACATTAAGAAACTCAAATAACTTTTTTTCAGTGTATGGAATTCATTTTTCTTTTATTAATGTTAAAGCTCATTCAATTTTATTAAATATAGCTTAATTAGTTTTAAAAATAATGGAATTTAAATGCCCCCCTGCTCGTTGATGCATGTGCGGCATCTTACCAAAAAGTTATTCATTACTGCTTGGAGAGTTGAGACAGGAATAGCCGCAATTGTTTCTCGAATGGATTGCTTTAGTTCGTTCAAATTTGTTGGTTTTACTTTGTAGAATTTTTCAATAACCCCACAAGAAAAAGTCAGGTGCAGTAAGGTCCGGCGACCTGGGGGGCCAACGGAATGTGGAGTTTCTGGATATCAGCTTATTGGGAAATTTTCGTCGCAATTCTGTCATAACAGGCCGGGCTATGTGAGGAGTTGCACCATCTTGCTGAAACCACACTGAGTGGAAAGCAATTCTCATTCGGCGTAATTCTGGATAGATAAAGTCTCTCAACATGGCCAAGTAACGGTCTCCAGTAACCGTAACGGTGTGACCATTTTCTTCGAAGAAGTAGGGCCCGACAATGCAGCGTGATGAAACTGCACACCACACTGCAACACGAAGTGGAGGTAATTCCGTCTCATGAAGTATCTGTGGGTTGGAAGCACTCCATATTCGACAATTTTTTTTTTATTTAGGTTGCCGTTTAAATCGAAATGGGCCTCGTCAGACATAAAAAGACAATTGATCATGTTTCCGTCCTCTTCCACCATTTGAAGCATCTCCTGGCAAAATTCCAAGCGAATCGGGAAGTCTGCTGCGTTCAATTTGTTGGCCATTTGAATTATATATGGGAATAAGTCCAAATCTTTATGCATAATTGACTGCAATGACTGTCTGCTTATACCCAGTTGAGCAGATAAACTTCTTGTCGAAACTCTTGGATTATTTTGTATGGCCTCCGTCCGAACTGAAGGGTTTCAATGGTAAGGTCTTCTGTTGACTGTCCCATCCTCGGCAAAATTGTTTACAAGTCTCATTATGGTCCATCTGCTCGGTGGATTGCCGCCAAACGTGCGCCTATACTCCCTTAGAACCGCAACTACGGACTCCAGTGCGTGATAGCGGCGGACAATCCAAATTCTTGTTTCAGTGTCCCAGTTATCCATTTTTGATAAATCTAACAATCAATCTGCAAAATAAAAAAAAAACCAGATTCATTAAATAGAAAAAAGTTATTACATTTTTTTCGGTAGCGGCTTTCATCAGCCACCATGTATATATTCTTATCGCTCGTACAATGGAGTGACGTCATAGTTTTCGGTGTAAAGTAAACGCTTTTATTTATGTGATGATGTCGCAGATAGGTTGTGACCTTTACGGTAAGTTTACTGTTTGTTTTTGTCGTGACATTTATGATAGATTGATGGATTTCAGTAGACATAAGGGGGGCGGGGAGGAGAGATCTCTGAGCTTTTGGTAAAAAAGCAAAAAAATTGGGTGGAAAAATGTTTGATATGAAACTGCAGGCGACGACCTGGTGCATTTTATTTAGAAAATATTAAAGAACACACTAGTATTTCTTATCAGTTAAGTAGGTGAGAATTGTGCGGTGTGCACTGTGTGTTGTAAGACCAATTGTTGTATCTAGGTTCTAGATGCGGGGTGGTGGGATTAAGCATTGTGAAGTTGTAAAGCCAAAATATATAAAATAAAAACAGGCTGTTTGGTTTTTTTTTATTTTCAAATATGAAAAGTTCAAAAATATGCAGAAATATATAAATAACGAGTACAGAAGTCTGAAGTCGGGTTAGACCGACTTCAAAATACCCTATACGTGTTCTTGTGCGTGCGAGCTCAACAACAAAGATGTTTTCTTCATAAATCATCATTTGGAGCATATCTACTGTAGTTTTTTGGTAAGGTACCTCGAATTGATTATATCGACCCCATTTCTTGCGTATGATTTTGTAGTCTCAATATAACTACTAATATAAAATTTAGTCCAAAAATGTTGTATAGGTCGCAAGTTATAATAATATGTTAATAGTGGGCGTGGCTATAAAATAACACGCTAATTTTTTGTGTGGTGTGTAATGTTAGTACCCGCAACCTTCCTGTGAAATTTCGTTCATAAATCTTTAATTGGAACACAGTAATGATTTTTGGCTAATTGTGGGCGTGGCAGTTGTATTATGATCTCCATATTCTGCACACACATTTCTATGGACCCCATGTATATTTCTGCAGATTTTTATTCCGCTGGCATCAATACGAGCATTGGTAGGCTAATTTTAATTTTAGACCCGAAACTTCCTTATATCAAAAGTGGGCGTGTCTTTTCCCTGATCAACCCTATTTGTTCCAGATAGTTTTATAATGTCCGCATGTTCCTTCCCGTAAACTTTCGTCCGTAAATCTCTACCAGATCTTAAGTTATTAATATTTGTTAATAGTGGGGGTGGCAGTGAATATATGCCGCCCACTTTTTGTACAGTATTTAGTAGGAGCCACATCTCCATAACTGCAAAGCAACATCACGATTCCGTCAATTGGACCGAAGTTATAGTCATTTGAAAACAATTCCTAATATGGAAGGTAGGCGTGGTCTTTGTCCAAATCGGCGTGGTCTTTGTCCAAAACAGGCTTGTTGTTGTCTTGTTCGTCGCTGTGTTTTCTCTTTCGCAAGCGTGGCGCTGGTTGGCAAGATTTTTGGCTGTGCGTAAGGTTGTTTTTGGTGTAATTGCTATTATTCCAACTGGTATAATATACTGCTGGGGATCTGTGCTCCCGCCATTGCTGCGCTAATTGGTTAACAAGTAAGGAGTTTTTCGTTAAATTTCAAACGCAGTTTTTTCGGTTTGTAATTGTGGGCGTTTCCTTGATGCAACTGTTCGGGTCTATTATCCGTAATGTGTGTGTGGCTATAGCTGCTTAACAACTCTGTCACCTGTAGTGTGGGCCAAAATTTCCACCGAAGATTTTAGTCCTTACAGTAGGTCTAACGGTGTGGAAAAAAAGTGGCCACAGACGGACGGACAGACGGACAGACAAAATAAAAATTGCGTAGAAAGTGATTCTGAACATATTTATATATATATGTCCATACCTACCACGCCTTCTTCTTGAAATTGCAACCCCTCTCAAAAGCACAAAATGAGTATCCCCTATTTGCCTTTTTTAACGGTAAAGAGTAAACAAATAGGGATGTTTTTGTTCATTTACTTATTTCTATATGAACTTCTCTTATAAATATTTTTGTATGTCATATAATTGATAGATCCAAAGTGGTATCAACGTGTACAAAAAATATAATTACACAACTTGATGTAATTATTTCTTATCTAATCAGGAAACAGCTGCATTCGGTTTAGATAAGAATGTAATATGTGTAAAAAAGAACATGAATTAAGGATGAGTTATACATCTTGTTTATATAATATTAAAATAGATTATAAATTTATATAATATAATAGAGTGTTATTCATCGTCATAATTTTTTTTATATATCCTTTTGAGATTTTTTTGTTTCGAAACCAAAATGTATTTCGTTTGTGATATTTATCAAATTCAATAATCATTCTTCATTAAAACGTCATGTGAACAAAAGACATAATCGTGTTAATCTAGAATATTTAAGAATGAAACAAAGTATTGTCTTATATGTGATATTTAAGAAGAAATACGCAGAAAGGAAATTGTAGTACGCGGTTAACCAACAATTTAAAGTATATTACAACTAGTTTTAATAATCGGCTTGTAACGTATGTATTTGAAAATAGTTATAGGGAAAATTTAATTCATGAAAAATTTTTCAGCACGATCAAATATGAAGTGATTGAAATTTTAACAAAAATTCTAGAGAAAAGCATACAAATATTAAATTTAACTGCGAACTATTTTGTAAACAGAAATGATAATAAACAGGAACATCCACTACAATAAATGATATGTATAACGTTTATTCTGATCAATGTGATTTGTTATTAAAAAAAATGATTGAATTTCAAGAACGTGATAGTGGATGGACTTTGATTGAAGTATCATATCTTCATATCAACATAAACAAATTCGAACCCATTAAAGGAAATCAATACATAAGTTTCTCACCATCAATATTTAAAAAACATGCATGTGTTAATCTAAAAAATTCAGATGATTATTGCTTTAAATGGTATATAATATCAGCATAATATCCGGTCTCAACGCATTCAGATAGATGCTCATCATATAAAATCAACGATATAAAAGCAGATTTCACATATCTTGAAAATAACATCCTTTAAAAATTTCAAATTTAGATTTTCCACTCACGGTTATTAAAATTAAAGACATTGAATTAAATAATCCACAAATTAGTATAAATGGTTTTGGTCTGGAAAATAATGTTATTGTCGGACCATATTATTTTACACAAGAAGAAAAGATCCATTACATCAATTTGGTAGTGTTGGAAGAGGATGACAAAGTTCATTACGACTGGATTAAGCATATTTCAAGGTAACGTAATTCATAAAACATTTATTAAAAAGGATACTAACTAAAGTTTTTTATATAATTACAGATTAATGGAATGTTAATTAACGAAACTTAACGGACAAACAAATATGTGTAATACATGTTTGTTAAATTTGATGCTTTTATTCAACATCGGCGGGAATGTAACAAAATAGTTACAAAAATACCAAAGATAGATGATAAGGTAATATAATTTAAGAATTTTAAAAATCAATTCAATGTGCCTTTTGTGGTCTATGCTAATTTTGAATGTATTTTAGAACCTACAAATATTGAAAGTTCAACAAAGATAAAATCATTTCTTTTGCATATAACTATTATATTAAGTGTAATAATGATTCTAATTTAGATATATTTAGGATATATAGTGGGGAAGATTCATCAAAGAACTTTTTCCAAAGTTTAGTTAAGGATAGTTTAGATATTTATAATAATTATTTAAGTTAAGTCAAACCAATGAATTCCTTAACCCCCCCTTCAACAGAAATGGCAACAGGAATATAAAATTTGTCATATTCATAGAAAACATTTGTCTTTTGAAGATAGAGTGGCCGATCATTGTCATTTAATTGGAGAATATAGAGGTCCTGCACACAATCGATGCAATTTAGAATATCAAATTTAAAAATTTATTTAAATTTTTTTCACAATTTTTCAGCTAATGATTGTCACTTAATTGTAAAGGAACTTTCAGCAATTGAAGGTGATATATATATTATTCCATTAAATAAGGAGGTATATTTATCTATATCCAAGAGAATTTATATAAACGAAAAAGATACTATTGAACTTCGTTTTCTAGATTCATTTAGGTTTATGCCGTCAAGTTTATAAAGCTTAGCAGATGACTTAACCAATAGAGATTTATTCATTTTATTCATTATCACTATTATAAATTTATCATATTAAAAAAAAAAAGTAGTATACTATGACACCAATGAAATGTAATAAAAAAATAGAGAGACAGACCTAACGGAACAAATGAGGGGTAATAATGAGACAGAGTTGTTTAGAGTGTGGTGGAATGAGACAGTACATGGACAGAATTTCATCAATCAGTTCACCACCTGCAGTTAGCGTAGTTGTCTGAATGGACAGATTACAACAGCTCAAGGCCCAGGTTCGATTCCTGGGAGTATAGTTGGTGCGATGTTGATTTCTGAGACATAATAAAAAAAAAATGCTTGGGAAAAAATTGCCTTTCAGTGACAGATCTCTGATGAGGATAAGTGGCGAAATAGCTATAAGATCTGCCAAAATGTTACAATACTTCTTCTTCTTCTGAAAATTATTACTGTGGCATAACCACACATACACAATTGCAACTACTGTGTGCAGCTTGTCTGGTCAATAAATTCGTTGAGAAAAAACCTTTATTTTCACTGAATTGATGACTATCGACTTACATTTATTATTATATTTAAAAATAGATGTCTTGTTACTATGCGATTTTTATTTAAAATTAAGAAAGTTATGTTCAAATATCTATAATTTAGAACCATGTTCTATTACACCTGGTTTGTCTTTGGATGCAATTTGAAAACAACACAACTAAAATTAGAATTATTGACAGATATTAACATGTATAATTTCATTAAGGGATGTATTAGGGGAGGTATTGTTCAGTGCAAGATTGTTAACGGCTTGATTCTAGTAAAGAATCAAGACTTAACAATTTAAATGGTAATGCTATGAGTCAATATCTACCACATGGAGGATTTGAATAGGTAGAAGATATAGAAAATTTTAATTTAAATAATCTTAAAGATGATTCACCTGGCAATTATTAGAAGTAGGTTTACGAGGACTGTTCAAAAAGTATCGCGAATTTTGAATTTTCGCGGGCTACGGATGTTCGATTTTCGAACTTTTTGTGGCGTTATGTTGGTACTCATGCTTCTCACTTATGTTAAGAATCTTGGCCATTTTGAATGTTCAGTCAGTTTTTGACAGCTATTATGCGTGGAAGCTAAAGCTTGTGTTCGATTTTTGTCTATCCCGAAAAATGGATTTTGTGTGAAAAACAACATAAAGTGCGCGTAAGTATTCCGAATGTTGACTGTTGCATACGGCGAAGCTACTTTGGACAAAAGCAACGTTTATCGGTGGTACAAAATGTTTTCAGAGGGCCGAGAAGATATGAGCGACGAAGAACGTTCCGGACGCCCGAGCACGTCAACAAGAGACGAAAACATTGATGAAGTAAAGAAACTGGTATTGGCCAAGTCGAATCACTGTCAGAGAAGTTGCTGAGGACCTAAATATATCGATTGGCTCGTGTCATTCGATTATCACCAAAAGTTTGGCATGAGGCGGGTTGCCGCAAAATGCGTACCAAAGTTACTTAATTTCGACTATAAACAGCATCGCAATAACATTGCTCAGGAGCGAATTTTTGGCCAAAAACAACACTGTAATAATGCTTCAGCCACCGTATTCCCCAAACCTGGTCCCCTGTGACTTTTTCTTATTCCCGAAACTGAAAAGGCTTATAAAAGGACGACGCTACGCCACGACTGACAAAAATCGAAGACAAGCTAAAACACGTCCACGCACAATAGCTGTCAAAAACTGACTGAACATTCAAAATGGCCGAGATTCTCAACATAAGTGAGGTATATGAGTACCAATATAACGCCACAAAAAAATCGAAAATCGAATATCCGTAGCCCGCGAAAATTCAAAATTCGATACTTTTTGAACAGTCCTCGTAAATCAATATTACTTGATTATCGTTAAGAAAATAACAAAAACGGAAACATTCGAGTATAATACGTTAAGCTGGCTTAGTTTTTAAAATTCTTAAATTTAATCAATCAGATTAGTTAAATCGAGTAAAGAAGTCTGAAGTCAGGTTAGACCGACTACGAAATACCCTTTACCTTTTCTTGTGCGTGCGAGTTCAACAATTGGGATGTTTTCTTCATAAATCATCATTAGGAGCATATTCACGGTAATTTTTGGTAGAGTCGACCCCATTTCTTGTGTATAGCTTTGTAGGATCCATATACGAGTACGTACTAATAAAAAATTATGTTCAAAAATATTGTGTAGGTCGAAAGTTATAATAATTTGTCAATAACGGGCGTGGCTGTAAAAATAACACGCCCATTTTTTGTATAGTGTTTAATGTTACTACCCGCAACCTTCCTGTGAAATTTCGTTGAGAAATCTTGAATAGGAACCTAGTAACGATTTTTGGTTAATTGTGGGCGTGGCAGTAATATTAATCTGCCCATATTTCGAATGCATGCTAGTACTGACCCAGTGCCAGTACCAATTTGTTTTCATATATCATCACTAGAAGTATAGATAGGATAATTGTCTTTAAGTGGGGTCCCCAAAGCTCATTATATGGGAAGGAGACGTATCCTTCCTCTGATCGACCTCGAATCTTGTATGTGGCTTTGTAGGGTCCATATACGTACTAATATAAAATTTCGTCCAAAAATATTGAATAGGTCGCAAGTTATAATAATATGTTAATAGTGGGCGTGGCTGTAAATAACACGCCCATTCTTTGTGTGGTGTTTAATGTTAGTAACCGGAACATTCCTGTGAAATTTCGTTGATAAATCTTTAATCAACACAGGAACACAGTAATGATTTTGAGTTCTGTTATGATCTCCATATTCTGCACACACACTATTATGGAACCCATGTATATTTCTGCAAATTTTTATTCCGCTGGCATCAATACGAGCATAGGTAGGCTAATTTTAGTTTTAGACCCGAAAGTTCCCTATATCAAAAGTGGGCGTGACTTTTCTCTGATCAGCCCCATTTGTTGCAGATAGCTTTATAATGTCCACATGTTCCTTCCAGTAAAATTTCGTCCATAAATCTCTACCAGATCTTAAGTTATTAATATTTGTTAATAGTGGGCGTGGCAGTTAATATATACCGCCAACTTTTTGCACAGTGTTTAGTGGAACCCACATCTCCATAACTGCCAAATAACGTCACGATTCCGTCAATTGGACCGAAGTTATAGTCATTTAAAAAAAGGTGAAAAAAGTTCCTTATATGGGAGGTAGGCGTAGTCTTTGTCCAAATCGACCCATATAGCTATCTGGTCCTGTATCTTTGTGCAGGCTACACTTTTGCAAAATTTCATTAAGATAGCTCTAACGGTGTAAAAAGTGGCCACAGACGGACAGAAGGACGGACAAAATAAAAATTGCTTAGAAAGTGATTCTGATCATATTTGTATATATATGGCCATACCTACCACGCCTCCTTCTTGAAATTGCAACCCCTCTCAAAAGCACAAAGTTAGTATACCCTATTTACCTTTTTTAAAGGTAAAGGATATAAAAATACATTGACAAATGATCATAATAGAACGTTAGCAAAAATTGATTTTGCTCAAAAATTTTTTTAAGTTTAAGAATAATGCAGTTTATGGTAAAACTATGGAAAACGTAGAGGGAAAAGATGTAAAATTATTATGTGAGTGGGAAAGTCGGCGTAAAAGATTAGGTGCTAGAGCTCTCATAGCTAGGTTTAATTATCATTTTGCAATCATGTTTTCTGACGGCAATTCAAATGAATAAAGTTAGCGCTGTTTACAATAAACCAATCTATGTTGGTTTTGTGGTTTTAGAGTTATCAAAATGGAAATTGAATAATGTTCATTATGATTACATGAAACCTAAGTATCAACACAATATCAACCTAAATTACATGGATACTGATTCATTTATTTATGATATGATAATGGATTCTATGATGATATTCGTGACGATATTTATTCACATTTTGAAATGTCTGCATATCCAATACAAAATGTTTTTAATTTTCCATTGGTAAACAGAAAAGTTTTAGGTATCTTTAAAGATGAATGTAATGGGAAAACAATGAAGGAATTCATTGGATTGCGAGTAAAATATATTCTTGTAAAGTTGATGAGGATGAAAAAAATTTCAAAAATCGAAGGTGTAAAAGAATTTGTTACAAATAAACTTTCTATTGGTGATTTTAGAAAGTGCTTGTTAGAAAAAAAATTGCATCTTAATTCAATGTACATTTTTAGATCTAAGTTACATAAAGTATATACGAGTTCACAACATATTTGTAAACTAGTATTAAGATTTTTAGATGATTGGAAATTTGTTACAATAAAATAAGTAAACAGTGAAAAAAACAAACATTTTTTAATTTGTTTTAAATTATATTTTTTAAATTGAAATTTTAAACATAAATGTCCACAATTTAAAGTGTTGAATATTTGCTTTTGTTTGTAATTATATTCAATAGGTGTTTTTAAATAATTATTCGGAAATGTATTGTATTAATATCTTAGACGGTAATGAAGTAAGGAATTGAAAAGGTGTGAAAAAATGTGCTGTATCGAAACTGAATATAAAGGATTATAAAAAATGTAGAGAATAAAGTGTTCTATGACAAAATGTAAATTTTCAGATCAAAAGTTCATGAAATATATAGACAACAATGGATAAAATAAATATTAAGTAATGATTATGATAAACGATATATTAAAGCAGATAGAGTAAATTCTTACTCTTGGGGAATTATAAAATTAATTTGTATTCTTTTTGAAAATTATTTTCAAAATTAAATCTATTTCACATTGTTTTTTATTTCTAAATCAATAAATTTTGTTAAAATCATACAATTATTTAAAGCACAACATCCATAGTGTACATTGCATTGAGTAACTATTGGATATTTTTTATTTAAAATTTTTAAATAATCACTACCAAATGCTTCCAGGTTGAAAACATTTTGCTTAAGTATATCTTCAAGCCACATTTTTCCCAATCCTTTAACGTACACTGTTGTAGACAGTAGATTTTCCTTTAAAAAAAACTTGTTCACTATTAAATGATATCGATCGTCCATCATTCCATGCAAAACTATGATGATTTTTAGTTAACCAAATTGTTTCTTTTTGATATATCTATTATAACCTTCTAAATTCAAAAGGAGGTTTAATGATAAAACTTTGAAATTCCATGTAATTAAAAGTAATAGCCAACTCTTTTACTATAAATTTATTTGGATCTCCTTTAAAACCTATCACATCTAATGTTCTAAAACTATCTGAAGCCATTTAACGGTTTGTAGTAATTAGTTCAGTTGTATATAATTTACTAAAATACATATAGATAATGGAAACTCTTTAAATAATTTTTTTATTTTATTATTTAAGGTATATACACTACATTCTATAACTCTATCATGAATGAAAACATAATATGCTGATGTATTTGCTGGAATATTCATTAATGTCTTAAGTTTGATTTTGATATCAATTAGTTCTGTTTTAAAAGCTTCGTTTTTATCTGCCACATCAACCACAATTATTGGAGCTATAGTCTTAAATTCATCACATAATAAAAAAGGTTGAGGATCACGTGTACAATAAGTTTTTTGAAACTTTGAATACATTTCAAACAAGATGACATAACGATCATCAAATTTCAAATTAAGGTCATCACATGGATATGTAATTGAGTTAAGATGTACTTTTACGTCCGTTAGATCACAATGTTCAAATTTGTTTGTATTTTGGAGTCCGACCAATATGATGTGTGGGCTTTCATTCCGTTTTGAAAATTTAACATTCCACAAGTAATTTGTTGCTTGAGAGAGAATGGGATTAAAATGACAGTGCCAACTGCGAAATGCTAATTTATTTTCATAGCTCTAAAACCACAAAACCAATATAAATTGGTTTATTGTAAACAATGCTGACCTTATTCAGTTGAATTGCATATATCATCAGAAAAATTGAGAGCGCTATGCTAATAATTATTATTATTATTATATCTTACACCATAATTAATTATGAGTGCAAGGTGTTGGTGGAATGAGTAGTAGCTGCAGAGGCTTTCGACTCGAAGAGAAAAGGATTTTTTATAGACTGTTTTGCCGCAAAATTGACACCAAGATACGAAGGCCGATACCAAGTAACTGGCTTTATATCAACAGTGATCGCACAGCTTAAACGGCGAGCAGATAACCGGCCTCGCACAGCACACGTGAGTGAAATGAAAGTTTTTCATGACCCCATAGCCTAGCACGACGAGGGTTTCCCAACGTTCCCGAAGAGAGGAGCAGATGTAAGGAGCATAAATCTTAATGATTTATCCTCCTACATAAACATATGGCAGCTATCGGGAAAAAGAAGAAGAGCAAACCACGCCATTCTGATGGCCAATGACAGCACGCCACGGATTGTGTGCGAGCAGCCACTGTGCTATATAAGGAGCAGCATCGGTGTACTCAGAACTCTTTTGCATCACACAGCGGAACAGGCAAGACCTCAAAAATTTTCATCAGACAGCGGCGCAAGCGAGATCACTTCTTCATCGAGCAACAATGCAAGCCATAACTTTTCTTCATCGAACAACAGTGCAAGCACATCTTTTAAATCAGTCAAACTGAAGGAGAAAATATATAAATTTACAAATAAGAAAAAATAACTAAGAGACAAAAAAAGTATCCATGAAGTAAACCACATCTAAAACTTATTTCTTGCTAACGAACCCTGGACACCGCTGAGTCTACCTCAGGTGTAGAATTATTAAAGAGACCCAGCGTGTCGTTACAAGTGGCGCCCGAGCAGGGACCCGAAAGGGATTAAAAACAGCAACACAGAGAAAACAGGTTACATACCAGGAGACAACATGGTACGCACAACATGGGTGTGCAGCTTGCGCAAAGAGGAACTGGTAGCAATCGCGGACGAATTAAAATTCGACAGCACAGGAACAGTGGAGGACTTACGGCGCCGGGTTGCGTCGTTCATTACAAAGGCAGAATCCAAAGTGGATTTACAGGAACGACTGAGGGAGCTAGAAACCGAGTATACAAGAGCCCCCTCTTCTCTCGTTCTTCCCAGCGCCGCTGCACCAATACGGCAAGACACAGTAGCACCGACAATGCGCTGCACCGACCACTTGTGTGGCCCTCAGCAACTCACAAGTGAGGGATAGACCAGGTGCGGAAATGGTCCGTACGCTACGACGGCGGGAAGGAGCCGCTGGCATTTATTGAGCGGCTAGAGGAAGTAACAGACGCCTACACCCTTCCGATAGACCTTTTGCCACGAACACTGCCTGAATTGTTGCGCGAAAGGGCCTTGATGTGGTTTCGCAACAATAATAAGCATTGGGAGACATGGACAACGTTCAAACGCGACTTCATTGGGTAGTTCCTGCCATCGCGATACTTTGAAAGCCTTGAGGACGAAATATGTCAAAGAAAACAGAAATCCAGAGAATCTCTTAAAGACTATGTCATTGGCATTTAAAATTTAATGAGGCATCCTGGGTACAGCGAGGAGGGCAAGTTAGAGAGAATTCACCAGAATAGCTCCCCAGAGTACCAACTGTACATCAAGCGGAAAGATTTTGCTGACTTACAGGAACTAATCTCGCGTGCAGAGGATTTTGAAGCCATACTACCCGCTAAGACGACCCAGGTTGCCAACCCACTCTTACGAGTAAAGATACGACTACCTACGAGTAGTTGACTCGCGACACAACCCAAGTAGCCTATCGACCGGTTGTAGCTATAATTAATATTACATATATGAATTTCACAAGCGAAACGGTGTGTGTTGTGTTTACGCCGCAGTCGGCAAGTGTTTCACAGGTCTGGCAAGTATTTACAGGTGACAGGCAACTGCAGGGCGCATTCCCACAGCTAACGCTCGGAGAACGCTACAATTGGCGCAGCCGGTAGGATCCAACGTCGAGTGCCAGGAAAAGAGCACTCCTACGCGGGAATCCACCAACGGGAAACTACTACTAGCAACGTTAGGATAACCAACTCAAAGGAGTTCAATGGAGGGAGTGAGGATATTGGTAAGTATGCTTATATTAGGACATTTTAGTATTTAAATGAATTTTGTCGACGATTCTTCGGTGGCCGTGTGGGCGCTTTTGCGCCGGTCATGCAGAAGAAGCAGCGTCGGGGCTGAATAGCCGCTGCGGTTAGGTGACACTAGGTTGATTCGCAAAAATTGTTAATGGTCAGGTTGTATAGGTTTGTTTCACTGAGATTAGGCTCATACTTTTTAATACTTCTTGTTTCAGCATTCTCGGGGGATGTGGAACGTGTCTGCTAAATCACGGTTTTTCCGTTATTGAATTGCGAACTTGTGTATACCGGTTGGTTTGGTTGGGAAAGAACGTGCCACGGTATAGGGTTCGTACAGTTATGATAGAGGATTTGTGTATGTTTGTCGGTAGGGACATTTATATGTTTCAATTTATATTGTTTTGAAATCAAAATAAAGATTGATTTAAATATTTGGCATTTTGAGTTTAGGGTATTAGGTGAAGAGGTGCCGACAATACGTGTTGTTGCATCAAAGTTTTTGTAGTTCGGAAACTACGATTTGCGTAGCAATGTTGGGGAAAACATTTAAATGCTATTATTACGATGCGCATACGTTACGGGCTTATTTTTAAATATGGATTCGAATTTCCGGGAGTGAATCAAGACATTTTTGCCTGTAAATCCGATTTCGGTTTTTGCGAATTGGGAGGATTTTTGGGAGTATTAAGTTGGTGAATGGTTATGGGGAAACATGTGAGGAAATCAAGGACCAATTTGCATTGATGGAAGGACTCAATGGACGCTGGTAGACAGCGGATATGGAACTTTTGATGGAAGATAAGTACAGAAAGAATATTAAGAGGGAATTTACGGTGGAATGTTGGTTAATAAATTTGTATTTATCATTAAGTAAGATGAAATAAAAAAAATTGGGATAAGTTAATAACAAGTTTTAACAATTATTCGGGTTTATTTGTAATTGGGATACACAATCTGTTCTGGTATTTGGGATGAACAGATGAATGGAGATTTTTTTTTGAGATTGGGTTGTTCAACGGGATATTTATACTCGATAGTCAGAATGAGCATTCTGGAGGTGGCCAAAGCTGTGGAGAAGCTTGTGCCTATGTTTTCTGGCGTTGAGATTTACGATCTCAGGATGGAAATCAGGAGGTTAAAGGAAGGATGCGAGCTTGCCCAACAAAGTCTTCCGGGAGCGGAGGTTGAACATTTGATAAGATGCATAAGACAGAGAAAAACAGGATACGCGTTTGATTTGTTGGCACATAGCTCGGTGGACAACCTGACTGATTTATATGCTCTCCTGGACAGGACATACTTGAAACAAAAATCGTACGACGCACTCATAAGAGAGATCCAGGAGTCTACTCAGAAGCCTGGAGAGGAATTGAGAGCCTGGGGCCATAGGCTCCAGTCACTGGGGAGTGCAGCGAGTGCAGAATCAAACAGGCAATTCCCTGACAGTGCGTCGGTATACAAATCGCAAGTAGAGAGGGCCATGGTTACGGTGCTCAAGGCCGGTTTAGTAAATAGGGACTTGGCCAATTACACGATAGGTCTGACACAACGATCAATGGCAGATTTGATAGAGGCAGTTACGTCTGACGAGGTGGCCATTCAGCAAAGAGCCACGACGGGGGGCATATACTGGACGAGTGCACCCGCTGGTTCGAGTGTCCCGCGACAAGAATTGGGGAGTAATGAGAAACGGGGAATGGACCATAGAGATCGACGACCGGCTGTAGAGGTCGTATGCTCATATTGTAATAGGCACGGGCATTGCTGGGATGAGTGCCGGACGAGGAGGAATACTCCGTTTTGTGAGGATTGCGGTAATTATGGACACCAAAGAGGGATGAGTTTTCTAAGCAATGCATCAACAAGGCAACAGGGTAGACAGTACTACTCCAGAGAAAGCTTCGGAAATCAGCAGCAAAGTACCATTGCCAGTCAGCAGAGACCCGTGTTGCCTCGTAGAAACCCAGGGGACCGCACATGGCAGCGGAACACGGGCGGCACTAGTAATAACCATCATACCTATGGTTTGCAGCAAAACCAATCATACGATGCAAGGAACGAACGGAAAGGAAGTCGCCAACCGACCTGTACATGGTGTGGGCGCATTGGCCATATGGCAGAGAACTGTTTCGCGAGGAACAGCAACAGGCAGAATCAGGGAAACCGGTAGGGGGCCAACCTCGGCCTAGAGGTTGGAAACCCCAGAACACTGCTAATATACAGGCACCAAACGTGGTTTTCACGTCAGCGACAGTCAAGAGACCACAAACTCCGAAGATACAGGACACAGCACTCTTAGGGACAATAAATTTCTTTTGTCTATTGCTAAGCCTGTTTGGGGTAATTCGCCGGAGAGCAGTGGGGTTAGTCAGGAAGTACCTACCTGGTATATTAATATATATAGGAACAAATTTGAATAATATTAGTGAGAGATGCAGACAGGTAATTCAGCCGGCCAGGGGCATGACAGCAGGTTTAAAAAACTGCATGGGGAAGATGAATGGCAAATTTTAAATCGTGTTTAAGTATACTTTTTGCTAGCACCGCTAGATTTATGAGAGATATGTGTAGAGATCCTAAACGATATAAACATTTTTTGGCTAACAATTTCAACAATCAGTTTACGTACACGGATGATTCTTATGTGGTCATTCCGTGCAAGGCAGCAAAAGCAGGTCATCTGGTATTATGGTTGGACACAGGTGCGGACACCAGTCTAATAAAGGCTGAATCCATGAGGTCATTTCCCAATGTACAAGCGTGCAGAATAAGCAGTTTAAACGGGGCATTTGGGGGAAGTGTTAAAACCCTTTGCCTAGTGAAACTCGATATTCATCGTGCTGAGAATTTGGAATGGGATTTCCACATTATCCAGACCCAAGACGGTATCCCGGCAGATGGAATATTGGGAAGAGATAATTTGTGGAATTGCTCTATAATAGATACATTACGTAAACGCTTATCCGTATGCAATGGGAACGGGAAGACTGTGAAAAAGTTTAGACTTTGTGCAAGGGACAGTTTAAGCAGGGAGCAGGAAAATCAATCAGAAGGCATAGCGAAGGCTAGGGCAATAACTGTAAAGAAGGTAAGGGTACCTGTGAAAGAGGGTTTAACAATAGTGGACAGACAAGAGATACAGCCTGGCGTGCATATCAGCGATACTTTGGCATGCGCCACAGATTATACAGTCGAGGCACCAGTGCTGAATACTCAAGAATCGGACGTAGTGTGGGATCAGAATTGCGAGGTGACATGTTCCAATATCTCGGAGTACGACATTAGAGAAGTAAGCGATGCGAGTGATTTTGTAGTGCAGGAAAAGTCTCGGGAGAATACCGAGAGAGCGGAGAAACTGAAAAATGAATTGGGAACGGGGAGTATTTTGAATGAGGAGGAAATCCTTTCAATAGCAAGAATGTGCGCAGAGTATAACGATGTTTTCCTACTCGATGGAGACGCGCTGCCGTTCACATCTACAATTGAGCACAATATTCCAATAGCGGAGGGGCAGTTGCCCATAAATCAAAGGCAATATACAACTCCAGAGGCTCATCGTGACGAAATGAATCGACAGGTGGACAAGTTGTTGGAGGAGGGCATAATAATGCCGAGCAATTCTCCATGGAATTCACCTTTATTATTGGTTCCGAAAAAGTCCCAGGAAAACACTAAGAAATGGAGATTGGTGGTCGATTTCAGGAAATTAAATGACGTCACGCTGAAGCAAGTTTTTCCGATCCCAAGAATTGACGAAATTCTGGATCAGTTGGGTCATTGTAGGTATTTCTCTACGCTAGATTTGGCTAGTGGATACCATCAAGTCTTGATCGGTGCGGGAGACAGAGAGAAAACATGCAGCATTCAGCACGTCTTTGGGTCATTTTGAGTTCAAACGAATGCTCCAGCCACTTTTCAGAGGCTCATGAATAGCATTCTAACTGGTCTGCAAGGTATTGACTGTTTTGTATACCAAGATGATATAGTGGTATATGAAAGGAATCTGTCAGACCACAGTAGCAAGTTGAGTAAAGTTCTGGATCGACTGAGGGATCATGGTCTCAAGCTCAACACGAAGAAGTGTAACTTCCTGCGACGCGAGTTGGTCTATCTAGGACACAAGTGTACTAAGAAAGGTGCGCTTCCTGATCCTGCGAAGATAGAATGCGTCAAGAATATTGCTCAGCCAAGAAACAGGCAGGACGTACAAGCTTTTGTTGGTTTAGCAAATTATTATAGGAAATTCGTGAAGAATATTGCACAGTTGTCGCTGCCAATCACGAAATTGCTACATAAGGACACAAAATTCGAGTGGACGGAGTCATGCCAACAGGCGTTTGAAGGTTTGAAATTGGCTATTACGACACGGGCCCTCCTGATTTACCCGGACTTTAATAAGCATTTCATTTTAACGACAGACGCCAGTGGTGAAGCTCTTGGAGCGGTACTTTCACAGGAACAAGAGGGTAGCGATCATCCCATAGCTTTCGCGAGTAGAGCGCTGAGTGAGACCGAGAAGCGGTACTCTACGATAGAGAGGGAGATGCTCGCTATAGTTTGGGCCAGTCGTAACTTCAGATCATACCTTTTGGGGAGGCAGTTCACGGTTTACACTGACCACCAACCTCTAAGGGGAATCGTAAATTTGAAGGATCAATCGTCTAGACTGGCACGGTTCAGGCATAAGCTGTCCGAGTACACATTTGATATTGTATACAAGCCAGGGAAAACGAATTTGAATGCCGATGCGCTGAGTAGGGCGCCGCAAAATACGAGTGTTCTGAGAATCACTGAGAATATCGCGGGATATGCGATCAATGATGGGCAAACGGAAAGGTCAAGAGGGGAACGAATAATAGTGAGGGCATGGATTGAGTTAGACAGGGTAAAAGTGGAAGTGGGGTTTTTGGAAGCGAGGGCAGTTTCCTTTGGCATCACGAAAGACTGTTTAGCATACAGGTTCATCTGTGAGGGGTTGAGACAGTGTCTCGCTAGATTGGATGATATAAACGTACAAGAACAGGAAAATTTGCGGAAAGCGCTTGAGGATACAACAGCGAGAGTCCAACAGGTAATAACTCGGTTAAGGGAGAAAGCGAGATTTTCACCAGCCGACACAGCACCGCGGATAGCAGCTGTCCTAACAAGAGCGCAAGTAAGGGAGCGAAGGAGTACTGGGGATGACTCCGCGAAGCATGGGGATGCCATGGGTGACGGTACGATTCCAGAATTACCTTTTGTTACGGACGCTGTAATTGAACTGTCGGACCGAAAGGAGATTGAAACGGTGTTAAAAGATTACCATAATTCTCCTTTGGGGGGTCACCAGGGTTTCATGAAGATATATAGGCGTATACGCAAGAACTATAGGTGGCCTAAAATGATGTTGGATATACGGAAACTCATCGCTGGATGTGAAAGTTGTCAGAAGAACAAGGTATCAAGGCTAACAAGGATGCCTATGCAACTAACTGATACTGCTAACAGACCATTCGAGAAGGTGTTCATGGATATGGTGGGACCATTGCCCGAGAGCTCGTCTGGGAATAAATACATCCTAACATTCCAGGACGACCTATCTAAATACTTTATAGCGGTTGCCATGCCGGATGCGGAGGCAACCACGGTTGCTAGGATTTTCTTTGGGGAAGTTGTAGCAAAATTAGGTGTCCCAAAGATACTTGTAACAGATAACGGCACTAACTTCATTTCGAGAATTTTTTCTGAAACGTGTGAACTGCTAAAAGTGAAGAAACTTCACATCACCCCGTATCACCCTCAGGCTAACGGCTCGTTAGAACGTAGCCACCGACCGCTAGCTGAATACTTGAGGCATTTTGTGAAGGAGGATGGATCGAATTAAGAACTTTTGTGTGAAACTGGTTGCAATGATGAGTGAATTGAAGCAGAGGTTTTCTTTGCTTGACCTATCCCAAAATTCAGTTCATGCGGAAAGTGACGACTGAAATGAGTGAAATTTTTATTAAATAATATCTTCAACCTTGAAAACGAGGAAAATTAAACGTAAGCAAGACAGCGGTATGAAAGAAAGAAACCATATATTATGATTCAAGGGCGAGACAGTGTACGAATGCCCGCGTGAAGTAGTAAAAGAAATAATTTTTGCGAGCTGAAAATATGACATCAATAAAGAATGAAGAAAGAAAAATGGGAAACAATTTAATGCATATAATTTTTGTTTGTTTGTGCGGTTTAGGTAGTCGCATGAGTAGCAGAGTCAATAACTGGGGCGTTTATGCAATACGTTATTAAGTTTGTAGCTACTCATAACGTACACGGGTAATATGATGCGTTGACATTTTTGACATGCGCTATAATGACAAGCGCATGTGCCATGTACATATGTATGTGTGTCAATAAGTAAGTATGAGCGCGTGTACCGTGTAAGTTTAATATGAGACATGGTGGTTTGCATGCATATGTTTAGCAGTAATATTTTAATTGTTTTATCAGTACGATATACATGAAGTCGTAGGGGTAGGGGCATGAAGGTAAACGTAAGTATGTTTGGAAGAGCAATAGGGAAGTAAGTAAAGTAAATAAACACGGAAGCAGTGTAATTAAACAATTTTATATTTAGTATAAGTAATGATAATAGGAAAAGAAGAAACTCAAGGAAATTGAAAAAAAGACACAAATAATATCTTTTTTATTGATATGAATAATGTAATAAAGAAGATAAGTATGGAATACAATTGATTTCAATTAGTTTGAATACAACTTCCGGGTGTACGACCCTGGAAGTATCGAACGTTGGCAGCATCGGATGTTGGTCGCCTAGCATTTGGTACAATCGCTGCAGTAAGATGGTTAGCCGACCAAGGCAAGTTTTGACTCGTTTAACAATTACGTAGGACAATTATGAATGGGGTTGTTTTGAAGTAAGAGGTTAGAAAGGGTCTTGTTAGTATATTTAGTTAATATGGCAGGTTGGTCTAAGCTAAAATAAGTTAGGGAGAATAATCAGTAGGTAACAAGCTAAGAGAGCTAGTTGAGAATGGATAGTAGTAAAATCGAATTTAGGTTAGACTAAAGTTTGCTTGTACGTTTATTGTGTGTATTAAGTTAAGTTAATTGAGAGAAAATCTAGAGCTATAGGCTAGCTGACAGCGGTTAGAAAGCTAGCGTAAAATTGGCGGGGCTTCAGCGCAGTAGTAAGTAGGGTAGTGTTAATACCGAGGGGGTGCCTATATGTTTCGTATGCATTCATAGAGGGGTTTTCCACACTAGAGGTGTTATGAATATATACGAAACCAGGAGATTTTTTTTAAGTGAAGAAAGGAATTGGGTCATGCTATTGATAACGGAAATACATGGTCAAGGATATTTAGATATTCTCGATTATGGTAAGAAAAAAAGAAGATAAAAGGTCGGTCGATGGTGGATGTTAGTGTAAAGTAGTGATAATGATAATGTAGCAGTAATATAACCATAATGATTATTTAAATATTTAGAAAAATAGAAATATTTATTAGATATGCTATTATAGCGATTACTACAGTATATGTGAAAGGCAGCTGAGTTCTTGGTAGCCTATTTGAGCGTTCCAGTGAAATGCAGCGAAACCGCGGAAGTGCGGGTGGAACCCTTGGCGGAAACGGACCTGATTTTGGAATCACTGGATAATGTTTGGTTCTCGAAAGACGAGTGGGTGGTGATATCGGAGTTTCGCGATGCTGATCTGGAGCCAGTACTGAAGAAACTAGAAGACTTGCAAAAGAAAACAATGGAGCTTTGCGAGTTAAGAGCAAATACGGCAGGATCTGACGGAAGTAAGAGAGATTGTGAGATAACGGCAGCGGAAGCGGAATCAATAATAGCGGAGCTCAGACGAAACGAGCAAGCTATGTCATTTCGGGATAGTAAACAACGTGATAGAAACCGTTGGAGAGCTTTTGTGACCGCCCTATGCTCCGACTAGGAGCGATATTTGACTCTTTTATGATTATGTCTTTTAGTTAACTTTGTTAGCATAAGTATAGTTTTATTGTGTCAAATGTTATGGAATTAATATATAATATAATATAATATAAACAACGTGCAGCAAGGTCGTTAATAGATGTCGGTAGTGAGATACTGAAGTGGGGTATCGGAACCATGGACCATCGCGACGCGGACAAGATTTACGCTCATTTGCAAGGTCTGGATATTCAACAGGCTAAAACTATGTCAGTCTTAGGCAAAGAAATAACCATTCTGGGTTCGAGCTACAAAGGATTACACAAAGCAGTAAAGGAAATTTTTGTCGATATTGGACGGTTGCAGGCTGGCATGAAATCGATAAATGAGAAAACTGCGGAAGCCTTGAGCAATTTGGCGGAACTCGTTAATCTGGAGAATTTTGTATCAGAAGAGCTTGTGAGGCTGCAAGGACGTCAGCAAATTGAAATGGCAGTCGTGGATGATTTGTTGCATGGGAAGTTATCTATGTTCTCTTCCACCGAAGCCCTACTTAAAGCAGCTCCCAAGACTTTGGGTGGCATAAACTGGTATTTGGAGAAGCCCGAACAGCTGTACGAGTTAGCAATGGTACGAGCAGCGAAGTCGAAAGCGGGGTATCTGGTGGTCATAAAAATACCACTTCCTCTTCCTGATGCATATGCGATATACAAGATATATCCCGTACCTAAAGCGTTGAAGGGTAACTGGAGCATAGTACCGAAGACACTATATGACTACATCACGGAGACTCGAGTGTATGATAATTATATCGGACTAACGTCGGACGACATTAAGTCTTGTAGAATGGTGGATATTTCACAGCGTATGTGTCCACATCCGGGGAAAGCCCATACAAGGGAAAGCAAATCTTGTGAAGTACAGGCGTTGAAAAACGAGCAAGTGCTGGTGCATAGAGCACAGAAGAACCAGCATTACGATTTTTCACCAGCAAGTATGGGAACAAGAGAGATGGCGGCCAACGTTCAGGCTTTGTTAACAACTTTGCAGCGTTCGAAACCAATAAATAGTACAAGTGTACCAACGACGATACAAGCAATACCACACGGAGATCTGCGGAAGATTCTAGCGACTAACGGCAAGTGAATTAACGAGCTAATGAGGGAAACGGAGAAAGAGCAGACGTTGTTGAACCTTAAAACATCGGACGATATAACTCACTCCTCGTTGGAAAAGGGAGGGATCGCCGCGATCACAACGCTGGCAATGATCGTTGCAGTAATCTCATATATATTCTGCCAGTTAAGGAAGCGAGTCAAATACCCACAACGAGAACCACAACCAACGCCACCGATAGCAGAGATTGCAGTGTGGAGTAGCGTAGGCTAAGCAAACCATATGTTAGAGTTAAGAATATACAAAATGTTTGAGAAAAAAAATAAATAAACAAAAACGAAGAGAAAACGAACCAAGAAAAAAAAAGAAACAATAAATAAAATATAAAAAAAACAACATCAAAAGAAGAAAAAATTAATGAAAAAAAATATAAAAAAAATATATATATACATATATATATATATATATATATATATATATATATATATATATATATATATATATATATATATATATATATATATATATATATATATATATATATATATATATATATATATATATATATATATATATATATATATATATATATATATATATATATATATATATATATATATATATATATATATATATATATATATATATATATATATATATATATATATATATATATATATATATATATATATATATATATATATATATATATATATATATATATATATATATATATATATATATATATATATATATATATATATATATATATATATATATATATATATATATATATATATATATATATATATATATATATATATATATATATATATATATATATATATATATATATATATATATATATATATATATATATATATATATATATATATATATATATATATATATATATATATATATATATATATATATATATATATATATATATATATATATATATATATATATATATATATATATATATATATATATATATATATATATATATATATATATATATATATATATATATATATATATATATATATATATATATATATATATATATATATATATATATATATATATATATATATATATATATATATATATATATATATATATATATATATATATATATATATATATATATATTGTTACGAAATTGCCCTCTTGACAATTTACTCTGTTACAAAATTGCCCTCCTGACAATTTCTCTAACTCTCTGTACTCGGACTCGTACCACTGGATTGTGTAGTAATCAAACAATCGCTGGTTAAATTAAAATAATTAGCTTTATTTAATTATTGCTATTTACACATTTAATATTAGGCTTAAAGTTTACTTAGTTATTACTTGCACTTTATTTCACAAACCATTAGTCACTTTATTTAATAAGTAATTTCATCACTTTATTTAATAATGAATTTCATCACTTTGCAAAATTACAAATACTGCCAATACTGCTGCTTCGATTAAAATGCCTGCTGTACACACTTTTACGATCTCTGATCTACTGTGTTTCACTTTGAACAGTCTTGTCGCTTTTATAGTATTCGAATGGTTGGTGTAGAAACTTCCACGCTATTCTCGTATATTCTAGAAGCTTCTATCCTCTTCGACAGAAGTCGAGAATATTCTTTTTGATATTACCGACAGATGGTTCTTGAATAAGCTTTTATTCGAATAGTTCGCATCTTGACTCACAGGGGGCACTCATTCTCCAGATGGGATCCTAAAAATATGCAATCCCTTTTCACTGAGCTATCACGTTTCACTGCCCTCCGCTTAATCTTGTTCGTCCCGAACAAGGATAGTACTGCAAACTTTATAAGGAGATAACCTCTCTAAATGAACGACTTTCATTTTGCTCCTGGCATTTCTCGCCAACTGGATGCGGTATACTACATCGTTGAGCCGCTTTATCACCTTATAAGGGCCTTCCCAGTGTGTTTGCAGTTTTGGCGATAATCCCTTTTTCCTTTGCGGATTATGAAGCATAACTAGCTGCCCTTCCTGAAATCCCTTGGAGTTTGCTCGTAGATCATATCTGGCTTTCATTTTATCACTCATCAGTTGTGTGCGCTTTCTGATGGTTCCATGAATTTCATTCAGCTGTCTTCGTTTGTCAGCTACAAAACTGCTACATGAAACTTCCGTAGATGAGTAGGCACCGAATTTCAGATCTGCAGGCAATCTTATGTCACAACCGAAAATAGCCTTAGCTGGTGTTGTAGATGTTGTATCGTGAGTTGCCGATCGGTATGCCATTAAGAAGAGGGGTATGTGTTGGTCCCAATCTTTCTGGTTTCTGTCCACGACTTTTCTTAGGTGTTCCTCAAGCGTACGATTAAATCTTTCAACCATTCCATCGGATTGTGGGTGCAAAGGGGTTGTACGAGTTTTGCGTATGCCCATCAATTCACTCATTTCCCTGAATATTGTTGACTCGAAATTTCTGCCTTGATCCGAGTGCAACTCGAGGGGAGCTCCGAATCTGCAGACCCAATTATTGATAAATGCATCTGCAACGGTCTTAGCTTCTTGATCGGGAATGGGGTATACTTCTGGCCATTTACTAAAATAGTCGATTACGACGAGAACATATTTGTTGCCGGAATCACTAATTGGAAACGGACCTGCTATGTCCATTGCAATACGCTCAAATGGCGCTCCCACGTTGTATAAATGCATCTTCCCCTGGCTGCGACGGCTCGGTCCCTTGGCAGCTGTACACTTTTCACAAGCACTAATCCAGTCAACTACCGATTGCTGGCAACCAACCCAATAAAATCGTGTTTTAATTTTCTCGACTGTTTTTGTTATTCCCAAATGCCCTCCGCTTGGCCCACTATGGTATTCCTTGAGAATTTCGCTTATTCTTGCCTTGGGTACCACAATCAAGTTCTTCGTGGTTTTTCCATCTTCGCTCTCCCACAGGCGGAATAGGCATCCATCTTGCAGCTTTAAGCTATTCCATTGAGCCCAATATGCTTTAGTTATGGGGCTTTCAGTCGAGATTTCGTTCCAATCAGGCCGTTTTCCTTCATTCTTACTTAATACGATTTTTGCCAAATCTGGGTCATTTCGTTGTTCTTCTTTTATCTTTTCCGCTGTCCATTCATCGTCTGGTAAAACAGCCATTAAGCGCACATCGACTACTCCTTCTTTCCCTTCAGCTTTAGAACAGTGCTTACATTCCATACTGCAAGGACGTCGTGATAGTGCATCAGCATTCCCGTGGTTTCCGCCTCTGCGATGTTCTATTGTGAAATCGTAGCTTTGGAGTCTCTCAATCCATCTCGCAACCTGACCTTCGGGATTTTTGAACTGTAATAGCCAGCGCAGAGCAGCGTGATCCGTTCTCAACAAGAACTTTTGTCCATACAAGTACTTGTTAAAGTGCTTCACGCACTGCATAACCGCCAAAAGTTCTCTCCGTGTTACACAGTAATTTCGCTCTGGCTTTGATAAGATCTTGCTGAAGTAGGCTATTACTCTTTCATGTCCGTCAATAACTTGCGACAGGACACCTCCAATCCCGAATCCACTTGCATCTGTATCCAAAATAAATTTTTCGCCAGGTATTGGATACGCAAGGATCGGAGCTGTACACAATAGCTCTTTCAATCTGTTGAATGCCTTCTCTTGTTCGCTTTTCCACTCAAAAGGACAATTTTTCCTCGTTAATGCATGCAGACTACCAGCCACGTCTGCAAAGCCTGGAACAAAGCGTCTGTAATAGGTGCAAAGACCCAAGAAGCTGCGTAGCTCATGCAGACTAGTTGGTCTTGGCCACACCCTTACTGAGTCTATCTTATCTGGATCAGTGTGTACTCCTTCAGGTGTGACTTTATGTCCAAGGTACTTGACTTCTTTCTTGAAGAACGAGCATTTCCTTGCGCTCAGCTTCAACCCTGAAGTTCCTAATCGCATCAATACTTCTTCCAAATTCTTCAAGTGGTCCTCGAAGTCCTTTCCCATAACGATGATGTCATCTAAGTACACCAGACACGTTTTCCAGTGAAGACCCTTTAGCACATGTTCCATTAAGCGTTCAAATGTAGCTGGAGCATTACACAGTCCGAATGGCATCACCAAAAATTGCCATAGTCCATCACCGGCACTGAATGCTGTCTTTTCCTTGTCTTGTTCGTCGACTGCCACTTGCCAATATCCGCTTTGTAAATCCAGCGTTGAGAACCAATTTGAACCAGAAAGTGTGTCCAACGTATCGTCGATTCGAGGTAATGGATAACTATCTTTCTTCGTTACCTCATTTAGTTTACGATAATCTACACAGAAACGTGTGGAGCCATCCTTCTTCTTGACTAATACCACTGGAGAACTCCAGGGGCTCGCTGATGGCTCTATGACGTTGTTCTGATGCATTTCCTTCAGCAATACATTCACCTCTTCTCTCTTTGCCAGAGGTACTCTTCTTGACGCTTGACGAATGGGTTTGGCATCACCAGTGTTGATTGTGTGTTTCACCATCTTTGTTCTGCCTTCGTTTTTACCCTTTTCAGCAAATACTGACCAATGTCTTGCCAAAAGTTGGCTGGCAGTCCTCCTCTGCTCTGTGGATAAGTCTTTGCTCCATTCTTTCGTAAGATCGTCGAGTACCTTTTTATCAGCTGGTATCTTCATTTTTGTGTCTCGCGGCTGGCTTTCACAGTTTACAATTGCCGAAATTGCCCGGCAATTTCCAATTATCTGTCCTTTCTCTATGGTTTTAGCGGAATTTGCAAGATTGACCACTCTTACTGGCACTATTCTGTTCTGCTGTTCTTCTACGAGGGTTTTTCCAATTATGATGTCATCCAGTGCGAATTTTTCATCAGTCTCCACAACCCACAACTTGTTCTTCTCCACATCTCCGTCCATTTTGGCCCATATGACTGCCTCTGACTTTGCTGGGATTTTTGTCCGCCGCGATACAATGGCTTGTCGGATACCTCCATACTTATCCTCACCAACGGATAACGGTATTTCGGTGTTCGCATACTTCAACATTCGGCATTTCAAATCTAGGGTGAATCCATTCCGAATCATAAAATCCACACCTAAGATTAATTCGTCCACAATATCCGCAACTACAAACTCGTGCGTCACTGTTGTGGTGCCGATAGTTATTTTCCGTGTAACTTTTCCCAGTACCGGTGCATCATCTCCAGTTGCCGTACGCAATCTTATTCCCTGAAGCGGTTCAATTCCCCGAACGAGATCCCTTCTAATTATGGAATGTGATGCACCCGTATCCAATGTTACCACGATTTTTCTTCCATTTACCACGCTGTCGACAGTTAGGCTGTTGATTTTCCGTGCCATCTGAGAAACGAAGATTCTGGGGCTACATGTTGTGGGAGTCAGATCAAGCCCCTCGAGACTGACTCCATCTAGTTTGTCGACGACTTTTCAACATTTTCTGATTCCCTACTTTGGAATCTGACTTGCTTTGGAGGTCTTACCGGTGAGCGTGATCTAGAACGTTTCCGTCTCGATTGGCAATTACGGGCCATGTGTCCGACCTCTCCGCAGGTGAAACATTTGCCCGTGAAACTTTGGCCGCTTTCGACTTGTACCTGACGGGCTCTGTATACTGGCTGGCACACCAAGGCTGCTGTCTCTGAAGTTAAAGCGCTAGCTACTGTCTCCATATATGTAGCTTTCGGATTAGTTATTGCAGAACGCTTTATCTCCGCATCGCGAATGCCATATACGAAGGTGTCCATCATACACCTCTCAGTGATCTCTCCTGGGTAGGCAAGATGAGCCAACCGCTCCACTTCCGCCGCAAACTGTTGAAGAGACTCACCACTCTTTTGTACCCGTGTTCGTAGCTCTACTTGGTACATCTGCTTCCGGTGTTCACTACCATACTTGCGCTGAACGGCATTCATCAAGCTTTCATAGCAGTCTCGCTCACTTTCTGAGATAGTTTGAAGCACATCAGCGGCAGCACCTTTCAATGAAACTGTTAATGCAGCCACTTTTTCGCGAGCACTCCAACCATTTGTGCTAGCGGTAGTCTCAAACTGCATTCTGAAGACGCTAAATGTCGTGGTTCCATCATAGGTAGGAGGCTTCAGTTTTATTGAGGATAAAGCTGGCACAGGCAATGCACCTTCCTGTAGTAGGTGAATTCTTTGCTCTATTTGTTGCTTAAATTCGTTTTGCTTTTGCTCGTTCGCAATGAATTTTTGTTCTACACATTTTTCGAACGATTCCTGCCGTGTCTGAATATCACAAACCTTCCTGTCTACCATTTCGGACATTTCTTTCATCTGCTGTGAGTTTTGTTCCGCTAATAGAGCGAGTCGTATTTCACTCTGCTGTAATTGCTCTTTGACTTCCTCCTTGACAGCTTGAGCATTTTGTTGTAACTGTTCCTTTACAGCTTGAGCATTTTGTTGTAATTGCTGCTGCATCCTCTCATCTCGCAACTGCATCTTCTCATCGGCTGCTTGAGAATTTTGTTGTAACTGCTGCTGCATCTTCTCATCTCTCTGCTGCATTCTCTCTTCGGCTGCTTGAGATCTTTGATGTAACTGCTGCATATCCTGTTTAAAGGATTGCATTATCCCGATAAGTGCGCTCATGTCAAAGTTACCCGTGTTAGGTTCTTGTGGTGTTTCTTCGTGGCGAGATGTCGTTGGCTCTTCACACTGGAATTCATGTTCATCGACGTCTATACCCTGCTCCTCTAAAGCGCTTCTTAATCGCACCTGCAGCTCCGCTTTAAGCCCTTGTGTTTGCAAATTTAAACGCTCAAGCTCCTTCTTGAGCTGCTCCAATCTCAGTTTTTCAAATTTAACCATTGTTTATCACAGATACACAATCCCACTTCTGACACCAATTGTTACGAAATTGCCCTCTTGACAATTTACTCTGTTACAAAATTGCCCTCCTGACAATTTCTCTAACTCTCTGTACTCGGACTCGTACCACTGGATTGTGTAGTAATCAAACAATCGCTGGTTAAATTAAAATAATTAGCTTTATTTAATTATTGCTATTTACACATTTAATATTAGGCTTAAAGTTTACTTAGTTATTACTTGCACTTTATTTCACAAACCATTAGTCACTTTATTTAATAAGTAATTTCATCACTTTATTTAATAATGAATTTCATCACTTTGCAAAATTACAAATACTGCCAATACTGCTGCTTCGATTAAAATGCCTGCTGTACACACTTTTACGATCTCTGATCTACTGTGTTTCACTTTGAACAGTCTTGTCGCTTTTATAGTATTCGAATGGTTGGTGTAGAAACTTCCACGCTATTCTCGTATATTCTAGAAGCTTCTATCCTCTTCGACAGAAGTCGAGAATATTCTTTTTGATATTACCGACAGATGGTTCTTGAATAAGCTTTTATTCGAATAGTTCGCATCTTGACTCACAGGGGGCACTCATTCTCCAGATGGGATCCTAAAAATATGCAATCCCTTTTCACTGAGCTATCACGTTTCAATATATATATATATATATATATATATATATATATATAATAAAAAATTAATAAATATACATATACATATAAATATACATACAAAAAATTGTATTAGGTTATCAGAAAAAAAATATATAGTAAATTTATACATATAAAATACAACGACAGCAGGGCTACAAAAGGCCTTCAGGGAACGCATATTACCGCACTTTGGCGTCCCTAAGGTACTTATCACCGACAACGGAACTCAGTTCACCAGCCACGCATTTCGGCAGTTCTTAGAAGATCTCGGGGTACGGCACGATACACCCCCCAGGAAAATCCAACATAACGAGCAAATAGAACCATTAAAACCATGGTGGCACAATGCGCAAATGGTAATCAGCGAAAATGGGACACACACCTACCGGAGATCGCGCTAGCAATCAATTCATGCGTAGCGAAAGCACGGGATATACTCCGGAATACCTAACCCATGGGCGTGAGTTTCGCCTACCCCATGCGCTCTACGATGAATGCACGCTCGGCACGGGGCAGATAACACTTCCACCAACGGAGAAGGCAAAGAGACTGGCGGAAATATTTACCATTGTACGACGACCATTAGAAAGAGCGGCTCAGGACCAGGCTCATCATTATAACCTACGGAGGAGGGCTTGGAAACGAGCCATTGGGGAATGTGTACTTGTGAAAAGACACCACCTCTCTAAGGCAGTAGACGGTTTTGCCGCAAAATTGACACCAAGATACGAAGGTCCATACCAAGTAACTGGCTTTATATCAACAGTTATTGCACAGCTTAAACGGCGAGCAGATAACCGGCCTCGCACAGCACACGTGAGTGAAATGAAAGTTTTTCATGACCCCATAGCCTAGCACGACGAGGGTTTTCCATCGTTCCCGAAGAGAGGAGGAGATGTAAGGGGCATAAATCTTAATGATTTATCCTCCTACATAAACATATGACAGCTATCGGGAAGAAGAAGAAGAGCAAACCACGCCATTCTGATAGCCAATGACAGCACGCCACGGATTGTGTGCGAGCAGCCACTGTGCTATATAAGGAGCAGCATCGATGTACTCAGAACTCTTTTGCATCAGACAGCGGAACAGGCAAGACCTCAAACTTTTTCATCAGACAGCGGCGCAAGCGAGATCACTTCTCCATCGAACAACAGTGCAATGCAACCAAGAACAACTCGATGATTGATTGAACAACAGCGAAGGCGTGAACGCAAAATCTACACGGAGCGCAATATCAGTGACCACTCGCGCGGGACAAACTGACTCCTACTTGAGCGAGTTTTTCACTCGCGCCGGACGACTACTTGAGCGAGTTATACACTCGCGCCGGGCTTCTATGACACTGGAACTCGCGACACAAAACCCCCCCAACATGCGATTCGCCAATTGAAGGAGAAAATATATAAATATACAAATAAGGAAAAAATGTAAATAACTAAGAGACAATAAAAGTATCCACGAAGTAAACCACAGTCTAAGACTTATTTCTTCCTAACGAACCCTGGACACCGCAGAGTCTACCTCAGGTGTAGAATTATTAAAGAGACCCAGTGTATCGTTATAAGTGGCGCCCGAGCAGGGATCCGAAGGGATTAAAAACAACAACACAGAGAAAACAGGTTACATACCAGGAGACAACATGGTACGCACAACATAGGTGTGCAGCTTGCGCAAAGAGGAACTGGTAGCAATCACGGACGAATTAAAATTCGACAGCACAGGGACAGTGGAGGACTTACGGCGCCGGGTTGCGTCGTTCATTACAAAGGCAGAATCCAAAGTGGATTTACAGGAACGACTGAGGGAGCTAGAAACCGAGTATACAAGAGCCCCCTCTCCTCTTGTTCCTCCCAGCGCCGCTGCACAAATACGGTAAGACACAGTAGCACCGACAATGTGCTGCACCAACCACTTCTGTGGCCCTCAGCAACTCACAAGTAAGGGATAAACCAGGTGCGGAAATGGTCCGTACGCTACGACGGCGGGAAGGAGCCGCTGGCATTTATTGAGCGGCTAGAGGAACTAACAGACGCCTACACCCTCCCGATAGACTTTTTGCCACGAACAATGCCTGAATTGTTGCGCGAAAGGGCGTTGATGTGGTTTTGCAACAACAAAAAGCATTGGGAGACATGGACAACGTTCAAACACGACTTCATTGGGTTTTTCCTACCATCGCGATACTTTGAAAGCCTTGAGGACGAAATACTCGTATGTCAAAGACAACAGAAATCCAGGGAATCTTTTAAAGACTATGTCAATGGCATGCAAAATTTAATGAGGCATGCTGGGTACAGCAAGGAGCGCAAGTTAGAGAGAATTCACCAGAATAGCTCCCCAGAGTACCAACTGTACATCAAGCGGAAAGATTTTGCTGACTTACAGGAACTAATCTCGCGTGCAGAGGATTTTGAAGCCATACGACCCGCTAAGACGACCCAGGTTGCCAACCCACAAGTACGTCCGTCTCTACCACCAACACGATTTACAACGCGCGCGTTTAGACCATCGCAGCCTGAACAGCGACACCGCATGTTGACAACCGCCCCGGAAGCAGAGATCAATTTAGCGACCCATGTAGACGGTGTGGTCGAGACAGCCATTTTGCAAGAGGATGCCGAAACAACCAGGTTATGTTCTGCTGGGATTGTGGCAGAAGAGGCGTGAAGACCATCGAATGTTGCCGTTCGGGAAACGCGCAAACTTCTCATCAGGACCGGGCCCCGACGAGAGGTTCAGCAAACAGACCCCGACCACAATAAATAACAAACGTTTCCAGGCTGGTCGCCTCACAGCAGTTATTATCGTAGGAACACAATAGGCGGAAGCTACTATAGGCACTGGAGCAACCCTCAGCTTCATTAGCAAGAAGTTTGCGGAACAATTAACAACATTCCGGGACACAACAACGATTAGCGTGGCGGTACGGCTCGCGGACAGAACTAAGCGAATTGTGCTGGAGATGCCGGAGATACCAATACAAATGGGTAACGAACGGCATAGTATCGCATTTTTAATCTTGCTGGATGGCATCGATGACATTAGCGTCGGCATGGATTTCCTAGCCAAATGCAGCGCCGCCTTTACATGTGGGGGCAGCAGTGTCGTACTAGCCGACAAAGACACCTACACCGCTTCGGTAACGATAAATTGTACAGTGACGACGGGCTGCGAAAACAATGAGCTTGACAAAGCTGCTTTCATTGCGACGGAGTTGCGGTTGTTCAAAGAACTCCAAGGCGTTACCAGCGTCACGAAGCATAAAATTGTCATGAAGGACGAGGCGGCTATCAAACAGCGGTATTTCCCAGCAATGCAGGCTATTATCAACGAGCAAGTGGACGGGCTAATCAACAAAAGTTGCATTGAACCTTCTAACAGCCCACATAGTGCGCCTATCGTATTGGTGAAGAAGAAAACCGGTAAATGCAGGCTAGGTGTGGACTACCGCCAACTGAATGCCAAGTCAGTAGCCGATGCATTCCCTCTGCCACGCATACACCATATCTTAGATCTATTGCGAGAAGCTAAGTGCATCAGAACTAAGGACTTAAAGAACGGCTACTGGCAGGTGCCAATGGATGAAGGTAGTAAGCAGTTCACTGCATTCGCAGTTCCGGGTCGAGGCCTGTACCAATGGCAGTTTATGCCTTTTGGCCTCCATTCAGCACCTGCGACCTTCCAACGAGCACTGGACTTGGTAATTGGACCTGATATGGAACCTCACGCTTTCGCTTAAGCAGATGCCATCATAGTAACCTCCAAGTCAGAAACATAACACAGAAAGCACCTGCACCTACAAGAAGTTTTCCGACGGCTAAGAAAGGCCAACTTGAAGGTCAACGCCGAAAAGTGTGAGTTCTTTCAAAGGAAACTAAAATTTCTCGGACATGTAGTGAACGAACATGGCATTCACACCGACCCAGAGAAGATCGCTGCCATCAAACAACTAAAGCCACCAACAAGCGTGAAAGAGCTTCGCCGTTACTTAGGTATAGCGTCCTGGTACCGCCGTTTCGTGCCCGAATTTGCGGACAATGGATTGGGCGTAGTGTTAACGCAGGAATTCGAGGGTAAAGAACGCGTCATCGCTTACTCTATCCGACATCTCAACAAGGCTGAACGGAATTACTCTCCCACCGAGAAGGAATGCCTAGCCATTGTTTGGGGCATCCGCAAGATGCGAGCGTATGTAGAGGGGTATGAGTTCACAGTCAGCACTGACCACTTGGCACTAAAATGGCTCAACTCCATAGAGTCCTTCGGGATGAATCGCAACATGGGCATTGGAGTTGCAGCAATACACATTCAACATCAAGTACCGTAAAGGAAAGTTAAATGTACTGACAGGCGCTCTATCAAGGCAACCTAGTGAAGAGGTCTGCCGAATAGCTACGGCGGAGAAAGACATTCCGACATGCTAATGGTGGCAAAGGAAGTGCGGAGAAGTACTACAAGAACCCCAGAAATTTCCCGACTTCACCATCGAGATGGGGCAGCTATACCGCCATCTCCCATCGCAGACGGCAGATGAAGACTGCGCATTGTGGAAAATCTGCATACCTACACCTCTGCGCACACGAGTAATGGAGGCGAACCATGAGACACCTAGGTGTCCGGAAGATTATCATCCGTATTTGCAACAGATACTATTGGCCTGGCATGACCCGAGATATCACCCGCTATGTAAGAGCCTGCGCGTCATGCAAGACATATAGCCGAATCAGCGACAGCCGGCAGGGAAAATGTTGACGAAAGTCGCCGAAGAACCGTGGTCAATTATTAGTGCCGACTTCGTGGGACCGCCACCACGCTCCAAGCAGGGGAATACTATGCTTTTAGTATTCCATGACAAATTTTCTAAATGGGTGAAACAGATACCACTACGGCAGGCAACGACAGCAGGGGTACAAAAGGCCTTCAGGGAACGCATATTACCGCACTTTGGCGTCCCTTAGGTACTTATCACCGACAACGGAACTCAGTTCACCAGCCACGCATTTCGGCAGTTCTTAGAAGATCTCGGGGTACGGCACCATACACCCCCCAGGAAAATCCAACATAACGAGCAAATAGAACCATTAAAACCATGGTGGCACAATGCGCAAATGGTAATCAGCGAAAATGGGACACACACCTACCGGAGATCGCGCTAGCAATCAATTCATGCGTAGCGAAAGCACGGGATATACTACCGAATACCTAACCCATGGGCGTCAGTTTCGCCTACCCCATGCGCTCTACGATGAATGCACGCTCGGCACGGGGCAGATAACACTTCCACCAACGGAGAAGGCAAAGAGACTGGCGGAAATATTTACCATTGTACGACGACCATTAGAAAGAGCGGCTCAGGACCAGGCTCATCATTATAACCTACGGAGGAGGGCTTGGAAACGAGCCATTGGGGAATGTGTACTTGTGAAAAGACACCACCTCTCTAAGGCAGTAGACGGTTTTGCCGCAAAATTGACACCAAGATACGAAGGCCCATACCAAGTAACTGGCTTTATATCAACAGTGATCGCACAGCTTAAACGGCGAGCAGATAACCGGCCTCGTACAGCACACGTGAGTGAAATGAAAGTTTTTCATGACCCCATAGCCTAGCACGACGAGGGTTTTCCATCGTTCCCGAAGAGAGGAGGAGATGTAAGGAGCATAAATCTTAATGATTTATCCTCCTACATAAACATATGACAGCTATCGGGAAGAAGAAGAAGAGCAAACCACGCCATTCTGATAGCCAATGACAGCACGCCACGGATTGTGTGCGAGCAGCCACTGTGCTATATAAGGAGCAGCATCGTTGTACTCAGAACTCTTTTGCATCAGACAGCGGAACAGGCACGACCTCAAACTTTTTCATCAGACAGCGGCGCAAGCGAGATCACTTCTCCATCGAACAACAGTGCAATGCAACCAAGAACAACTCGATGATTGATTGAACAACAGCGAAGGCGTGAACGCAAAATCTACACGGAGCGCAATATCAGTGACCACTCGCGCCGGACAAACTGACTCCTACTTGAGCGAGTTTTTCACTCGCGCCGGACGACTACTTGAGCGAGTTATACACTCGCGCCGGGCTTCTATGACACTGGAACTCGCGACACAAAACCCCCCCAACATGCGATTCGCCAATTGAAGGAGAAAATATATAAATATACAAATAAGGAAAAAATGTAAATAACTAAGAGACAATAAAAGTATCCACGAAGTAAACCACAGTCTAAGACTTATTTCTTCCTAACGAACCCTGGACACCGCAGAGTCTACCTCAGGTGTAGAATTATTAAAGAGACCCAGTGTGTCGTTATAAGTGGCGCCCGAGCAGGGATCCGAAAGGGATTAAAAACAACAACACAGAGAAAACAGGTTACATACCAGGAGACAACATGGTACGCACAACATAGGTGTGCAGCTTGCGCAAAGAGGAACTGGTAGCAATCACGGACGAATTAAAATTCGACAGCACAGGGACAGTGGAGGACTTACGGCGCCGGGTTGCGTCGTTCATTACAAAGGCAGAATCCAAAGTGGATTTACAGGAACGACTGAGGGAGCTAGAAACCGAGTATACAAGAGCCCCCTCTCCTCTTGTTCCTCCCAGCGCCGCTGCACAAATACGGTAAGACACAGTAGCACCGACAATGTGCTGCACCAACCACTTCTGTGGCCCTCAGCAACTCACAAGTAAGGGATAGACCAGGTGCGGAAATGGTCCGTACGCTACGACGGCGGGAAGGAGCCGCTGGCATTTATTGAGCGGCTAGAGGAACTAACAGACGCCTACACCCTCCCGATAGACTTTTTGCCACGAACAATGCCTGAATTGTTGCGCGAAAGGGCGTTGATGTGGTTTCGCAACAACAAAAAGCATTGGGAGACATGGACAACGTTCAAACACGACTTCATTGGGTTTTTCCTACCATCGCGATACTTTGAAAGCCTTGAGGACGAAATACTCGTATGTCAAAGACAACAGAAATCCAGGGAATCTTTTAAAGACTATGTCAATGGCATGCAAAATTTAATGAGGCATGCTGGGTACAGCAAGGAGCGCAAGTTAGAGAGAATTCACCAGAATAGCTCCCCAGAGTACCAACTGTACATCAAGCGGAAAGATTTTGCTTACTTACAGGAACTAATCTCGCGTGCAGAGGATTTTGAAGCCATACGACCCGCTAAGACGACCCAGGTTGCCAACCCACAAGTACGTCCGTCTCTACCACAAACACGATTTACAACGCGCGCGTTTAGACCATCGCAGCCTGAACAGCGACACCGCCTGTTGACAACCCCCCCGAAGCAGAGATCAATTTAGCGACCCATGTAGACGGTGTGGTCGAGGCAGCCATTTTGCAAGAGGATGCCGAAACAACCAGGTTTTGTTCTGCTGGGATTGTGGCAGAAGAGGCGTGAAGACCATCGAATGTTGCCGTTCGGGAAACGCGCAAGCTTTTCATCAGGACCGGACCCCGACGAGAGGTTCAGCAAACAGACCCCGACCACAATAAATAACAAACGTTTCCAGGCTGATCGCCTCACAGCAGTTATTATCGTAGGAACACAACAGGCGGAAGCGACCATAGGCACTGGAGCAACCCTCAGCTTCATTAGCAAGAAGTTTGCGGAAAAATTAACAACATTCCGGGATACAGCAACGATTAGCGTGGCGGTACGGCTCGCGGACGGAACTAAGCGAATTGTGCTGGAGATGCCGGAGATACCAATACAAATGGGTAACGAACGGCATAGTATCGCATTTTTAATCTTGCTGGATGGCATCGATGACATTAGCGTCGGCATGGATTTCCTAGCCAAATGCAGCGCCGCCTTTACATGTGGGGGCAGCAGTGTCGTACTAGCCGACAAAGACACCTACACCGCTTCGGTAACGATAAATTGTACAGTGACGACGGGCTGCGAAAACAATGAGCTTGACAAAGCTGCTTTCATTGCGACGGAGTTGCGGTTGTTCAAAGAACTCCAAGGCGTTACCAGCGTCACGAAGCATAAAATTTTCATGAAGGACGAGGCGGCTATCAAACAGCGGTATTTCCCAGCAATGCAGGCTATTATCAACGAGCAAGTGGACGGGCTAATCAACAAAAGTTGCATTGAACCTTCTAACAGCCCACATAGTGCGCCTATCGTATTGGTGAAGAAGAAAACCGGTAAATGCAGGCTAGGTGTGGACTACCGCCAACTGAATACCAAGTCAGTAGCCGATGCATACCCTCTGCCACGCATACACCATATCTTAGATCTATTGCGAGAAGCTAAGTGCATCAGCACTGAGGACTTAAAGAACGGCTACTGGCAGGTGCCAATGGATGAAGGTAGTAAGCAGTTCACTGCATTCACAGTTCCGGGTCGAGGCCTGTACCAATGGCAGTTTATGCCTTTTGGCCTCCATTCAGCACCTGCGACCTTCCAACGAGCACTGGACTTGGTAATTGGACCTGATATGGAACCTCACGCTTTCGCTTAAGCAGATGCTATCATAGTAACCTCCAAGTCAGAAACATAACACAGAAAGCACCTGCACCTACAAGAAGTTTTCCGACGGCTAAGAAAGGCCAACTTGAAGGTCAACGCCGAAAAGTGTGAGTTCTTTCAAAGGAAACTAAAATTTCTCGGACATGTAGTGAACGAACATGGCATTCACACCGACCCAGAGAAGATCGCTGCCATCAAACAACTAAAGCCACCAACAAGCGTGAAAGAGCTTCGCCGTTACTTAGGTATAGCGTCCTGGTACCGCCGTTTCGTGCCCGAATTTGCGGACAATGGATTGGGCCAGAAATTTCCCGACTTCACCATCGAGATGGGGCAGCTATACCGCCATCTCCCATCGCAGACGGCAGATGAAGACTGCGCATTGTGGAAAATCTGCATACCTACACCTCTGCGCACACGAGTAATGGAGGCGAACCATGAGACACCTAGGTGTCCGGAAGATTATCATCCGTATTTGCAACAGATACTATTGGCCTGGCATGACCCGAGATATCACCCGCTATGTAAGAGCCTGCGCGTCATGCCAGACATATAGCCGGATCAGCGACAGCCGGCAGGGAAAATGTTGACGAAAATCGCCGAAGAACCGTGGTCAATTATTAGTGCCGACTTCGTGGGACCGCCACCACGCTCCAAGCAGGGGAATACTATGATTTTAGTATTCCATGACAAATTTTCGAAATGGGTGAAACAGATACCACTACGGCAGGCAAAGACAGCAGGGGTACAAAAGGCCTTCAGGGAACGCATATTACCACACTTTGGCGTCCCTAAGGTACTTATCACCGACAACGGAACTCAGTTCACCAGCCACGCATTTCGGCAGTTCTTAGAAGATCTCGGGGTACGGCACCATACACCCCCCAGGAAAATCCAACATAACGAGCAAATAGAACCATTAAAACCATGGTGGCACAATGCGCAAATGGTAATCAGCGAAAATGGGACACACACCTACCAGAGATCGCGCTAGCAATCAATTAATGCGTAGCGGAAAGCACGGGATATACTACCGAATACCTAACCCATGGGCGTGAGTTTCGCCTACCCCATGCGCTCTACGATGAATGCACGCTCGGTACGGGGCAGATAGCACTTCCACCAACGGAGAAGGCAAAGAGACTGGCGGAAATATTTACCATTGTACGACGACCATTAGAAAGAGCGGCCATACCAAGTAACTGGCTTTATATCAACAGTGATCGCACAGCTTAAACGGCGAGCAGATAACCGGCCTCGCACAGCACACGTGAGTGAAATGAAAGTTTTTCATGACCCCATAGCCTAGCACGACGAGGGTTTTCCATCGTTCCCGAAGAGAGGAGGAGATGTAAGGAGCATAAATCTTAATGATTTATCCTCCTACATAAACATATGACAGCTATCGGGAAGAAGAAGAAGAGCAAACCACGCCATTCTGATAGCCAATGACAGCACGCCACGGATTGTGTGCGAGCAGCCACTGTGCTATATAAGGAGCAGCATCGGTGTACTCAGAACTCTTTTGCATCAGACAGCGGAACAGGCAAGACCCCAAAAGTTTTCATCAGACAGCGGCGCAAGCGAGATCACTTCTTCATCGAACAACAATGCAAGCCAGAACTTTTCTTCATCGAACAACAGTGCAAGCAGAACTTTTTCATCAGACAGCGGCGCAAGCGAGATCACTTCTTCATCGAACAACAGTGCAATGCAACCAAGAACAACTCGATGATTGATTGAACAACAGCGAAGGCGTGAACGCAAAGTCTACACGGAGCGCAATATCAGTGACCACTCGCGCCGGACAAACTGACTCCTACCTGAGCGAGTTATTCACTCAAGCCGAACGTACATATTTACCTGAGCGAGTTATTCACTCCCGCCGGACAAACTGACTCCTACCTGAGTGAGTTATTCACTCACGCCGGACGACTACTTGAGCGAGTTATTCAATCGCGCCGAACATCTACGCCACTGGGACGCGCGACACAAAGCCTCAAGACGCGCATAATCTACAAGGGGGCAAGCAGTGTCCTGACGCTTCTGACGACCTGAGCGAATTATTTACTCGCGCCGGACAAACTGGCTCCTAACTGAGCGAGTTATTCACTCGCGCCGGACGACTACTTGAGCAAGTGTAGTGTATATGCATGCTGGTCATAGCGCACGATAAGAGTGTGTGCTGGCGAGCTATAGCGCAATGCCATCAAATGACCACCAACACACTGCAATTGTCTTTCGGCATGTTTATGCATTTTCAAGTGCATGCGCATCGAATTGCACATGGGCAATGCACTTGAAATAGTTGACGCGGCATATTGCCGAGCGCCTGCCCTTGAACGCGGATAATGATCAGTTATGCCTAGCATATGGATTTCCCCTCCACTTATCAATAACAAAATACTGATGACCAATCAATGCAGTTCACTTTCTCATAAACGAAGCATTTTATTTATTTTAGGAAAGTGTGAGTGAGTGGGCTGGCATTGATTGTAGAGTTAGATATGTAAATTAAGAACTGATGTTAACTTTCCTTTTTACAAAAATCAAAATTAAAAATCTGACTTGTGCTGACCTCCAAAAGCAACACTTGTATTTTATTTATCTTTGCCTTGTGGCGAACATATATAGGAATATCTGAGTCTTGAAGCTTAATTTCTAAGAGCGGCCTTTGGCCTAATTTCTCGGCGATATATCCACGCCTTTACAAGGATATCTGCAAATTGAGGGCGACCTAATATGAATAGATGCATATTGCATAACCATGAATCAGGGCGTTAAATAAAATATATACATATGTAGTTCATTATTCATCAGTTGAACATTACATGGCGATCCTGCCCAAACGAATTTCGGAACGTTATCCAGAAAATATTTTATAATCAATCCAGCCCCAGTAGATTTCATCAAATTAAATGACGCAGGCAGAAATCTCTATAGTATGAAACTAAAATTAAAGTTCGTTTCAAACCAATCCAAAATGCAGTGCGGAATCCAAAAAATTAATAATTGTGAGCGTTCAACGAAGCGAACAAATTTACACGTCAATTCTAACGAGAGTAGTTCCGAAGTGAAGGAGCGAAGTACCTAACCGTCAAATATGGTTCCTATCAGATGAATTTAATACGAAAGAGACTGGCTCTGGAGATGTGGCTATACGATGAATTGCAGAAAGTCCTTGATCCACCAAGCGAGGGAATTGAGGTGGACGTCGATGAAATTTTACAAATTGACAGACGACATAAATTTAGCAGTGGTCTTTTGGATCGTGCTAAAACGATATGAATATTCAAAACTATTTTTGTATTTCATTTTCTTAAACAATTTGTGAATTTAATTTAATAATATCTTTAACTTTAGTTGTAAATGTTCAAAAATAAATAAAATATGAAAGGAAATGTTTATAATTTTAACTTTAAATAATTTTGTCTTTAGTTGATTTTGACTTAGTAAAGAATACTTCTTTCGAACAATTTTTTATTGTATTTAAGCAACTTAATATTTTGAATTTTAATAATTTTACATACGTATACGTACGTGACTTTTAATTTAGTTTAAAGACTATATATAATATAAAAATTATTATAAAAATGTTAATACAGCAAATGTATAAATTCCGTAAACTTAGACACAAACAGTTTTCAACGCATGCTATCGCTTGCGCTGAGTGGACTACAAGAGTCGGCTTTCCTTTATGTAGATGATATCATTGTATTTGGAGCAAATCTTAGAGAACACAAGATTAATCTAACCAAAGTATTTGAAAAACTACAGCAATATAATTTAGAATTAAGTCCAACCAAATGGAACTTTTTAAAATCCGAAGTAGTCTATATAGGTCATTTAATAACTGCTAACGGTATCACTACCGATCCAAGAAGAATGATGCCATTAAAAACTACCCTAAGCCCTTAAATGCTGATGACACTAGAAGGTTTGTTGCATTCTGTAATTATTACAGAAGATTTGTCAACAATTTCGCACATATTGCAAAACCACTAAATGCATTATTAAAGAAAAATGCCATATTTCATTGGGATGACAAATGTGAAACTGCATTCCAAACACTGCAGCAGAAACTTATATCTCCTCCTATACTAAGTTACCCAGATTTTACCAAAACTTTTATACTCACCACTGATGCGTCCAATCATGCGTTAGGTGCAATCTTATCGCAAGGAGAGGTTGGTAAAGATAAGCCAATCGCTTATGCGAGTAGAACACTCAACAAACATGAGTTGAATAAACCAGTAATTGAGAAGGAACTTTTGGCGATTCATTGGGGTATTAACTATTTTAGGTCATATTTATTTGGCAAAAAGTTCATAGTATACACTGACCACAGACCTCTTGTGAGTCTTTTCACACAAAAAATCCCTCTTCAAAACTTACCAGAATTAAGATGGATCTCATGGAATATGATTTCACTATCCTCAAACACGGTAAAATGAATACCAATGCCGATGCCCTATCAAGAATTACGCTTCAGTTTGATGAATTAAAAAATATGCTACCAAAGAGCATAGATATTATAACCCGAGCCATGGCGAGAAAACGCTCAAAAGCGGAAAACGCTCAAAAACAGAACACAGGAGATTCTGTAACAAGAGCAGATTTTGAAACGCGTGAACCAGTGCAGTCTGATCAGCTACACAGATGGCATGCAACTTCGATATCTGATACTAAGAACATGAATAAATTGCAATTTAAAAAAATAAATAATGGAGGAATGAAAATAAATAAAAAGAGGCCCGATTTTAAAATAAAAGCAGATAAACGAATAGTGATTGCAGGATATGAGAATGACACTCTACCAGAGATAAAATTGGTTTTAAAGAATCTCATATCAAAAATGAACAATACACATATACAAAGACTATGCATAGCATCTGATGACGACCTACTAACTAAAATAGGAGTATCAGAATTTAAGAAAATTATAATGATCTGCAGAGAACTCAAACAAATAGTTTGAAGTTGCTCATATATGAACCTCCCATAGAAATATCAGACAAAGTTGAAATGAAGCAATTGATAAAAACTACCATGACACAAAATATGGTGGGCATAGTGGCAAAAAAAAACCGTAGCTAGACTAAAACAGAAATATATATGGAAAGGTTTGAGGAAGATGGTAAAAGCATACATAAATGATTGTGATATGTGTGTAAGAGCTAAAATTCTACGTCACACAAAAGAACAATTTACTGTTACAGAAACACCAAGCAGCTCTTTTGAACTAATGACAATTGACACTGTAGGACCCCCACGGCCGACAATTGACACTGTAGACAATTGACACTGTAGACCCCTCACTCGCGCCGGGCTTCTATGACACTGGAACTCGCGACACAAAACCCCCCAAACATGCGATTCGCCAATTGAAGGAGAAAATATATAAATATACAAATAAGGAAAAAATGTAAATAACTAAGAGACAATAAAAGTATCCACGAAGTAAACCACAGTCTAAGACTTATTTCTTCCTAACGAACCCTGGACACCGCAGAGTCTACCTCAGGTGTAGAATTATTAAAGAGACCCAGTGTGTCGTTATAAGTGGCGCCCGAGCAGGGACCCGAAAGGGATTAAAAACAACAACAACACAGAGAAAACAGGTTACATACCAGGAGAAAACATGGTACGCACAACATGGGTGTGCAGCTTGCGCAAAGAGGAACTGGTAGCAATCACGGACGAATTAAAATTCGACAGCACAGGGACAGTGGAGGACTTACGGCGCCGGGTTGCGTCGTTCATTACAAAGGCAGAATCCAAAGTGGATTTACAGGAACGACTGAGGGAGCTAGAAACCGAGTATACAAGAGCCCCCTCTCCTCTTGTTCCTCCCAGCGCCGCCGCACAAATACGGTAAGACACAGTAGCACCGACAATGTGCTGCACCAACCACTTCTGTGGCCCTCAGCAACTCACAAGTAAGGGATAGACCAGGTGCGGAAATGGTCCGTACGCTACGACGGCGGGAAGGAGCCGCTGGCATTTATTGAGCGGCTAGAGGAACTAACAGACGCCTACACCCTCCCGATAGACTTTTTGCCACGAACAATGGCTGAATTGTAGCGCGAAAGGGCGTTGATGTGGTTTCACAACAACAATAAGCTTTGGGAGACATGGACAACGTTCAAGCGCGACTTCATTGGGTTTTTCGTGCCATTGCTATACTTTGAAAACCTTAAGGACGAAATACTCGTATGTCAAAGACAACAGAAATCCAGGGAATCTTTTAAAGACTATGTCATTGGCATGCAAAATTTAATGAGGCATGCTGGGTACACCGAGGAGCGCAAGTTAGACAGAATTCACCAGAATAGCTCCCCAGAGTACCAACTGGACATCAAGCGGAAAGATTTTGCTGACGTACAGGAACTAATCTCGCTAGCAGAGGATTTTGAAGCCATACGACCCGCTAAGACGACCCAGGTTGCCAACCCACAAGTACGTCCGTCTCTACCACCAACACGATTTACAACGCGCGCGTTTAGACCATCGCAGCCTGAAGAAGAGCGACACCGCATGTTGACAACCGCCCCGAAAGCAGAGCTCAATTTAGCGGCCCATGTAGACGGTGTGGTCGTGACGGCCATTTTGCAAGAGGATGCCGAAACAACCGGGTTATGTTCTGCTGGGATTGTGGCAGAAGAGGCGTGAAGACTATCGAATGTTGCCGTTCGGGAAACGCGCAAGCTTCTCATCAGGACCGGGCCCCGACGAGAGGTTCAGCAAACAGACCCCGACCACAATACATAACAAACGTCTCCAGGCTGGTCGCCTCACAGCAGTTATTATCGTAGGATCACAACAGGCGGAAGCGACCATACGCACTGGAGCAACGCTCAGCTTCATCTGCAAGAAGTTTGCGGAAAAATTAACAACATTCCGGGACACAACAACGAGGAACGCGGCGGTACGGCTCGCGGACGGAACTAAGCGAATTGTGCTGGAGATGCCGGAGATACCAATACAAATGGGTAACGAACGGCATAATATCGCATTTTTAATCTTGCCGGATGCAATCGATGACATTATCGTCGGCATGGATTTCCTAGCCAAATGCAGCGCCGCCTTTACATGTGGGGGCAGCAGTGTCGTACTAGCCGACAAAGACACCAACACCGCTTCGGTAACGATAAATTGTCCCGGAACCCATGTCAGCGTCAGACTATTATGTTTTCCAACACAATTTAGCCTAGATTTGAAGGACTTGACTATAGTGGAAGTTGTGGTAGGGCTATTTAAGGCCATGAGCGCAGCTTGGCTGTCACTGCAGACACAAATAGATTTGCCTTTCCGCCTGTTTTCCACAACAAAGTCCATTGCCTCTTGTATCGCATACACCTCCGCCTGAAACACAGACGCATGCAGACCAAGGGCAAAGAACCGACGGTTCCCACAAGATTCCACGAAGACACCAGAACCTGAACCGTCTTCAGCCCTGGAGCCATCGGTGAAAATACGGCAGCAGTGTTTGCCGGGCTCGTTCTCGGGACCATAAACGAGCCTCTGGCTGCAACACATTGTACCGCTTTTCTAGTATGACTGTTGATGACATGGAGTCCGTGGGCATAGACAGGATTGCAGAATCGATGTGAGTACCTGCGCCGTCGTCCAATATCGAATACACCCCATAACTATGTTTCACTCTGCAGATGGCCTTAACGGCTTCTCCGCGGATGAAGACATCTGGTGGCGGGAGATTCACCAAAGCATCAAGTGCCAGGCCTGGAGTAGTCGGAAATGCTCCGGTACAACATATGGCCACAGCACGTTGTAGTTTTGATAGAGCTTTTTTGACCCCTACAAGAGAGAGTCTGCTCATCCAAACCATCGATGCATAGGTGATAATAGACCTTACCATAGCTGTATAGATGCATAGAACCTTACTAGGGGAAAGACCCCATGTCTTACCAGAAATACCCTTACACTGCCAGAAAACTGATAGTGCTTTGGATGTCTTCAGTTCGACATGTGTTTTCCAAAGAAGTTATTTATCAAGGATGACTCCAAGATATTTGATTTCCTTGGATAGCTGGATAGTGACTCCTTTTAGTGTAGGCAGAATAAGTCCATCAAGCTTTCTCCTTCTGGTAAAGGGGACAATACCAGTCTTGACAGGATTAGCCGATAGCCCATTCGCACCAAGTATCAATCACATCCATAGTTCTCTGCACCCTTCTGCAGACAATCATAAGGGATGGACCTGTCTCAAGACAGCCAACATCATCCGCATATGCCTGAGCGTAGACACCCGAGTCATTAATGGCGTTAAGCAGGGGATCGATTACCATGTAGCAGAGCAACGGAGACAGTACGCCACCTTGGGGACAGCCTCTATTAACCCCAGACGACACCAGCATACCAGCATATCTTCCTCCGCCCGCACCATTATGATTCTCTGGGCCAGTATTGAAAGTATCCAATTTACTAGAGCCCGGTCTACGCCATGCCATCTAGCAGAGCCGCAAATACTGTCGAAAGTAGCATTGTCAAACGCACCCTCTATGTCCACAAAGATGCCCATTGCGTATTCTTTCCTGTCGATGGCTCGCTCTATCCTTCCAACAAGGTTATGCAGAGCCGTCTCGCAGGATATTCGCTTTGATAGGCATGCTGAAATGGAGAGAGTGGATGCGTCTTCAGAGACTCCCTACGCATGCGAAGCTCCACCAGCCGTTCTAAACTTTTTAGCATGAACGAGGTCATACTAATAGGTCTGAAGCTCTTGGGATTGGTGTAGTCGTCTCTTCCAACCTTAGGAATGAAAGCAACCCTCACCATCCTTCAAGAGCGTGGTACACAGGCCAGCGCGAGACATGCAGTGAAGATCTTCTTCAGTGCTGCCAACACTAACTCAATGCCTTCCTTCAACACAATCGGATATATGCCATCCAGTCCGGGCGATTTGAAGCTGTCAAACGATTTGATAGCAAATCTAATGGTAGCCTCATATGCCACAGTTCTGGCGACATGCCAATCATGTCGAGAGGGTGTAGCTGCCCTGACAACAGTTCCAACCAAAGGTGGTTATTGACGGGCTATGCTTACCTGATTTCCTGGAAAGTGTGACTCCAACAGCAAGCTGAGTGTCTCACTTTGCCTCTCCGTATAGGAGCCATCAGGTTTCCTGAGCGACCCTAGCTTAGCGGTTTGGTCCTTTTTCAGGACTTTCACCAGTTTTGTCGTGCCACTCAGTGATTCGATATCACTGCAGAATGCTCTAAAGGAAGCCCTTTTCGAGTCCCGAATTAGCTTCTTGTAGTCCCTCTGAACACGTCGATATCGTCCCCAGTCCTCATCAAGATTCGTCTTGAGGGCCCGGTTGAGGAGTTTTCTAGACTCACGCCTCAGCACCTGAAACTCTCGATTGCACCATGGAACAGGAGTCCGGCTAAGAGGAGGACTAGTTGGACAGGCTAGCTCGAAGCTGTTTGTTAGAGCAGTGTTGAGATGTTCAACAGCCGCCTCAATATTTTGCTCCTTGCGAAGTTTCAGTGGCGTCACGTAATTGCTACGCAGTGCCTCCCTGAACTTTGGCCAGTCTGTTTTTCTTGGGTTTCTGGTGGGGGCATCTGCGCCCGCTCGCCACACTGAAACTCAATGTATCTGTGGGCCGAGCACGAGACTTCGGTGAGGACCCTCCAGTTGTTGATCGACCACCCCAGTCTTGGATTTGACAGGGTGACGTCAATTACCTTCTTCCTTCTCGTAGTCACAAAAGTAGGCTGCATGCCTACATTGTTGATGTTCAGGCTGGAGGAGGCAATATACTCGAAAAGTCGAGAGCCCCGCTCATTGCACTTGCTACTGACCCAGATCGTATGCTGGGCATTAGCATCGCAGCAAAGAAGCAGACCAAGATTGCGCCGCTCACAGAACCCTACAAGAGTAGCGACCTTCCCAGGTGGTGGCGTCTCCAAAGCATCGTAAGGAAAGCAAGCAGATGCAATCACGAACCTCGACCATCCGTGCATACTCTTAAAACTAATCTCTGCCGCAGCCAGATCCTGACAACAAAAGAGGTCAAGGCAGGTCGCTGCGAGATGGTTTGATATTGAAACGTGATAGCACAGTGAATGTGATTGCATACTTTCAGGATCCCATCTGAGTTGGAGAATGAGTGCCCCCTGTGAGTCAAGATGCGAACTATTCGAATAAAAGTTTATTCAAGAACCATCTGTCGGTAATATCAAAAAGAATATTCTCGACTTCTGTCGAAGTGGATAGAAGCTTCTAGAAAGTACGAGAATGGCGTGGAAGTTTCTACTCCAACCTTCATAAACTATAAAAGCGACAAGACTGTTCAAAGTCGAAGACAGTAGATCAGAGACCGTAAAAGTGTGTACATCTAGCATTATAATCACTATCGGCACCACAACAGTGACGCACGAGTTCGTAGTTGCGGATATTGAGGACGAATTAATCTTAGGTGTGGATTTTATGATTCGGAATGGATTCACCCTAGATTTGAAATGCCGAATGTTGAAGTATGCGAACACCGAAATACCGTTATCCGTTGGTGAGGATAAGTATGGAGGTATCCGACAAGCCATTGTACCGCGGCGGACAAAAATCCCAGCAAAGTCAGAGGCAGTCATATGGGCCAAAATGGACGGAGATGTGGAGAAGAACAAGTTGTGGGTTGTGGAGACTGATGAAAAATTTGCACTGGGTGACATGATAATTGGAAAAACCCTCTTAGAAGAACAGCAGAACAGAATAGTGCCAGTGAGAGTGGTCAATCTTGCAAATTCCGCTAAAACCATAGAGAAAGGGCAGATAATTGGAAATTGCCGGGCAATTTCGGCAATTGTAAACTGTGAAAGCCAGCCGCAAGACACGAAAATGAAGATACCAGCTGATAAAAAGGTACTCGACGATCTTACGAAAGAATGGAGCAAAGACTTATCCACAGAGCAGAGGAAGACTGCCAGCCAACTTTTGGCAAGACATTGCCGTATTTGCTGAAAAGGGTAAAAACGAAGGCAGAACAAAGATGGTGAAACACACAATCAACACTGGTGATGCCAAACTCATTTGTCAAGCGTCAAGAAGAGTACCTCTGGCTAAGAGAGAAGAGGTGAATGTATTGCTGAAGGAGATGCATCAGAACAACGTCATAGAGCCATCAGCGAGCCCCTGGAGTTCTCCTGTGGTATTAGTCAAGAAGAAGGATGGCTCCACACGTTTCTGTGTAGATTATCGTAAACTAAATGAGGCAACGAAGAAAGATAGTTATCCATTACCTCGAATCGACGATACATTGGACACACTTTCTCCAAATTGGTTCTCAAGGCTGGATTTACAAAGCGGATATTGGCAAGTGGCAGTAGACGTTCGTTACCCATTTGTATTGGTATCTCCGGCATCTCCAGCACAATTCGCTTAGTTCCGTCCGCGAGCCGTAGACTCACGCCTCAGCACCTGAAACTCTCGATTGCACCATGGAACAGGAGTCCGGCTAAGAGGAGGACTAGTTGGACAGGCTAGCTCGAAGCTGTTTGTTAGAGCAGTGTTGAGATGTTCAACAGCCGCCTCAATATTTTGCTCCTTGCGAAGTTTCAGTGGCGTCACGTAATTGCTACGCAGTGCCTCCCTGAACTTTGGCCAGTCTGTTTTTCTTGGGTTTCTGGTGGGGGCATCTGCGCCCGCTCGCCACACTGAAACTCAATGTATCTGTGGGCCGAGCACGAGACTTCGGTGAGGACCCTCCAGTTGTTGATCGACCACCCCAGTCTTGGATTTGACAGGGTGACGTCAATTACCTTCTTCCTTCTCGTAGTCACAAAAGTAGGCTGCATGCCTACATTGTTGATGTTCAGGCTGGAGGAGGCAATATACTCGAAAAGTCGAGAGCCCCGCTCATTGCACTTGCTACTGACCCAGATCGTATGCTGGGCATTAGCATCGCAGCAAAGAAGCAGACCAAGATTGCGCCGCTCACAGAACCCTACAAGAGTAGCGACCTTCCCAGGTGGTGGCGTCTCCAAAGCATCGTAAGGAAAGCAAGCAGATGCAATCACGAACCTCGACCATCCGTGCATACTCTTAAAACTAATCTCTGCCGCAGCCAGATCCTGACAACAAAAGAGGTCAAGGCAGGTCGCTGCGAGATGGTTTGATATTGAAACGTGATAGCACAGTGAATGTGATTGCATACTTTCAGGATCCCATCTGAGTTGGAGAATGAGTGCCCCCTGTGAGTCAAGATGCGAACTATTCGAATAAAAGTTTATTCAAGAACCATCTGTCGGTAATATCAAAAAGAATATTCTCGACTTCTGTCGAAGTGGATAGAAGCTTCTAGAAAGTACGAGAATAGCGTGGAAGTTTCTACTCCAACCTTCATAAACTATAAAAGCGACAAGACTGTTCAAAGTCGAAGACAGTAGATCAGAGACCGTAAAAGTGTGTACATCTAGCATTATAATCACTATCGGCACCACAACAGTGACGCACGAGTTCGTAGTTGCGGATATTGTGGACGAATTAATCTTAGGTGTGGATTTTATGATTCGGAATGGATTCACCCTAGATTTGAAATGCCGAATGTTGAAGTATGCGAACACCGAAATACCGTTATCCGTTGGTGAGGATAAGTATGGAGGTATCCGACAAGCCATTGTACCGCGGCGGACAAAAATCCCAGCAAAGTCAGAGGCAGTCATATGGGCCAAAATGGACGGAGATGTGGAGAAGAACAAGTTGTGGGTTGTGGAGACTGATGAAAAATTTGCACTGGGTGACATGATAATTGGAAAAACCCTCTTAGAAGAACAGCAGAACAGAATAGTGCCAGTGAGAGTGGTCAATCTTGCAAATTCCGCTAAAACCATAGAGAAAGGGCAGATAATTGGAAATTGCCGGGCAATTTCGGCAATTGTAAACTGTGAAAGCCAGCCGCAAGACACGAAAATGAAGATACCAGCTGATAAAAAGGTACTCGACGATCTTACGAAAGAATGGAGCAAAGACTTATCCACAGAGCAGAGGAAGACTGCCAGCCAACTTTTGGCAAGACATTGCCGTATTTGCTGAAAAGGGTAAAAACGAAGGCAGAACAAAGATGGTGAAACACACAATCAACACTGGTGATGCCAAACTCATTTGTCAAGCGTCAAGAAGAGTACCTCTGGCTAAGAGAGAAGAGGTGAATGTATTGCTGAAGGAGATGCATCAGAACAACGTCATAGAGCCATCAGCGAGCCCCTGGAGTTCTCCTGTGGTATTAGTCAAGAAGAAGGATGGCTCCACACGTTTCTGTGTAGATTATCGTAAACTAAATGAGGCAACGAAGAAAGATAGTTATCCATTACCTCGAATCGACGATACATTGGACACACTTTCTCCAAATTGGTTCTCAAGGCTGGATTTACAAAGCGGATATTGGCAAGTGGCAGTAGACGAACAAGACAAGGAAAAGACAGCATTCAGTGCCGGTGATGGACTATGGCAATTTTTGGTGATGCCATTCGGACTGTGCAATGCTCCAGCTACATTTGAACGCTTAATGGAACATGTGCTAAAGGGTCTCCACTGGAAAACGTGTCTGGTGTACCTAGATGACATCATCGTTATGGGAAAGGACTTCGAGGACCACTTGAAGAATTTGGAAGAAGTATTGATGCGATTAGGAGCTTCAGGGTTGAAGCTGAGCGCAAAGAAATGCTCGTTCTTCAAGAAAGAAGTCAAGTACCTTGGACATAAAGTCACGCCTGAAGGAGTACACACAGATCCAGATAAGATAGACTCAGTAAGGGAGTGGCCAAGACCAACTAGTTTGCATGAGCTACGCAGCTTCTTGGGTCTTTGCACCTATTACAGACGCTTTGTTCCAGGCTTTGCAGACGTGGCTGGTAGTCTGCATGCATTAACGAGGAAAAATTGTCCTTTTGAGTGGAAAAGCGAACAGGAGAAGGCATTCAACAGATTGAAAGAGCTATTGTGTACAGCTCCGATCCTTGCGTATCCAATACCTGGCGAAAAATTTATTTTGGATACAGATGCAAGTGGATTCGGGATTGGAGGCGTCCTGTCGCAAGCTATTAACGGACATGAAAGAGTAATAGCCTACTTCAGCAAGATCTTATCAAAGCCAGAGCGAAATTACTGTGTAACACGGAGAGAACTTTTGGCGGTTATGCAGTGCGTGAAGCACTTTAACAAGTACTTGTATGGACAAAAGTTCTTGTTGAGAACGGATCACGCTGCTCTGCGCTGGCTATTACAGTTCAAAAATCCCGGAGGTCAGGTTGCGAGATGGATTGAGAGACTCCAAAGCTACGATTTCACAATAGAACATCGCAGAGGCAGAAGCCACGGGAATGCTGACGCACTATCACGACGTCCTTGCAGTATGGAATGTAAGCACTGTTCTAAAGCTGAAGGGAAAGAAGGAGTAGTCGATGTGCGCTTAATGACTGTATTACCAGACGATGAATGGACAGCGGAAAAGATAAAAGAAGAACAACGAAATGACCCAGATTTGGCAAAAATCGTATCAAATAAGAATGAAGGGAAACGGCCTGACTGGAACGAAATCTCGACTGAAAGCCCCATAACTAAAGCATATTGGGTTCAATGGAATAGCTTAAAGCTGCAAGATGGATGCCTATTCCGCCTGTGGGATAGCGAAGATGGAAAAACCACGAAGAACTTGATTGTGGTACCCAAGGCAAGAATAAGCGAAATTCTCAAGGAATACCATAGTGGGCCAAGCGTAGGACATTTGGGAATAACAAAAACAGTCGAGAAAATTAAAACACGATTTTATTGGGTTGGTTGCCAGCAATCGGTGGTTGACTGGATTAGTGCTTGTGAAAAGTGTACAGCAGCCAAGGGACTGAGCCGTCGCAGTCAGGGGAAGATGCATTTATACAACGTGGGAGCGCCATTTGAGCGTATTGCAATGGTCCGTTTCCAATTAGTGATTCCGGCAACAAATATGTTCTCGTCGTAATCGACTACTTTAGTAAATGGCCAGAAGTATATCCCATCCCCGATCAAGAAGCTAAGACCGTTGCAGATGCATTTATCAATAATTGGGTCTGCAGATTCGGAGCTCCCCTCGAGTTGCACTCGGATCAAGGCAGAAATTTCGAGTCAACAATATTCAGGGAAATGAGTGAATTGATGGGCATACGCAAAACTCGTACAACCCCTTTGCACCCACAATCCGATGGAATGGTTGAAAGATTTAATCGTACGCTTGAGGAACACCTAAGGAAAGTCGTGGACAGAAACCAGAAAGATTGGGACCAACACATACCCCTCTTCTTAATGGCATACCGATCAGCAACTCACGATACAACATCTACAACACCAGCTAAGGCTATTTTCGGTTGTGACATAAGATTGCCTGCAGATCTGAAATTCGGTGCCTACTCATCTACGGAAGTTTCATGTAGCAGTTATGTAGCTGACAAACGAAGACAGCTGAATGAAATTCATGGAACCATCAGAAAGCGCACACAACTGATGAGTGATAAAATGAAAGCCAGATATGATCTACGAGCAAACTCTAAGGGATTTCAGGAAGGGCAGCTAGTTATGCTTCATAATCCGCAAAGGAAAAAGGGATTATCGCCAAAACTGCAAACACACTGGGAAGGCCCTTATAAGGTGATAAAGCGGCTCAACGATGTAGTATACCGCATCCAGTTGGCGAGAAATGCCAGGAGCAAAATGAAAGTCGTTCATTTAGAGAGGTTATCATCTTATAAAGGTTGCAGTACTATCCTTGTTCGGGACGAACAAGATTAAGCGGAGGGCAGTGAAACGTGATAGCACAGTGAATGTGATTGCATACTTTCAGGATCCCATCTGAGTTGGAGAATGAGTGCCCCCTGTGAGTCAAGATGCGAACTATTCGAATAAAAGTTTATTCAAGAACCATCTGTCGGTAATATCAAAAAGAATACTCTCGACTTCTGTCGAAGTGGATAGAAGCTTCTAGAAAGTACGAGAATAGCGTGAAAGTTTCTACTCCAACCTTCGAAAACTATAAAAGCGACAAGACTGTTCAAAGTCGAAGACAGTAGATCAGAGACCGTAAAAGTGTGTACATCTAGCATTATAATCAAAGCAGCAGTATTTGTAATTGTGCAAAGTGATGAAGTTCATTATTAAATAAAGTGATGAAATTACTTATTAAATAAAGTGACTAATGGTTTGTTAAATAAAGTGCAAATAATAACTAAGTAAACTTTAAGCCTAATATTAAATGTGTAAATAGCAATAATTAAATAAAGCTAATTATTTTAATTTAACCAGCGATTGTTTGATTACTACACAATCCAGCGGTACGAGTCCGAGTACAGAGAGTTAGAGGAATTGTCAGGAGGGCAATTTTGTAACAGAGTAAATTGTCAAGAGGGCAATTTCGTAACAATATTATAAGACCGGCTCTAAGTCTAATCGAGTTTCTGTCATATAATATCGTGGCCCCTTTCAACGAGCCAAGGTCACAGAGGCGACCCCTAAAGACCCAGGGCTCTTGTACTGTTGTTATGTGGGGTGATGTGTGCAGCAGGGTGAGTTGTGTACTCAGGAGTGCAGAAGCGGCTTTGGAATGCTGCAAGTTAATCTGCGTTACCGTCAAAGGACGATAGCTACGAGAATCGTCCGAGCCACTCATCTAGGAAAGACATGAAAAGTGACAGTCCCAAAGAAGAGAGCCAGACGGCTCCGGTACCGAGAAACTATGACATCAACAGAGGCCTCACCTATTCGCACCACAAGACTAGCACCTTCTTTACCATCCAGGGTGCTACCCCTGGTGTGCGAAAGAGCTCGCCAAAGCCTCGTGCTGATGCCAGGGTTCTGAGCACGCAGACAAGAAAGGACATCTGTGGTCGTCAGATCGGGATCCGGAATCCAGCAGATGGCCTTCCTGAGGGACACACCCGCTTCGCTATAGACCGCGAAGCGAGTGTTCCCCATGGGGGCACGTCATTGACTGCACCCCTGAGCCAATCAAAGTTGGCCTGAGACGCGCACGACACCTGTAGAGTGCCGTGTGATGCCCCTATTTGTGTGCGAGAATTATATACATACGAGTATATTGAAATTATCAAATACGTATATAGTTCAGTGTTACTCGGCAAGACGCCATTTAGCAAATTCTAACAGAGAGCCGAAGAAAGGCTGAATGCAATAAAATGGCAAATGTTTGAGTTGCCAGTTGGAAACTGATTAGTTTAATTCCCGAGCAGGGTTTTTATATGGTTTATTTGAGTTACAAACTCGATAACAAATCTCGATTAATTTAACTGTTTATTTCTAATCCCTTTCGCTTAAGTCTAACTCAAATTCCACTCAAATGTAAAACAAACCAATTCACTAATGACCGCACGCCAGGATTCTAATTACACTGCACATGTCAAGTGTCATAGTGTTGCAGTGCAGCGGATGGGTGGGTCTTATGTATTGGTATGGTTTGGATGTGTAGTTTGCTTAGGTAGTCTTTGTGCTACACTATGTTTGTGCGCAATAGTGCACATGCACTACACCCTCATCCTTTAAGAAAAAATTTACAGTTGTTTGAAAGCGAAAAAAAAACAACTTTAAATTTTTTTTTTATTTGATTTTAATTTTTACTTATTGGATTTAATGTAATACTAAGTTGTTACTTATTAGATTTGTATTTAGTATATATATTTTTATATGAGAAATAATTTGTCTTATGCGCTAGTATTGTAATATGAATAAAATTTACATTTTCAATAACTATAAATTTGCAATTGCTTATAATAGTAGTTTAATAATATTATATATATATTTTTATTTATATATATTTTTATTCATACATTAGTTTTTTATTTTCTATTCTTGTATTCTCATATCAGAACATTGTATCATTTTAGCATATTGTTATGCATTTTCTTCTCCATTCCGTTTATTAATATAAATGAATTTACTCCTTCTTGTTTTGAAATTCTATACGGACCATGGTATGGACTTTGAGACTTTTTACGATTACCTAATTACTAGGTCTCCTATGGTTGCATTAAGTGCATTTTCATTTGTTTTGCTTTCAATGCGCTGTTAAAATAAATCTGTACCCATTAGAAATTCTTAGCGGACCGACAGTATCAATTGCTACAGCTTCAAAACTAGTCGTTGGAGTGTCTGTAATAACCATCTGTTCTTTCGTATGTCGTATTTGTTTATTCTTAGCACAATGTTTACAATTTGTGATAAAATTGTTCACCATTTTCCCCATATTCTTCCAAACATATTTTTGTTTCAATTTTAAAACGGTTTTTCTCACACCAAAATACCCTCCGTAAGGCGAATCGTGAGATTCTGCGATTAGTTTATACATAATTACGTTATCTACTATTCTGTGGGGACTTCTATATATCAATATATTCAATTTTGAGCTTTCATTATTTTCTTTATTCTTCTGTTGCAACTTATTATATTCTTCTTTTAATTTTTCTTTCGGTACGGACCTAAATATATCATCTTTCTCATCTAGCGCTAGTTCTTTAATATTTGACTTGTTTATTCTTGATAGTAGTTTTTCCAATAGCGAACCTGGGTTCGATGGATTATCACTGCTTATCACAAGTATCTCATCTTTATTTATTTTAATATGGGTACCCTTCTTATTGCTCATAAATACAAATTTCAATTTTCTTACATTCCTGACGTCAGATATGGACGTGCAGTCACAAATGTGAAGTTGATCAGACTTCGAAAGAGAGCTATATTTCTCCTGATTTATGTCTGTGCTCTTTTTAGCAGACATGCCCCTCGTAATTACTAATGCTTTGTTAACGGATTCATCGTTTCCTTCGGGATCATTGATTTTAGTATGTCAGAATCGCTTTTAATTCTTGAGAGTGCATCCGCATTGGTGTTTATTTTTATATATAATGTCGAAATCATAGTCGGACAAATCTAACCTTATTCTGGTTAACTTGGAAGATGGGTTTTTGTGTGTAAACAATGCGACTAACGGTCGGTGGTCTGTCACCACTATGAATTTCCGTCCATAGAGGTAAGGTTTGAAAAAAAATTTATGCTGTGAGAAACTTGTCAAAGGTGTGTGAATTTGTGATATAAATTTAATGCTTTTGTATCATTCCAATAAGTTATTTTATTAAATTATTATTATTTTTATTTATTTTTTTTGTCTTTAAACAAAAATGACCAACATAGTATAATGATTTGTAAAACTAGAAACTATTTAAATTGTTGTAAATGTATGTAATTAGTTTTGGCTTAACTAGTAACTTATATATAATTGGTTAAGAATTCATTGAATCTCTGTTGAGAACGCTTGCTGGCGCCTCCAGTTGTTAACTGCGACTCTGATTCTTCGAAATCTGATTGTATGAAAATCCATCTCGTATGTGCTGCTCCAATAGTTTGCACATATGGTGGAGGTGGAGGACGTACCTCATCGTCATCGTACAGATCGGCGTCATCGTAGTCTGCACCGTCTACTGTTTTGTGGCCAAATTTTTCATCTGAAGCCGAAGAAAAATTATATTCGCCAGTGGCTTTAATGTGTTGGGGTACGAGCATTTTGCCGTTGACCTCAATCGCTTCTTCGATGTTTGCCATCATATCTCAATTCGGAAAAATTCAAAAGTATTTCAGAAAATCTGCAGGAACGAGTTTGGCATCAGAACTGGATAACAGTTTCCTTGCAGGATACAATACTGTATAGGAAGATCTACACGCTCGAGTCAGGCAGGATCGCCATAATGCACGTATATTGTGTGCGAGATAAATACCAATATATATATTATATATTATATATTAGAGCGTTGCTCGGCAAGACGCCATTGAGCAAATTCTAACTGTGAGCCCAAGAAAGGCTGATTGCAAGAAAAATGCAGTTGGTTTGAGTTGCCAGTTGGAAACTGATTAGTTTAATTCCCGAGCAGGGTTTTTATATGGTTTATTTGAGTTACAAACTCGATAACAAATCTCGATTAATTTAATTGTTTACTTCTAATCCCTTTCGCTTAAGTCTAACTCAAATTCCACTCAAATGTAAAACAAACCAATTCACCAATGACCGCACGCCATGATTCTAATTACACTGCACATGTCAAGTGTCATAGTGTTGCAGTGCAACGGATGGGTATGTCTTATGTATTGGTATGGTTTGGATGTGTAGTTTGCGTAGGTAGACTTTGTGCTACACTACGTTTGTGCGCAATAGTGCACATGCACTACAACAGCAAGTACAGCACAGGAGCTAGAGGAGACCATCAACCACGACATGAAAATCTACTACGAATGGACATGCGGAAATGGACTGAGCATCAACATAAAAAATACCAACTATATAATATTCCGACCACGTAGCAACGTAGATGTAAACATGAAAATAAAAATCAACAGCACAGACTTAAAAAGGGTGCACCACACAAAATATCTCGGGATGGTTATAGATGAAAGGTTCGATTACGAAAACCACATTAAGGAAATCAAAAACACCATAATACCAATGATACAAGCAGTTAAGTGACTTGGAACAATACAGGAGAAAGCAGCTAAACTAATATACACGGGACATATACTTTCCAAAATAAGATACAATATATGCAGCTGGAGTCAATGTACCAAATTTCAAGTCGAACAGATCGGAAGGTTGATGAATAAATCACTACGAGTCCTATTCAACAAAGACGCAACATTATCAACAAAAGACCTATACAAAAAAACTAAACAGATGGACATAAACCAGCTTATATATGCAGAGAAATGTAAATACATTTATAAAATCAAGAACAACCTTATGAAAACAAATGCCGTTCTAACTACAAGAAACACAATACACCAACACAACATGCGACAGAAGCACAACTTCGACGTTCCAAAGGCCAGGACAACAAAACAACTACACAGTCTAAAACACAGCGCAATAAGACAGTACAACAACTTACCTGAAGATATCAAAAATGCCGTAAACATAAATATTTTTAAACAAAAACTCAATACATATATTAAGAACTTAGGATAGTTCATATTATATTATGATCTCCTTCATGTGATTATTAAAAAAAAAAACTAATAGCTTATTTATTACGTTTATTTATTAAGTTTAAGATTTATTTTCTATCCTCTTACACACGGTTACTCCGTCTGAAGATTTTAATAACAAATATACAAATTTTCATTATTAGCTAAGCAAATATAAACAACCTAGAAGAAAAATTTGTATTAGAACAAAAGAAATGCAATTTTGAATTACTAATGTAAATAAATAAAAAATAAAAAATAAATAAAAATTTATAAAGTTCCAGAATGATTTAGGGTCAACTTTCAAGTTGAATTTAACTTTAGTCAAATAGGTATCATAAGCCGATTTGCAAAGATTTTAATACTTATGTATATCTAATGGATATATAGGACTTAAAATGGACTACCTTAGCTGAAAATGTGTATCTACGGTAATATTTAACTTTTAAATTACTTAGCCTGCGGAGCCTATCAGTAAACCAAATTGGGGAGGAAGAAGCAGCACCCAGATGTTTAAGAATACATTGCGCGAATGCGTCTAACAATGTCCGGTTAATCAAAACCACTGCAGTATTAATCTCGCATGGGGACTGAGGAGAGTTGTTCAATCGTAGAGAGCAGACCAGTCTCTACGATTGAACAACTTCTTCAATTTATTCAAATCACCCCGCTTATAATCAAAAGATTCTACAGGTAAATAATCTACACAACTTGACCTTAATAAAGGCAATCTGGCAGGCACTTCCAACATTGGATGGTGAGTGTCTTCAGGATACCCCAAAGGATCAACAGAGGAAATTGAAATAAATCCCATTTCTTCCACAAAGACCAGACCAAGAAGTCTACCCATCTTATTATAGATTGAATTTAAGTTCTAGAGGCCTAAACTCAAAATAGAGTTTATAAACTCAGTATCATTTGAAAATAGGAAGAGTCTAATGGGGTCATCACTTGAATGTTCCCAACACAGAGTTGGCAAATTAAAATCACCCAAAATTATGATTTTATCATTTGGCTTGAGTTTCTTAGCAAAGAAGGAGATAACATCTAAGTGAAGCTGGTATATTTGCGGAAAAGGTCGCGGTGGGATATACGAACAGGACACATAAATATTCACGTTTGCCACTCTGATTTGAACTCAACATACTTCAATACTGACAGCTTCCAAGAATACTAATTCTTCAGAGAACAGGGCCATACTTACTGCAATTAGAACCCCCTCCCAGAGGCCCTGTCTTTTCTACGAGGGCGGATTGATATTGAAGCTACCTATCGCTAGATGGCAGCACAAACACAAAAACTTTTTTTTTTAGAAATTGCGATCTGTCAAACGTCAGCTGTTAAAATTTCACCCAAATGAAATTAGGAGCAAAAACCTATTTGGTATAGATTTCAAATAATTGATATCATAAATAAAACCAAATCGTTTGTAATATTCATTGAGCGTTTTGAATCGATATTCGGTGTCAACTATGAAAGCATCTATCATTATGTTCAAAAGTTAACTCTATACTGCATTTCAAAAGATTGTATGGATTCAATATGTTTCATAACCAAACATTCGTTTATTCTTTGTTATATTATTTTTCTTTAAATTGTGACTCAATTTCGTAACTACATTTTCTTGGGTCTTGAATCCAGCTACAAAATGAATGTAATGTGTCAATAGCGGCTTTCAAGTTCACTTGAACCGTTTGCTATAGTTTCCTTATATTGTTCACACATAGTAAAATCGTGTACCACACATGTATTGCAACAATAAACTCAAAAGTTAACAGAGAGTCGTTTAAGACTACTTGATAGTCAATTTGAGTTTCGGAATCATCAGTTAAATTTTTCAAGCCATTAACGTCTTCGATAACATCATCAAATTATAAAAATATCGCTTTTACTTCTCCGATTCTTATCGTGTTTCAGTCAATTTGTACTTGTGTTTTAAAGTCAATTTTATTTCAGTTTTTACAAGATCGCAACAATTGCTTGACTTTGAAAAGAGCCGAAAAATGTTTTGACTATCGTAGAAGAGTTAGCTGCATATATCAAAGGCAAATTCCAACTGTGGTATCCGCATGGCGTGAAGAATGATCATGGATTAATATTAACTATTCTAGTTCTGACACCTTTATTAATGCCGACTATATTATCGCCGTTTTCATATCCGTGTCCTCGACAGTTTTGGCTATCTGGACCATTTCTTTATAGTTCTTGTAATATTGTATTTGTATCAATATTCTCCCGTTGTTTCTGCGACGCTAATAAACCGAACAAAATGTTCCTCTATCGCTCCAGTTGGGGAATTTTAAAATCTTAATATTATTGACATATGTTCAACACGGCTCACATCGCTGGTGCAATCGAGCAAGAAGGCGTAGTATTTTGCTTGTTTAAACTCGGTTTATAATTTCGTCAATAACGGATTTAGACATTAATGTACTTAATTCATTTTGGATGTCATGGCTCAGATAATGCTGATTAAGTTGTTTTTCATTAATAGGTTGCTGGTGCTCCCTCCCGTAGTGTTAAATCATATTTGGATAATAATTTAAAAATGTCTATAAATTTGCCGCTGTCATTAAGGTAAAGTTTTTTGTGAGGTCCCTTCAGGCGCGAGGTTTTTGTGTAAATATTGATTGAGGCAGCCTTCTCCGTCGCTGTCAGTTAAAAAAATTACGAGATGTACTGACGTATGCACTATCGTTTGGGATGATATGGTTTTTGCTCACACTGCGACATCGAATACACCGATTGCTTTTGAATGTGTTGAACAGGCACCACACACAACCTTGTTCGTCGCTGAATATGCATTGTAACGGTGTAAGTGGACGTGTCTTTTCCCTGATCAACCCTATTTGTTGTATATGATATATATATATATACGAGTATATATATATAAATATATATATATATATATATATATATATATATATATATATATATATATATATATATATATATATATATATATATATATATATATATATATATTCGGTGCATTTACCTATGCTGCGCTCATGCTTGCTTGGGGACAGGTGTGAAGACAGGGGCGGCTACGGGCGTGTTAACTTATGTATATATATATATATATATATATATATATATATATATATATATATATATATATATATATATATATATATATATACATAAGTTAACACGCCCGTAGCCGCCCCTGTCTTCACACCTGTCCCCAAGCAAGCATGAGCGCAGCATAGGTAAATGCACCGAATCTGCTGACGTAGCGTCTGAATGCTTGCACGCGTATCCGGTGCAATACCGCTGCAGCGTGGGAACGGTACCGCGGCCAGGGAATGCTGACGCAGTCAGTTTTAGGCCCAGCTTAGAATTTATAAGTTATGAATAGAGTTAGTCTTAAGTAGGACCTGGAGTTGTGAAGACATTTTAATTAAATTGTAATAAATCTAAATATTATCCAATTGTGTGTTTAATTCAGCTAAAGGATATGTAAGTATGCCGCTGTTGGCTGCGGCTTAAATATTTTTTTAATCGCAGTCCTTCCGACTGCGTTAACTGGCTAAAGGAGCGGGCTCCCCAAAAATCGAAAGGCTTATTATAAAACTATAACAAATGTGAGAAAAATTGCTCAGCGATTCACCACCTTCGGGGGGACCCTCCTGGCAATGTAAAAGTGAACTAAGATTGAAAAGTGGAAAGTAAACCAAAGCCTTCCGATGCAAATATAGTGGCCCTTGAAGGGTATTGTGCGAATATGGTGATATAAAAATTAAAACAAATAAATCCTTACGTCTCCATCCTGAGATTCCCAAGGGACCCTCCAGAATATAACAAAAGAAAAAGGTTCTGTGACCCCGAAAATCCTCAGACCTAATATAAAGAAATTATTGATTCAAATTAAAACAAATAAATCCTTACGTCTCCATCCTGAGATTCCCAAGGGACCCTCCAGGATATAACAATAGAAAAAGGTTCTGTGACCCCGACGACCCTCAGACCTAATATAAAGAATTTTACTTTACTTTTATTTTTCATTCAAAATTCGCTTAAGAGCGATGATTGAAAATGGGACAGAAGTTCCTTAATTAAAATATAATATTCACCATGATGTGCATAATCGGGTCACGGGGTACGCACATAGTGTACACCTATAAAATGAAAAATTATATTTTAATATATAAAAATGGTGAAATTGTAAAATGTATTTGGCAAATTGCTGGGTGTCCTCGATTGTGGGCGACACAAGGTTCAACCCCTTGCCAATTTTACGAAAGTAATATTTTACGAAAGTAATATTAAAAACGAAGGCGACAAATTGTCGGAAAAATTTAAATTTATAATCTTTGGCGAACTGGTGGGTGCTTTAATTAATTGTAGCACAAGGTTCGACTCCTTGCCAAGATTTATAAAACTGCATTTCAAAGCGTAAAATACGCAAAGCAATAAGCAGCTGTGCTGATGTTATTTTGCAACGCCTGTCCATGAATGATCGGATACGCCCTATCTGGGTGCACGTTGTCGTTCACATGGGAACACGACAATCATTTCCTGATCAAGGCAGCGCATTGTCGACTGGTCATGGTCAACGGTATCGGTATTGCATAGTAACAGCCGCCAAATGGTCAGATACTTGTCGCTACTGGCCATGGCAGCAAAATTTGAAGTTGCGTTGAATGCCGAGCACCGCGTGAAGGAAGTGTCCTGAGTCGGTTGCCCGTAATCCGATTACGGACGACTAAAAAGGGTTCCCGCGTCCCTTCCTTGACCTAAGCCAGACATTATGTCAAGAATTTTTGAATGTTATTTTATGATATACTAAAACATTTTACATTTCAGCAATAACATAACCAATGCAATCGATCTGCCTGTGAGTCCAAAAAAATATATAAGGAAATTGCGGCATCAGCTCAGCGAACTCAAGCTAAAAGCGACAAAGGAAAGCAGCGAAGGAAGGAGTAAGGGAAAATTTTTTAAAAAAAACAAGGAAAACGAATTTGGTGAGTCAAAAATTTTTATTATGGATTCCTTGACCCGTTCGGTTACCGAGCTGACTGGCTCTGTGGGTGCACTAATGGTCGAGTTGAAGAAGGCGGAAAACCGCATTCGTCAACTGGAACAAATGAATGCACTTACCGTGACCCCAGCTGAGATCCCGTTATGTGGGCCAGTGAGTGAGGAAGATTTGAGGGAAATAGGCAGGTTGCCAGACTCAGTTAGGGACCTCCAGGCATTCGAGGGAAACCCAGCCCAATACGTGTCCTGGGTGACATCAGTTGAGGGAATCTTAGACGACTACAAGATCGTCCGGACGAAGCCAATTTATAGGGCAATCCTCAAGAGCATTAGGGGAAAGGTTAGGGGTAAACTCAAAATAGAGTTTATAAACTCAGTATCATTTGAAAATAGGAAGAGTCTAATGGGGTCATCACTTGAATGTTCCCAACACAGAGTTGGCAAATTAAAATCACCCAAAATTATGATTTTATCATTTGGCTTTAGTTTCTTAGCAAAGAAGGAGATAACATCTAAGTGAAGCTGGTATATTTGCGGAAAAGGTCGCGGTGGGATATACGAACAGGACACATAAATATTCACGTTTGCCACTCTGATTTGAACTCAACATACTTCAATACTGACAGCTTCCAAGAATACTAATTCTTCAGAGAACAGGGCCATACTTACTGCAATTAGAACCCCCTCCCAGAGGCCCTGTCTTTTCTACGAGGGCGGATTGATATTGAAGCTACCTATCGCTAGATGGCAGCACAAACACAAAAACTTTTTTTTTTAGAAATTGCGATCTGTCAAACGTCAGCTGTTAAAATTTCACCCAAATGAAATTAGGAGCAAAAACCTATTTGGTATAGATTTCAAATAATTGATATCATAAATAAAACCAAATCGTTTGTAATATTCATTGAGCGTTTTGAATCGATATTCGGTGTCAACTATGAAAGCATCTATCATTATGTTCAAAAGTTAACTCTATACTGCATTTCAAAAGATTGTATGGATTCAATATGTTTCATAACCAAACATTCGTTTATTCTTTGTTATATTATTTTTCTTTAAATTGTGACTCAATTTCGTAACTACATTTTCTTGGGTCTTGAATCCAGCTACAAAATGAATGTAATGTGTCAATAGCGGCTTTCAAGTTCACTTGAACCGTTTGCTATAGTTTCCTTATATTGTTCACACATAGTAAAATCGTGTACCACACATGTATTGCAACAATAAACTCAAAAGTTAACAGAGAGTCGTTTAAGACTACTTGATAGTCAATTTGAGTTTCGGAATCATCAGTTAAATTTTTCAAGCCATTAACGTCTTCGATAACATCATCAAATTATAAAAATATCGCTTTTACTTCTCCGATTCTTATCGTGTTTCAGTCAATTTGTACTTGTGTTTTAAAGTCAATTTTATTTCAGTTTTTACAAGATCGCAACAATTGCTTGACTTTGAAAAGAGCCGAAAAATGTTTTGACTATCGTAGAAGAGTTAGCTGCATATATCAAAGGCAAATTCCAACTGTGGTATCCGCATGGCGTGAAGAATGATCATGGATTAATATTAACTATTCTAGTTCTGACACCTTTATTAATGCCGACTATATTATCGCCGTTTTCATATCCGTGTCCTCGACAGTTTTGGCTATCTGGACCATTTCTTTATAGTTCTTGTAATATTGTATTTGTATCAATATTCTCCCGTTGTTTCTGCGACGCTAATAAACCGAACAAAATGTTCCTCTATCGCTCCAGTTGGGGAATTTTAAAATCTTAATATTATTGACATATGTTTAAAATCTTAATATTATTGACATATGTCCCCTACGCTGGGTAGTCACCTTGTTGCGGTGTAGGGGCTTACTGTGTGCTGGAACATGGCACATGAAAGACGGTGACATGGTCCAGTTACGCAAACTAAGAACTACCTTCAACGCACAGGTTGAAAGTAGTTTTCTACGATTCCTGCTCAGTCGTTAAGGCTAGTTAGTAGTCGTACTGGCCAATATCGAACGTCTCACTGAGACCGCCGGATCGCCTAGACACTAACAATTGGTCAGCCCTTCGGGGAAGTGCGGCAATTACTTTACAGACCAATGGCCCACTTTCAGTACGGTCATGTCTCTGCTGGACTTGGGTCGCCGATTGCCGGGCGGGGGAGAGAGAAAACTCCCTGGGGCAGGGTTCACCAGACATATTGGCCCATAAAAAAAAACACCCTAAATTCACGGTGGAACAGCTATGCCAGTGAGCTTGCTTGACGGGGTAGAGTCAAGCTTAATAGCGAACTCCGTACGAGGTCCGGCGAACCTACGGTTTTAATTAGCCTTACCACGGGGGCGCCCGTGGGTGACCAAAACGCAAAAGAAAACTAAAAAAAAAATATATGGAAAACTTAAGCCTATATGAAAAAAAAAAAATGGACTGCACACCTTCAAATGTGCATATTGTGGCTACAATGAGCCAACAGCCATCATTGGCCGAGGGGGCATCTGGTCCCATCGACAATGAAAGCATGGAGCACGACCTGTTGGGGGGGGCACCCGGTCCCTTAACCGACAGGCCGGAGGAGATGGACATCCCACTTAGCCAGGAATCGGCTGGGGTGTCTATCTCCTCGGAACAGGAGAGAAATCTTCTTGAACCTGCTCCAGAGAAGATTCCAAAACTTAGGGTGAAGCTGTCCGGAGCTGGACGTAAACGTTTTAAGGCTTTGCTTGCCAGGGGCATATCGCTGGAAACAGCTCGGTCCTTGGCGGCAAATCCAGCGAACGTGTCTGCGCGATGGACCCCTAAAAGATCCCGTTCAGATGGCTCCACGCCGACATCGAACTCCAGGCCGACAAAGCGGTTTGCACAAGAGGGCAACAAAAACATTGATAAAATGTCAATAGTGCCCCCAGCGGACCCGCCGGTGTGTGGTGAGATGAAGGAGGCGGAGACCTTACTTGGGGGCGAACCTGGTCCCAGTAAGAGGGTGGCGAGTGTCTCTGAAAGACATGGCGTGCAGGGAGCCTCCTTGGGGGTCCCCTGCTCAAAGCCTACTCTAGCGGAGACAGTCTGCTCCAAAAAGATAGGGGTTATACCTAGCAATTTCCCGGAGGGCATATGGTCCACTGAAGAAATTGGGAAGGTACAACGGTGCATTCTCGACAAGATGTTCGAGACTCGTGGGGGCCCAGTGAAGCCACACTTTGCAGGCTGTAGTTTCAAGCCTGGATGGTTGACGATCAACTGTCTGGACGACGAAACCGTAGCCTGGGCTGAAGAATGGATACCAGCCATGAAGCCATGGGAGGGGGCTGAGTTGAAGGTGGTGGACGAGGCAAAAGTGCCAAAGGCCAAGATCTTCGTTGGCTACTTTCCCGGCTCGGTATCTTGGCAAAATGACCGAATTCTGGGGCAAGTGGAGTCGCAGAATTCGGGCATTAGTGTCAGCGAGTGGCGGGTGCTCCATCGCCTACAAAAAGGTGACCAGGTCGAGCTGGCAATTGCTCTGGACCCCATCTCGTCTGAAAGGGTTGACACACTGGGTAACAAGGTCTACTATGGCTTTGGCAGTGCCCAGCTCCGACCTAGACTGAAGGGGAACAGGGCAAAATCTGCTGTTGGTGTTGAAGAGCAACCAACAACATCTGTTGCAGCGCGGGCAAAGCAGAGTAGCCAGAAGCCGAAAACGGGGCCCATTTTCACAAAGCCAGTACCGAGAGCGGAGAGAGGCAACACACGTGCCCAACGTCCAGGACCATCTGCTCTCTCTGGTAGGCTCAGGAAATGGGAGAGAAAAGACCCGGAGGCTGCGGAAACTTTGCGGAGCACAAAGGGTGGTAAGATCCGCAAGGATCGGTCTGGGAAATAATGTCCCAGGCCCCATCACGAACGCAAAACTCTTGGAAGCAGCTTCACTGTCTCCAAATAAATCTCCACAGGGCTATAGCAGCCTCTTACAGGCTCAGTGCCTTGGTGGAACACCAGAGTCTGGACTTCGTAGCCATTCAAGAACCATGGGCCACAAATGGGCGCATAAATGGTCTGCAGACAAAAACATGTAAGTTGATCTATGATAATAATGTTGACCGACCGAGGGCAGCGATCATGATCAACAAAAATATTAAATTCCTCCCAATTTCAGAGCTTCTACAACGCGATCTGGTGGCAGTACAGGCAGAAGTGCCTAGTGCCAAAGGGAGGAGAACGGTAGTCCTGGCCTCCATGTACTTACCTGGCGACACAGAGGACGCGGTATCGCGCGAGCTCCAGCAGCTTACGGAGTACTGTCGCACTCGCAGTCTACAGTGGGTGGTGTGCTGCGACGCAAACGCGCACCACACGGTATGGGGAAGCACGGACACGAACGGGCGAGGTGAGTCACTTCTTGATTTTATTACAACAAATAATCTGGTGGTGGTAAATAGGGGTGACGAGCCTACCTTTATGAATGCGATAAGGGGGGAGGTGTTAGATCTCACTCTAACTAGCGCATTCATATCAAATAACATTTCTAATTGGAGGGTGCTTAATGAGGTCTCCTTGTCGGACCATAGGTACATTTGCTTTGATCTGGGGGGGGAGATTGGAGGCACCTTCGAAATGAGAAATGTTAGGAAGACCAACTGGTCGATATATAACTTTTACTTAGAGCAAAATATTGCGGGCCTTAGTGAAAAAATAAGTAACTCTCAGGAACTAGATCTTGAAGTTAACAAATTAAATAACATAATAATCGAGGCTTTTGAAAGTAGCTGCAATTTAGTGGTGAAGAAACGTTCTAGGAACGTACCCTGGTGGAGCGGGGAGCTAAATGTTTTGCGCAAAAAAGCCCGTCAACTCTTTAATAGGGCCAAGTCTAATGGTGACTGGGCATCTTATAGAAGTGCCTTAACGGCCTATAATAATGAGTTGAGAAGATCTAAGAGAGACTCATGGAAAAAGTACTGTGAGGAGATTGAAACCCTCCCAGCAGCTACCCGACTCCAGAAGTCACTCAATAAAGATCACTCAAACGGGCTTTCTACACTCAAGAAGCCTGACGGAAATTTTACGGAGAGCCTGGAAGAGACGGGACAGCTTTTGTTGGACACTCACTTTCCAGGCTGTGCCACTAGCGGAGAGGATAGTGAAATCATCGAGAATACTCGTTTCTTGATGCCTACACGGAGGGAACTCTCACTGGCTCGCAGAATCTTCACCGTCAATAAAACCAAATGGGCTATCTCCACTTTTAGACCATTCAAATCGCCAGGTGTCGATAATATACAACCGTGCCTACTTCGGCAAGGTGTTGATGTATTAGCACCTGTGCTAACAAACATTTTCAGGATAAGCCTGGAGCTAGGCATAGTGCCTAAACCTTGGACGAAGGCTAGGGTGGCTTTCATACCGAAAGCAGGCAAAAAGGCGGACCACACGCCAAAAGCCTATCGGCCCATTAGCCTGACGTCATTCCTGCTAAAAGTTATGGAAAAAATTCTGGACCAATATATCAGGGAAACTTATCTTAAAGATTCTCCTCTTCATATTGAACAATACGCTTACCAATCAGGCAAATCGACTGAGACAGCCATACATAGCTTAACAAGCAAAATTGAAAAGGCGTTTGAGGGTAAAGAAATAGCTCTCTGTACATCGGTTGACATTACGGGGGCTTTTGACAATGCTACTTTCAGATCAATTGAGGAGGGGATGAACAGGAAAGGTATACAAAGACTGATCATAACATGGGTTCTCAACATGCTGAAAAACAGAACGACAATCTTTGAAACAGGGACAGCAAAGCAAATTGTCAGGTCAACCAAAGGATGTCCCCAGGGGGGCGTCCTATCGCCACTCCTATGGTTATTGGTTATCGACGAGCTCTTACAAACTCTCAATGACCTCGGATACGAAATTCAGGGCTTTGCGGATGATTTGGTAATTATGGTCAGAGGCAAGTTTGACTCTACCATAACAGATCGCATGCAACTAGCTCTTGATATCACTCAAAACTGGTGTCAGGAGAAAGGACTATCGATAAATCCGAATAAAACAAACGTGGTACCCTTCACCAAAAGAAGGAAACTGAATCTGGGGACTTTAAGTTTAGGGACCACAAACTTAACAATGTCCAATGAAATGAAATATCTGGGAGTAATCCTGGACAAAACTCTAACTTGGAAAAACCACTTATCATACATAACTAGTAAAGCCTTAAGAGCAACCTATGCTTGCCAGAGGTTGTACGGTAAAACATGGGGACTACGGCCAAAAATGATGGCGTGGTCATATAAAACAATAATAGTACCAATGATTACTTATGCGTCGTTGGTATGGTGGCCAAAAGTCAACCAAACAGGAGCTCAGAGGACTCTTAACAAGATTCACCGTATAGCCTGTTTGAGTGTGACGGGAGCAATGAGAACGTGCCCCACACTAGCTTTGGGAGTGATCACTGGACTGACTCCTCTACACCTTGTAGTTAAAAGGATGGCGGCCAGCGCGGCCCTAAGGCTACCTAATCTAGCCCATCTTAAAGAAGGCAACCTTTCGGGGCACGCAAAGATTCTGGACACTGTCTGGAATTCTCCGTGCCTCATGGTCTTCGACAAAATGGACAGAAAATTAGACTTCTCAAAGCAATTCAAAGTGGTCATCAGTGACCGTTCAGCTTGGAGAAACAAGGAAATAACAATAAAACAGGACTCTCAGTTGTGGTATACAGATGGGTCCAAAATGGAAGATGGCAGTGCAGGAGCTGGAATTGTAGGGCCAAATTTCCAAAAAGCAATTGCAATGGGAAAAACAGCTTCCATTTTTCAGGCGGAGGTCCACGCTTTAGAGTTATGTGCTAGAGAATGTCTACGCAGGGGTACACGCAACACCAAAATATGCATACTCTCAGATAGCCAGGCAGCTCTAAAATCATTAATAAACTTCTCATTCCAATCAAAGCTGGTCTGGGAATGCTGTAAACTTCTCAATACCCTAGCAGCGAGAAACTCTGTTACGCTAATGTGGGTACCGGGACACGAGGGACATGAGGGCAACGAAATGGCAGATTCTTTAGCAAAAAAGGGTGCAGACACTGCCTTTATAGGCCCAGAACCCTTCTGTGGGGTAAACAGTAGCTTCACAAATAACTTGTTGTGCGAACAGGAAAAACGAAGTCTGCTAAACTACTGGAGAGCCCAAAAAGGCATGCGGCAGTCGAGACTACTCATTGATCCTGAACACATAAGGGTAGATGCTTCTTTAAACCTCAGCAGAAATGACATCAAACTATACACTGAACTTTTAACAGGACACTGTAAACTAAATTACCACCTAAAGAAAATAGGCGTGGTAGAAGACGATTCTTGTCGACTCTGTCAAGAGAAGCAGGAAACGGCAGAACACATTCTGTGCACTTGCCCAGCGGTGGCAAGACGCAGACATAAGTACCTAGGCAGTGGGTTCATATCTCCAAATCACCTAGTTAAAATTAAGCCCACAGCAGTTACGAGATTTATAAACAGTCTAGGACTGTTTTAGTTGGGTACGAGGCTGCACAATAGATCTTTTAGGTCGCGGTGTTCTTTTAGCCTGTCAATAATAATAATAATAATAATTGACATATGTTCAACACGGCTCACATCGCTGGTGCAATCGAGCAAGAAGGCGTAGTATTTTGCTTGTTTAAACTCGGTTTATAATTTCGTCAATAACGGATTTAGACATTAATGTACTTAATTCATTTTGGATGTCATGGCTCAGATAATGCTGATTAAGTTGTTTTTCATTAATAGGTTGCTGGTGCTCCCTCCCGTAGTGTTAAATCATATTTGGATAATAATTTAAAAATGTCTATAAATTTGCCGCTGTCATTAAGGTAAAGTTTTTTGTGAGGTCCCTTCAGGCGCGAGGTTTTTGTGTAAATATTGATTGAGGCAGCCTTCTCCGTCGCTGTCAGTTAAAAAAATTACGAGATGTACTGACGTATGCACTATCGTTTGGGATGATATGGTTTTTGCTCACACTGCGACATCGAATACACCGATTGCTTTTGAATGTGTTGAACAGGCACCACACACAACCTTGTTCGTCGCTGAATATGCATTGTAACGGTGTAAGTGGACGTGTCTTTTCCCTGATCAACCCTATTTGTTGTATATGATATATATATATACGAGTATATATATATAAATATATATATATATATATATATATATATATATATATATATATATATATATATATATATATATATATATTCGGTGCATTTACCTATGCTGCGCTCATGCTTGCTTGGGGACAGGTGTGAAGACAGGGGCGGCTACGGGCGTGTTAACTTATGTATATATATATATATATATATATATATATATATATATATATATATATATATATATACATAAGTTAACACGCCCGTAGCCGCCCCTGTCTTCACACCTGTCCCCAAGCAAGCATGAGCGCAGCATAGGTAAATGCACCGAATCTGCTGACGTAGCGTCTGAATGCTTGCACGCGTATCCGGTGCAATACCGCTGCAGCGTGGGAACGGTACCGCGGCCAGGGAATGCTGACGCAGTCAGTTTTAGGCCCAGCTTAGAATTTATAAGTTATGAATAGAGTTAGTCTTAAGTAGGACCTGGAGTTGTGAAGACATTTTAATTAAATTGTAATAAATCTAAATATTATCCAATTGTGTGTTTAATTCAGCTAAAGGATATGTAAGTATGCCGCTGTTGGCTGCGGCTTAAATATTTTTTTAATCGCAGTCCTTCCGACTGCGTTAACTGGCTAAAGGAGCGGGCTCCCCAAAAATCGAAAGGCTTATTATAAAACTATAACAAATGTGAGAAAAATTGCTCAGCGATTCACCACCTTCGGGGGGACCCTCCTGGCAATGTAAAAGTGAACTAAGATTGAAAAGTGGAAAGTAAACCAAAGCCTTCCGATGCAAATATAGTGGCCCTTGAAGGGTATTGTGCGAATATGGTGATATAAAAATTAAAACAAATAAATCCTTACGTCTCCATCCTGAGATTCCCAAGGGACCCTCCAGGATATAACAAAAGAAAAAGGTTCTGTGACCCCGAAAATCCTCAGACCTAATATAAAGAAATTATTGATTCAAATTAAAACAAATAAATCCTTACGTCTCCATCCTGAGATTCCCAAGGGACCCTCCAGGATATAACAATAGAAAAAGGTTCTGTGACCCCGACGACCCTCAGACCTAATATAAAGAATTTTACTTTACTTTTATTTTTCATTCAAAATTCGCTTAAGAGCGATGATTGAAAATGGGACAGAAGTTCCTTAATTAAAATATAATATTCACCATGATGTGCATAATCGGGTCACGGGGTACGCACATAGTGTACACCTATAAAATGAAAAATTATATTTTAATATATAAAAATGGTGAAATTGTAAAATGTATTTGGCAAATTGCTGGGTGTCCTCGATTGTGGGCGACACAAGGTTCAACCCCTTGCCAATTTTACGAAAGTAATATTTTACGAAAGTAATATTAAAAACGAAGGCGACAAATTGTCGGAAAAATTTAAATTTATAATCTTTGGCGAACTGGTGGGTGCTTTAATTAATTGTAGCACAAGGTTCGACTCCTTGCCAAGATTTATAAAACTGCATTTCAAAGCGTAAAATACGCAAAGCAATAAGCAGCTGTGCTGATGTTATTTTGCAACGCCTGTCCATGAATGATCGGATACGCCCTATCTGGGTGCACGTTGTCGTTCACATGGGAACACGACAATCATTTCCTGATCAAGGCAGCGCATTGTCGACTGGTCATGGTCAACGGTATCGGTATTGCATAGTAACAGCCGCCAAATGGTCAGATACTTGTCGCTACTGGCCATGGCAGCAAAATTTGAAGTTGCGTTGAATGCCGAGCACCGCGTGAAGGAAGTGTCCTGAGTCGGTTGCCCGTAATCCGATTACGGACGACTAAAAAGGGTTCCCGCGTCCCTTCCTTGACCTAAGCCAGACATTATGTCAAGAATTTTTGAATGTTATTTTATGATATACTAAAACATTTTACATTTCAGCAATAACATAACCAATGCAATCGATCTGCCTGTGAGTCCAAAAAAATATATAAGGAAATTGCGGCATCAGCTCAGCGAACTCAAGCTAAAAGCGACAAAGGAAAGCAGCGAAGGAAGGAGTAAGGGAAAATTTTTTAAAAAAAACAAGGAAAACGAATTTGGTGAGTCAAAAATTTTTATTATGGATTCCTTGACCCGTTCGGTTACCGAGCTGACTGGCTCTGTGGGTGCACTAATGGTCGAGTTGAAGAAGGCGGAAAACCGCATTCGTCAACTGGAACAAATGAATGCACTTACCGTGACCCCAGCTGAGATCCCGTTATGTGGGCCAGTGAGTGAGGAAGATTTGAGGGAAATAGGCAGGTTGCCAGACTCAGTTAGGGACCTCCAGGCATTCGAGGGAAACCCAGCCCAATACGTGTCCTGGGTGACATCAGTTGAGGGAATCTTAGACGACTACAAGATCGTCCGGACGAAGCCAATTTATAGGGCAATCCTCAAGAGCATTAGGGGAAAGGTTAGGGGTAACGCTGATTCTGCTTTAATATCCCACAATATTTCGGAAGTCGACTGGGCAGGAATAAAAGGTTGCCTGTCGCTTCATTACGCTGATAAAAGGGACATCCGTACCCTCGAGCATCAGCTGGGTCAGCTAACTCAGGGTAACTTGAAGTTGGACGAGTTTTATGCTCGTGTCAACCACCAATTTTCCTTAATTATAAATAAATTTAAAACCGAAAACTACTCTGCCGAAACCGTAGATGCACTGATAGAAACCTACAGAAATAGAGCGCTGGATGTTTTTGTAAGGGGATTGAGTGGCGATCTTTCCCGCATGATTATTGTCCAAAGACCAAGATCACTACCCGAAGCCTACACAGCTTGTCTAGACATTCAGAATTTGAATTTTAGGAGCCATCCTGTGCACGGTGGTATAAATAGGACCTCGGTGACTGTTCCGGTAAACGAAATGAATAAGGACAGTAATCCTCGTCCGTCGTTCTCGAAGTTTAACAATTTCTCACCTGTTGGAAACAACCATAAGTTTGGATTTAGGCCGCAGAGTGGTTCCTTCCAGAATCGGCATTTCGCTCAAAGGACTGAAGAAACAAGGCCAGTGGTAAAAATGGAGGTGGACCCTTCTATACAGACGCGTCGGGCGAGCTTCTCAAACAGACCTCAACAAGGATTTCCATTCAAACGGAAATCCGGCTCAGACAACTTCCGCCAAAAGCAGCAGAGGATGTTCCATATGGAAACTGTGAATGAGGACTATGCGAATTTGGCTGAGGAGAATTCCGAGGATCAGGTGAATTTTATGACAGGAGCCTATCCAGCGTACCTTACATAGAGTACGTGGATAGCCAGGGCACTGTGCTGAAATTCTTGGTAGACACAGGTGCGAACAAAAATTTTATAAACGCATCTCTTTCCCTAAATAGCAAAAAGCTTGCAAAATCCTTTTTTGTAAATTCAGCCGGTGGACGCATTCAAATCAGCGAAGAAGTTAGCGGTAGATTTTTTGAGCGCGTAGGTAATAATACCTTGTTAAAATTCTACGTACTGCCAGGTCTCGAATCCTTTGATGGCATCATTGGCGATGATACCCTTAAGGAATTAGAGGCAGTAATAGACCGAAAAAAAACGTTCTGACCCTTAAACCAAATATAAAAATTCCTCTTCAAGAAAAAGTATCCAAGCAAATTAATCAAATTTTAGACAGTAACCTTTCTAAGAATACCCAAGAAAGACTCCGCAAGATAATCGAAGACCATATGCAACTTTTTGACCCAATAAGCAATAAGGAAATCGTTAATACTATCGTGAAGGCAGAAATCAGGACTACTACTAAGGAGGCGATTTACACAAAAAGCTATCCCTATCCTGCCTGCATGAGGGAGGAAGTTGAGAGGCAGATTGAGGAATTGCTTGAGGAAGGCGTCATACGTCAATCAAAAAGTCCCTACAATTCCCCAATCTGGGTAGTCCCCAAAAAACCAAAGCCCTCAGGCGAGAAACAATATAGGATGGTAATAGATTTCAAGCGCTTGAACGCTGTAACCGTACCTGATACCTACCCGATCCCCGATATAAATTCTACACTTGCAAGCCTAGGTTCTGCAAAGTACTTTACTACGATTGACTTGACTTCCGGATTTCATCAAGTTCCGATGAAGGAGTCTGATATACCGAGAACAGCGTTCTCAACAATGAACGGAAAATACGAATTTTTGAGGCTTCCGTTTGGTCTAAAGAATGCTCCTGCCATTTTCCAACGAATGATAGATGATGTGCTCAAGGAGTACATAGGGAAAATTTGCTATGTATACATTGATGACATAATCGTCCTTGGAAAAAATGAGGAGGAGCACCTAAAGAACGTTGGCACAATTTTTGCAACATTGTTGAGGGCAAACTTAAAAGTCAATCTGGAAAAGACCCAATTCATGAAAACTAGTGTAGAATTCCTTGGATATGTTATCACACCCTATGGTATTAAACCTGACACAAAAAAAGTGAGTGCAATTCAAGGTCTAGAACCGCCGAGTACGTTAAAGGATTTAAAGCGTTTCCTGGGAATGACGTCTTACTATCGAAAATTCATTCAGGGCTATGCCAAAGTAGCCAAACCTTTGACTAATTTAACACGTGGAGAAAACGCTCAAGTAAAGGCCAATCAGTCGAAGAAAGTGACGATTGAGCTTGATTCTGTCGCTTTGAAAGCGTTTGCTGATCTAAAAGAACTCCTTGTTTCCTCTGATATTTTAGCTTTCCCAAATTTCCAGAAACCCTTTAATTTAACCACAGATGCATCAGATTTTGCGATAGGAGCCGTGCTGTCCCAAGGTGAGGTTGGCAAGGATAAGCCAATTGCGTACATTTCCCGCTCATTAAGCAAGACGGAGGAAAATTATGCCACCAATGAGAAAGAAATGTTAGCCATTGTGTGGGCATTGGACAACCTACGTTCCTACTTGTATGGGGCAAGAAACATTAAAATTTACACTGACCATCAACCCCTCACGTTCGCGCTCGGAAATCGCAATCACAATGCCAAATTAAAAAGATGGAAGGCACGTATAGAGGAATACAACCACGAGTTGATTTACACTCCTGGTAAATCAAACTATGTGGCTGATGCCTTATCAAGGATGAAATGTCGAATGGAAGACCAAGGAGGATTCAACGTGATGGCTGTTGAGAATGGTGACGACACGACTACAGAAACTGCTAGTGAAGGAGCAACTGACACATCAAGAACTATGACAGTCGCTAGAGGCTCCACTACTGAAACTGCTAGCGAAATTGAAACTGTTCACAGTGCCGAATAAGATGCTTCCGCCCTTATCATTCACGTTGAAGCACCCCTGAACGTATTTAGGAATCAGATTGTGATCAGGGAAGGACGAGAACTTTTTAGTGTCGAAAATCCTCACGATGGGTACACCCGCCACTATGTGACCTTAGACAGCATTGTCCGCGACGCGCTAATAAGAGTATTGAAAGAACGGTTGAACCCAGCGGTAATTAACGGTATTAAAATTCCCGAAAATAGGCTGCAGCTTCTCCAAGAAGTGTATTTCGAACATTTCCTTTATTATAAGATTAGAATAACGCAGAGATTAGTAGAGGATGTCGCGAATGAAGAAAAAATTTGCAGAATAATTGAGGAAGAGCACAGGAGAGCCCACAGGAATCCTGTGGAGAATAAAGGACAAATTTTGGAACGATACTATTTCCCCAGGATGGCAAGCTTGATAAGACATTTCACGAAAGCTTGCGAAGTGTGCCGGGTAAACAAATATGATAGGCATCCTTTCGTCCCAAAACTAAAGGATGCTCCTATCCCAAAACATCCTTGCGATATTTTACACATCGATATCTTCGAGATTAGTGGGGAAAAATTTCTCAGCTGCATAGACAAATTCTCTAAATTTGCAAAATTCTTCCACATAAAGAATAAGTCCGCTGTACTTTTACGTAAAAAATTTGCAAAGTTATTCACTATTTTACAGTCCCACAGATTATAGTTACTGATAACGAAAGGGGCTTCGTCAGTCCTTTAATCTCTAACTATGTTAGAGGGTTAGGAATTAAACTTTATCAAACTCCTATTCAACGGAGCGAAGTGAATGGGCAGGTCGAAAGACTTCACTCCACCGTTATTGAAATATACCGGTGTTTACAGAGAGAGATACCCAACACATCCCCAAAGGAATTGTTGTACATAGCTACCGATCGATATAACAATACAATTCATTCCATAACTAAGTACAAACCGAGCGATATATTTTTCAATAGGGTACAAAGAATAAATTATCAGGAGTTAGCAAATTTTCAAAACAAAATTTTTAGCGAAGTGAGGAATCGGATGGAGAAGAATCAGGAATCACGAAATATCCGATTGAATGAAAAAAGGCAGGACCCTAAGAAGTATGCACAGGGGGACGTAGTGTATGTGAGGAACAAACAAATTAAGGCAAAACAACGCCCACTTTATAAAAAAGAGGTTGTAGGCAGGGATAACAGGGTAACAGTAACCACGAACGATGGGAAAAGGATCCATAAGGCTCAAGTAAAAAATTTGTAAGAGAATGATTTTTTTTCAACCCAATTCCACCTTCCTTCGCTGGCTCGAAGATAAATATAATTAATTCAAAAAACAAAAGAAAAAAGAATTGTTTTATTTAAATATAATATAACAGTAATATTTAAATATAAGGAAAAAATTTGTTTTAATAATTTGTAAGTTGTAAACTGCAAAAAGAAAATTAAAATTCCCAAATACGGAAGCTATCTCTCTGGAACAAAAGTAGATTATACATATGATATAGAAAAAGAGATCGAATTGTTAAAAGTTAAGAAAATATTAAAAGTTTGTTCTTGAAGATATGCTGTACTTGTAACGCTCTTCTTTCGAGGAAGCTATCTGTCCTTTCGTGACTTGAATTTTTCCAAAATGAATAAAGTTGTTCGCATAAGTCATGTTTTTCCTGCAATCAAGGACATAGAGCTCCCAGGAAAAGAATACGCGACAATGGCAAATGTTAGTTAAGCGCTGAAGCCACGATTTTTTTTTTTAGATTATTTTATTTTATATTAAGAGAAAATTGTGAATTTTTACTTGAAATTTTTGTCAAAATAGATTGCTTATAATTCCCTGCGCTTGCGGGTTCAATGTTTTCAACTACAAATCTCCGCTGGTGACAATCGAACATGGAAGTGGATGGATAATCAATGGTCACTTCAAGCTCTTACATACCATAGACCTCACTCAATTCGACGAAATTATTTTGGAACTGATGGGTGTAGTGCAACGCGAGCTTGAGGCAACTCCGATGAAGACGATCATCGAACTTCATCTCAGCCAGACGAAAATGCGTCTTAACGAATTGCAGGGTACCAAATCGAGAAAACCTCGCTCTATAAATTGGATTGGATCGGCGTCGAAATGGGTAGCAGGATCCCCTGACGCCACTGATTGGGATTGTGTTCTGCGTAACGAAAATCAATTGGTCGACAACAACAATAACCAGCTTTCCATTAACAGGAAAATCTTTAACGCCACACAAGAAGCTATAAAGAGGGTTAACAACGTGGTTGATTTTGCAAATGACGTTGATAAAAACTTCAATGCGGAGAAGCTCGAAATTTTGTTGGCTAACAAGGTTCTCGTCCTAAAAGAGCAAATTTCAGAAATAGTCCGAGCTTGTCAGATGGCAAAAACTGGAATCGTGAACACCAATCTTTTAGACCAGGCCGAAACCGAGCAGGTTATTTCTGAAGAAGAGGCGTTACCTTATCAAAATCTGGTAGAAGCAATGGAATATGCCAAGCCATCTATATATACGAATGGAACTATGCTCGTATACGTGCTCTCGGTGCCAAAGGTGAAGCCGGATAAATATCGACTAATACTGGTGAGGAGCACCTCGTCAGGAGGCAAACGTGTCGATGTCCTGTACAAAAGATTGCTGATGAATACTGAAGAAACTTATGGTATTACTGGCGATTGCCTCTCTATCAACAACGCGACAATTTGTGAGGAGAGCCTGATAAAGAAGCTACCCGAAGAAGGATGTTTACCAAGATTGCTGAAAGGTGGCGATGCCAAATGCCAGTTTGAAACAGATAGTGATGAAGTCGTGGAGATGATTAACGGAAACACAATTTTTCTAACAAACTTCAATGGAACCGTCCGTGGCGGAAAAGAATCAAGACGCCTGGAAGGCTCCTTCCTCATACAGCTCAACAATGAAACAGTGCAAATTGGCAATAGAACTTTCGTCAGCACGGAGACCAGAAGCCTTCAAGCCTTACCATCGGTGCTGAGCAACATAACCAATGAGGGCCTTAAATTAAACCTGGAGTATGTTCATGAGCTTAGCCTTGAAAATATCAATCGTCTCAGCAAGCTCGGTGACAAATTCCATGTTTCAACTGCGATAGAAGCTGCAATGTTACTCACCTTAGCCACGGCCTGCTACATAATATGGAAACGAATAACGGTGAACATTCGAATCCCTGGCATGCATCAAAGCGCAACAATGAAGCAAGGCGAATCCTTTCCGAACAAAACCAACGAAGTTCCTGCGGTGACCCATGTCGATCTGCGGGACGCAGACATTTAAGGGGGGAGGAGTTAACACGCCCGTAGCCGCCCCTGTCTTCACACCTGTCCCCAAGCAAGCATGAGCGCAGCATAGGTAAATGCACCGAATCTGCTGACGTAGCGTCTGAATGCTTGCACGCGTATCCGGTGCAATACCGCTGCAGCGTGGGAACGGTACCGCGGCCAGGGAATGCTGACGCAGTCAGTTTTAGGCCCAGCTTAGAATTTATAAGTTATGAATAGAGTTAGTCTTAAGTAGGACCTGGAGTTGTGAAGACATTTTAATTAAATTGTAATAAATCTAAATATTATCCAATTGTGTGTTTAATTCAGCTAAAGTATGCCGCTGTTGGCTGCAGCTTAAATATTTTTTTAATCGCAGTCCTTCCGACTGCGTTAACTTATATATATATATATATATATATATATATATATATATATATATATATATATATATATATATATATATATATATATATATATATATATATATATATATATATATATATATATATATATATATATATATATATATATATATATATATATATATATATATATATATATATATATATATATATATATATATATATATATATATATATATATATATATATATATATATATATATATATATATATATATATATATATATATATATATATATATATATATATATATATATATATATATATATATATATATATATATATATATATATATATATATATATATATATATATATATATATATATATATATATATATATATATATATATATATATATATATATTTTTTTTTTTTTTATTTATTTATTTTTTTTTTTTTCTCATTTATTATTTATTGTATCTTCAATATAAATTGGACTAACAATAAGTAATCAAATCTTAACTATAAAACTGCGTTTTAGCATTAAAAATGAAAAGAATTATTTTTCTTACTATACGGGGCAGTTCTAAAAGCATCTTATTACTGATTTTGTCATTACCTGGGGCTATATATATATATATATATATATATATATATAGGAATAGGCAACAGACGAACATATGAATATTAAAATATTAACACTAATATTAGCAAAATTGGTTTTTGTGCATAATTATTCTTTCTTCGGATAGACTCAAAATATGTTTGATCGCATGCTGCTAACGCGAAAATACGAAATAACAATATATTGTGAACAAAAATTCGTTCAACATGGCCCGATAACGACGGTGAATTGATGTTGATGGCACTTCACGCACACTTTCTGCCACAACAGCAATATTCTCGGGTGTACGCACTGTTTTTGGCTTTTCACGCTTTGGTTTATCGATGAGGATGCCAGTTTCTTTCACTTTTTTCACAAGATAACGAACATACGGAGCTGACGGAGCTTCTCTTCTTCCAAAATCCGTACGCAATTTTCGCACACATTCTGCAACATTACCATGATTTTCAAAGTAATGTCGCAATATTTCCCAGCGTTGTTGAAGCGTATACACAACCATATTCGTTCAGCAGAAGGATAAAACTAATTATCTGTCAAATCAGACATGAGCTAAGTGTTACCATTCACGAAATAAGCACTAGTGGACAAAAAAACGTTAGATGGCGGACCCGTTATAAGATCGAAAGAGTAAATTGTGCTGATATTTGCCGTACATTGATATTGACATATCCAAAATTTCATGACAAATTGAATTCTAATTCAGCTTCACTTTATATTTAAAGAAGCCACACCGCAGATCATACAACAAAAACTCCTATACGAGAAATGAAGCTTTTATTTTCACTTCATTTCATTCTTTTTATGGCACAATTCGCTACCAAAATGATCAAAAAACATATACGTGCATACATATGTACATACATATGTATGTATGTATTGTATATGATTTGTCAAGGTTGAATTTCATAATACACCACCGTTTCCAGTCTTCTATCACAGGCATGAAATAATTCTGCTCTAGTTTTGGTCCAGTGAAATGATATAATACTGGTTAATTTATAGAAAATAATAAAATACTTTTACTACTATTTATAGAAATGATTATTAATATAAAAAAAATCCGATAGAACACAGCATTTTGCTGGGGCTCGAACCCTAACCCACAAAAACTATAGACCAAAGCGTGAACCATTGAGCTAAATACGCTCATATTATTTTTGTTCATTTTGGAGTACATTAGAGAGTCAAAGTATTTGCTGGTGCAATTCTGAATTAACTAAAATTTCTATAATTCTGTACATAACTATCCACAAAAAATTACTTTTAGTCTTCTGCTGGTGCAGCCATGAAGTTTTGCTGTGCAATTTGATGGTGGCTTTTATTGGGGATAAAGCAATAAATTAAATAAATACATATTATTATTTATTAATTTTATACACCAATTTATTTTTTTTTTTATTAATTAACAATATAAATTTTAAAAATATTCCCATAATTAGTTATAGAAATATACATGCCTACCTACGTAAATTAAATTATTCAAATGCAATTAACTTACATATAGTATTACTAATATTTACAAATAAATTTTTTTGAAAATTATATATTGGAAAGTGCATTAATTTCAATATAAGTTAAAAATTTTTTGGAATTTTTACAAATTTTTGTTTGAAATGAAATGAATTCTGTTCCTGAACACATTTAATATTATACACTACCGAATAAGAACTTTTGTATAATTATATATCTGGATAACATGTGTGCAGTCTACTTGGCTGATTGCTTCTTTTTCTACTCAAAATGCATGTACACACCAGTACACTCTGACAGTCTTCTGTATAATTAAATTTCGTATTCTTTTTTAGTAATGAGTTTAAACATCATGCAATATCTGCAAAATCTGGAATAAAACGTTGATAATAAATGCAAAATGCAACAAATCTTCGTACTTCATCGACATTTGTGGGGACTGGATAGTCTCTGAACACTTTGTGCTTAGCTGGATCTGTTTTTAAACCGTCTCTTGTAATTAAATGACCTAGATAAATTACTTCTGGTCCTAAGAAATTACATTTCCGTGCATTAAGCTTCAAATTGTATTTCCTTAATCTACTAAGTACTTTAGCCACGTTGTCATTGTGGTGCTGTAAGCTACATCCATACACAATTATGTCGTCAACGTACAAAAATGCTTCGGATTCCAAACCTTTTAATGCTATTGTTAACATTCTTTCGAAACTATTCGACGATATTTTTAAACCAAATGGTAACCGTTTAAATTGGTAATGACCATTAGTTGACGAAAAAGCTGTCAATGGGCATGAATTTTTGTTCAATTCAATCTGATGAAAAGAACACGTCATATCTAGTTTAGAAAACCATTTCGCTCCACCTAACTTGTCTAGAACATCTTCAAGGCGAGTGAGAGAAACTTTTTAATTCACTATTTTATCGTTAAGTCGTCTAAAGTCTACAACTACTTTCCTTTTAATGTTGTCTTCTGTACCCTTCTTTGGTACTAGCAGTAACGGTGCATTATACGTACTGAGTGAAGGTTCAATTATGTTATCAGCAAGCATTTTGTTCACTTGCTGGTTAATAGAGTCAGTGTGAGATTCTGAAATTCTGTTGTTATTTATATAGACTGGTGTCTTGTCGGCTAATCCTCTGTTTCTAGAAATTATTTGTTGTGGGTGGTTCATCGTCAAGATGAAATACTTCATGAAACTCACGAAATATGTCGAAAATCGACTTAGATGCTGTCGGGTCTGTGTCTGTATTAATTTGTAATATTTCAAGTACCCTATTTGCTCTGTATGTATCAGTATGTCTACTATAACTTAAAATTTCATACTTTTTCAAAAGTTCTGTTTTCAATTTTATATTGCGTAATATACGCATTTGTCATTAGTATTCATTATACGCAAATGGGAAATACCTGATTTTGGTACTATTGAGTTACTTATACGAGGGTTACTATTTATATTTCGGGAATAGCACATACGAGGGCGGATTGATATTGAAGCTACCTAGCGCTAGATGGCAGCACAAACACAAAAACTTTTTTTTTTTGGAAATTGCGATCTGTCAAACGTCAGCTGACCCCAATTTCACCCAAATTCATCGATTAGTTTATTTGTTGTAGTCGTTTGAAGTAAGCAACTTTTGTGTTTCTTGAAAAATGAAAAAAGCTAATTTCGTGCATTGATTAAACACTATTATTTGAAAGGGAAAACGGCGAAAGACACAAAAGAAAAGCTCGATAAACATTACGGTGAGTCTGCTCCGTCAGATTACATGGTAAAATATTGGATTGCGTATTTAAACGCGGCCGAACAAGCACTGCAACAATACCATCAATAGGAAGGCCAAAAGAGGTGGTTACTGAAGAAAATATCAAGAAAATCCTCGATATCGTTATGAATAATCGCCGAGTCAAGTTGCGTGAGATTGTTGAAATGGTAAACATATCATATGAACGTTTGTTCAACATTTTGCATGAACATTTGCATATGAAAAAGCTATTGGCAAGATGGGTGCCGCGTTTTCTCAGTTTCGAACAAAAACGAGTTCGACAGACCACTTCACAGCGGTGTTTGGACATGATAAAGCGTAATCCTGTTGATTTTTGGCGTCGATTAATAACTGTTGATGAAACGTAGGTCCACCACTACACACCTGAAACCAAAAATGAATCGAAACAATGGGTGGAAGTGCTCCGAAGAAGGCGAAGGCAGTGAAATCGGCTGGCAATTTTATGGCCACTGTATTTTGGGATGCACCCGGAATATTGCTCATCGATTATCTTGAAAAAGGATCCACAATCACAGGAAATTATTATCGTGCATTATTGGATCAATTGATTGATGCAGTCAAGGAAAAACGACCACATTTAAAGAAGAAAAAAATGCTCTTTCTTCAAGACAACGCACCGGTTCACACAGCATTAGATACGATGCTAAAATTACGTGAAATACACTTCGAATTGGTTAATCATCCACCTTATAGTCCAGATTTAGCTCCTAGTGACTTTTTCCTGTTTCCAAACTTGAAAAAATGGCTCGATCATCTCAGACGAAGAAGTGATTACCGAAACTAACGCGTATTTTGAGGGGTTCCCGAAGTCGTATTATTAAGATGGTTTAAAAAAGTTGGAATATCGTCTTAATAAGTGTGTCGAAGCAAAAGGAGACTATGTTGAGAAATAAATGGTTTTTGAAAAAAAATGTTGTTTTCCTACTTAGGTAGCTTCAAAATCAATCCGCCCTTGTAAAGGGTGTCCCAACAAGAACGCAATTTTTAAATCTGGCAACATTCGAAGTGTCATTGTTTGACATTTGAACAATTGTTATTGTTTGCTAGTAGAAGGTACGAGGTTAGTAAAAATGGAGCACTACACGAATGAACAACGCATTCTCATTGTGAAAGTTTTACGGCTACAGTTCGCAAATTGCGATCAATTTGGGGTCAGAATAATGCTCCAAAAGAGTCAACTGTAAAGAGATTAATGGATAAATTTGCCGAAACTGGGTCTGTTAGTGATGTAAAGACAACAACGCGCCATCGACCAGGTCGATCGACCGAAAATGTCGCAGCTGTAAAATTTAAAAATTGCGCTCTTGTTGGGACACCCTTTATATATACTCGTATATATACAATATATAACCCTAACCACTTCAATTTAATCAGCTATATTGAAATTATAATTTGTAATGCTTTCGATTAGGTTGAAGTGTGCCCCTCGAGGGAGGTAAAAATTAAAACTCATAAATTTCATTGATATACCACCAAATTGCTGCAAGGATTTCGAAACGCTGTATTTACATGGATTCTTTCACTGAATATAAATATATTAGATACAATTATTTTATTTTTATAACGAGGTTAAGGTCTAATGACAAATAATTTGATATATAAATAACAAATAAAAATTGTTGATCTTTATTTAAATTTTCCCAATATAAAGCATCCTCAAAGTTTCTTGGGGCAACTCCGTGATCGTTCACCCAGTAATGAGGTCGTGTCCTGGGGCTTTGTTTGGAGCAAGGATTTTAATTTCATTACTTATTTATGTTTGTTTTAATTAAATAGGCGAGCATGTGTAATCTGACGAAGAGACTTACTGAGAGGTTGGGTTTGGGTAAAGACATTCGTTACATTTTCTGTGAAAACAACAGATTTTTCTTCTTCACTTATTGCTCGTTTCCTTTTGTTGTCCGAATGGGTGGGATTCCGCGCAAAGGTGATTTCATTTTCCTGACAGCTTTCCAATGGGAGTAGTTGGTAACGTCGGTTGAAGAAATATTTTTAATATTCCGATCTAAACTACGCTCTGATTTTAGACCTAAGCAGTTTCTCAGGATTTCGCTGGCATTGGATAACTTCCGTTTTAGGAAAGGATATCTGAATTTGTTCCATTCTTGACGTGTCCTCCTTTTTTCAGTTATGAAAAGCTCAATTGAAGTTTTTGGGGGTCTCACGTTGTTAAAGTTTTTGTCGGACTTGTACGAGCCGTGCAAGACAGCTAGTCTAAGGGTAGATGTAAATAGCTCCAGAAATGTTTCGATTTCCTCATTAGTTTTGAGACGGGGATTAAGAATGAGATGACTTCTAACATATTTTCTGTATTTCATGCTGTTGGTTCTAAAGTTGTGAAATCAAATGTAGGGCGTAACTTTTTGTTGAAATATATTATTATTGGGGAGTGAACTGAAAGGAGGTCGAAAAAGGGGTTCCACTTTTCATTGCTCTCGTTTTAGGTTTCTAGTATAATATAATGTCAGGTATCTTGCGTGGGCCTATTGGCCAGTACGATGGTTGGCCTGAAGAGATAATATCTATCTTGGTGTCAGAAAGCATGAACTTATACAGTTGTTCTCCTTTTGGTGTTGATAGCAGTGGGAGTGTTTTGGGTTGTAGTTGCCAGCAGCGATAAAACTTGTTCTCAGTGTAGTGAAAAAATCTGAGAACTGATTTGATGATATTCTGAATTTTGGAGGACAGTACAAAGCGGAAATCCTCCCAGGTCATCCTCCCATCGCCAAACAAATTGATGTTGCTGGAAGGAATTCTTTGTTGCATTCTTACATAACAAAATTTTTAATTCAATTTTTGATTAAAATTCCAGTGCCACCATGCGCTTTTACAAACGAGATGCTTTGTATCATAGAATTTATAACCTGGTATATAAAAATTCTGCTTTTCGTGTAAATGTGTTTCAGATATGAGAAGTATGTCGATTTCATTCGTGAGTAAAAAGTTAAAGGTGTAATCACCGTTTGCCTTCCATTGACAGATTTTTAGGTAGTTCATTTCTGAGATAGCAAAAGCTGATTTTGGTTTCATCATTTCATGGATCATAGTTTGTATTGAAGTCATGAACTGAGTCATACATTGCGTGAGCGTTGCTATCATCCCTTCAAAGTTCTAATGATTTGTACCGGTACCAATTTGCGGTTCGGCCCCTGAACTATCGGCCCTGGGCATTGCATTGCATATGTGGGAGTACGTGTGTTTTTGATGCTTAACGCACACTCCTCAAAATAATTTGTCAAAGCTCTATTTATTTTTGCTTTCGTAGTGTGCGGTCATGGAATAATCATTGGAAGATCATTTGCTGTTGCTACCAGTAGTATGTTATTTTAAAACAAACAAAAATAAGGAAGTGAAATATCTTTACTCATGAAAATTTGTTAGTTAATTCTTATTATAGGCTTTTTTCTAAGGAAATACAACTTATTGAAATAGATGCACTCCCTGAGTAGTTAGTTGTCACTTGCTTTCATCCGCGCAAGTGTTCATTGCTTCACGTCCAAAGCACTACTGAGAAATTGCTTGTTAATCACTGCCGCACTCATACAAACATAAAATCAACAAAATAAAATATCACAAATATTTGATTTTCATTAAAAAGGTACAAAAGCTGTACATGTGAGCCGATGATTCGAGACTAAAGGGCTAAAATAGATGAGACGAGACGTAACGAGTAAGGGGCCGACCAAAATAGACGGGACGAAACATGACGAGTAAGTTCGAGCATATGTGAATCAATGCTAAAAGCCAAAATGGCCATACGTATTTGATCGAAACTGAACGAAAGATTTAGACGTGACGATCGGTTCCGAAAGAACCGAACTGCAAACGTCTGCTACTTGTCACAACGTCTTCTTTGTTGACACGATTGTTGTTTTTTAACGAAATTAAAATTAAAATGATGGAATTTTCCTGCAATTTAATCGCCGCTGTGGGGGATGAGCTCGGAATTTATGTAAAAAGCCATCCATCGATGCGGTTGATAGCGTCACATTTTGGGTTAAATGTCAAAATCGACGTAACGTGTGCAGACGTTCGTCCAATCGCTATCGTTACGTCTCGTCGATTTTGGTCCTAACTTAAGTCCAAGCATATGTGAATCAATGCTACTGCCAAAATGATCGAAACTGAACGAAACATTTAGACGTGACGTTCGGTTCCGCAAGAACCGAACTGGAAACGTCTGCTACTCGTCACAACAGCCACTTTGTTGACACGATTGCTATTTATAAAAAAATATTTTATTAAAATGATGGAATTTTGCTATAATTTAATCGCCGCTGTGAGGGATGAGTTCGGAATAATGTAAGAAGCCATCCATCGATGCGTTTGATAGCGTCACATTTTGGGTTAAATGTCAAAATCGACGTTACGCGTGCAGACATTCGTCAAATCGCTATCGTTACGTCTCGTCTATTTTGGTTCTACCTTAATGCCGAGCGCACCTACACACATTTAGGATTGGCAAAATAGTTTGATAGTGCCCAGAGCACTTTGAGCACCCTTGCGTACGCTGTGCCTATGTCGGCTTCTGTGGTACTTCAATGACAGGTATATTTGGACTAGTTTGAGTGCGCTTATTCTTTAGCAGCGGCTCCTTATTCCTTATTTTCTAGTAAACACGGCCAACATCTGTAATTGTATGTATTGTATACAGTATGATTACCACCACAATTCCTGCACATACTAGTAGCACTGGCAGTTCTAATATTCGTGCATTTTAATGCAGGGTGTAAAAAGACAACTCATACATTACAAATTGTGCAGTAGGCTCTTCTGTGCCCAATTTCTTGACAGTTAGTACATTGTACTGGACCATTCCGATTCAGGGGCTCCTCTGTCGTAATTCTACGATCCATAAGGTAGGGGAGGTTATGATTTTCATGACCTTCCACTTTTTTAAGCATTTAGGTATCTGGCTCTAGCTCAACGCGAATAATTGTCATTAAACAAATTTATACTTTATAAGTTCTTATACCTAAGGAAACAAAATCAATATGTGATAATATTATGATTTTTTACATACATATTTAATGAAAACCGATTGAGCTCAAATTTTGACAAAACGTTTGGAATGAGGAGAGTAAGGTTTTAGAAAGATGTTTTTTGCCAAAAGAGAATTTGCTTGGCAGCGTTGGGGATATTAACGAAAATTAGAGTATGATTGTTTGTGACCCCAAAATTTAGAAACTGTACGGCCAATTGATTAGAAAATTTCAGAAAATGTACGTATAGATGGTAGCTCCCCTAGGAGAGAAGAACCACAAAGAGAAATACTAATAATATCGTATATCCCAAAGCCCGAATAAAAAAAAAACATTTCCAGAATTCGACAGCAAAAAAACCTGTTTCCTTCAGTGGCATACCAACGCATGCCGGGATATTGCTATATGTCATATATATACTCGTATACCACAAATCACCCAACTGGCATTATGCGTGCGGTAATTATTCGTACCATCATTGCACACGTAGAGCACGAAGGTTATCAAAGAGAATCAATCCACTGCCATAATAGTGGCCGATTAGAAGATGTTCAATTTGACGATGCTTACAATTCCGATACAAGGAGTAAATGTATGCGACAAACTCTTATAATAACTACGCTATCCACATCAAATTACGATCATAACTCATTAATACACTATCCTGGACAACGACAACACAAAGACAGAAGAGGCCATTGTTACATGTGTTTTCAGTTATAAAGCCCTTTGTTTGGAATTTATTTTTGCATATGTTTATTTTATTACACATTTTTGTCCACATCTAATTTTTGTTTGTTCAATTCAGAGTTCGGAAGACTTAGATACTGATACTGAATTTGAACCGGTTGAGGATATGACTTTGGAAACACGTAGTAGATGTAAATTTACCTAATAAATTTTTAAGTTTTTTTTTTTTTAATAATTCTTTTATGAAAAGTTTCTTAATTTTTAAAATGTTTGAAGAATATTTTTTTTATAAAATTTTATAAATTATGTGTAGGGAATATCTTGCATATAAATGAAATGTTGTACCCCCTGCAAAGTACTGAAATAATTTTGCATTCCATTTTGCAGCGAGCGCTCACACTGGGGATCAAACTGTTGACGAGTATCCGGATATAAGTGGAATTTGCACTGCCAGAGTATACGGATATTTTTATACTTCAAAAAAGTTCTTTAACTTTAACCAAATTATTTCTTCTAGGAAGCCATGCGTAAAATGACTGAAGAAGATAAGCTTAAAATAGCCCAACAAGTTGAACTCTTTCGACGGGAAAAGCTAACGTTTGATTCTGAAGTAGCAAAGTGGGATGACACTGGCAACGATATTATTTTCTTAGCGAAACATATGTGCATGATTATGATGGAAATGACAGACTTTACCCGGTAAATTTAGACATAGCTAGTTTTATTTGCTGCCAGAATTGAAAAAAGTGTTCTAGATCTCACAGATTTTATGTTTAATTTAATACATTTAAATATTTTTCTCAACAGTAAAGAAAATTTAAATACTCAAATTTTCATCTAAAATGAATCGAAAGTCTTTCACCAAACAAGTAAAAAACGAACTATCTGACATTCTACGAGTATACCGTAGAAGAATGTAACTGGTTGATCATAATGTTCTAATTTAATGATATTTTCTTGACGTAAATACTGAAATGAAAACTAAATATATATTAAATGGTGTGACTGTTATCAACAGTCACCACCTTTCATCGTCTGGGTGGTAATCGTAGCGTTGCATTACCCACCTCATACTGAAATACGCAACGATTTTGACAGCCGATGGCTTTTGATTTATTCGGAGATTTGCTGCGGCGTGGTCAATTCCGCCAGACTTTATTATTGTTGTATCCAATCGTAATCTCTTATACACAGTTTGTCAAGAAAGTGTTTTCACATTGCATAAATGCAGTGGTATTGCTTCAAATTGTTAATAAAATTTATATATATGGGTCTTTTTATATTAACTTTTTTGTCTATTTACCAGCAGTGGAATATTTATTTACAAATAGCATCAAAAACTCACAATTTAGCATGAAAATAAAAATTTAACAACAAAAACAAAAATCTTATTCAAAATTATAGTGTCGATAAAGTGTTTTCACATATGTTTTATTTCTTACGATTAGGAAATTGTATCAAACATTGGAAATAATACAATTTAATATTTTGTATGTTGGCCGTTAGCGCTTTGCACAGCTTGTAGTCTCTTTTTCATTGAGTATATCAAAGATTTTAGGTTAAAACTCCACAGGTATTTTACTCCACCCTTCTTTTATTACTTTTACCAGCTCCGTGCGACTTTTTGGATGCCTTTTGGCCACTTCAAATGAGCCCATAAATTTTCGATGGGGTTGAGATCTGGGCTCTGCGCTGGCGTATCCAAGACTTTGGCAGTGTTGTAAATTAACCACATTCTGTTCATAAGCGTCTTGTGTTTTGGGTCGTTATCTTGGTAGAACTTGTATTGCGGTTTGTTGTCAACATAAAAGCCAAAATTCTTGGCGCTGTTGACCAAGTTGCACTTCAAAATTTCTAAATACTTGTGGGTGTTCATTGTGTCCTCAATGAAAACCAGATCACCAACACCTTTAGTGGATATGCGCCCCCAAATCATTACCGACAGTTTTCCGAAGTTAACTGTTGGAATTACGTATTGTTTCCACAATGCTTTCAATGGCTTTCGCCACACTCTGTTTGGCCCATTGTTGTAATAGAGCATGATTTTTGTCTCATCGCAAAAGATGACATTATCCAAAAAAGTACAGGGCTCTTCAATGTAAGCTTTTGCGAAAGATTTCCGCTTATCAATGTGAGCTTGTGAAAACAGTGGTTTTTTCACGCAATTCTTGATGTGTACTTGTTTCTTATCAAAGCCTGTCTAATGGTTTCATGGGAAACCTGTACACCGCACTCTTCCCTGACTTCGCTAGCCCTTGTTGAAATTTATGGGTTTTCAGCTACTTTTCTAATTAAAATACGCTCTACTCCACTAATTTTTTTTGGTTCTAGTCTATTTTCATACTGTTCGTATGGTTTCGGAAAACATTTCAGATAACTCCTGAACACTTTTTCCCATAGCGTGATTATAATAAACTAACTGGGCTTTATCAAATGATGTTCTTTTACCAGGCATCTTGAAATTCGCAATAAATTGACGCAGTAGTCGAGTTTCACGATCAAATCAAAACTAGATTCCTGTTTGCGATGCAAATTTTAGCATACAAGAGAAAAACAGTGACTGTATAACGGTAAATCATTTCCGTTATGCATAAACTGCTTAATAAACCAAATGTGAAAACACTTTCTTGACACTATAATTTTGAATAAGATTTTTGTTTTTGTTGTTAATTTTTTATTTTCATGCTCAATTGTGTAGTTTTTGATGCTATTTGTAAATAAATATTCCACTGCTGGTAAATAGACAAAAAAAATTAATATAAAAAGACCCATATATATAAATTTTATTAATAATTTGAAGCAATACCACTGCATTTATGCAATGTGAAAACACTTTCTTGACAAACTGTAGTTTGCCAAATCAATAAATTTTTTTTTATTTTTTTTATTACAAGAATTTATTATTTATTGATTTTGCTTAAATTAAGCCTAACAATAAGTATATCAAATCTTAAAACTAGTCACTAAAAATAATTTTAACCCAAATTGTATTTGGCCATCAAAATTTCGGTTCTGCTTCGCTCTTCAAAAGGCCAGAAGGTCTCTTCTCTGCAGGCGGGATCGGCTTATCGGTTTTGCGAGGGATTTAGCTAGTGGATTCGGGTGATTTTCCAGTTTTGCTATGTATATCTGCTTTCTAGCATTTATTTCTGTGATAACTGTTGGTATTTTCAGGTCTTTGTGAATATTATAGTTACGCATGTACCATGGAGCACCTGTTATTAACCTAAGTATCTTCGACTGAAACCTTTGAATTATGGCCATGTTTTAGAAGCGGATGCATTACCCCACAGTTGAATCCCGTACAACCATATCGGCTTAATAACTGCATTGTATAGGAGGATTTTGTATTCTAGGCTTAAGGTAGATTTGTGGTTTATTAGCCAATGCAGCTTGGCGACCTTCAACTTCATATTTGAAATTTTAGTTGAACTGTGCGTACGCCAAGTTAAGCGCCTGTCTAAATGAATGCCGAGATAGGTGACTTCATTAGCTTGTGGAGTCTCAATATTATTGAGCCGAATGGCTGGACACGTACCAGGCCTCAAAGAGAATGTTACGTGTTTGCTTTTTTGCTCATTGACCTTTATACGCCACATTCCTAACCATTCTTCTACCCTAACTAAGTGCTCTTGTAGTGCTCTCGACGCCTTTATCGAACATTTATTGCAACTGAGTATGGCGGTATCATCCGCAAATGTTGAAATTAGCGTGCTTTCACTTATAGGAGTATCAGATGTGAATATTACATATAATGTAGGGCCTAGAACGCTACCTTGGGGCAGACCGGCTAAAATTGGAAAATCTTCGGAAATGAATTCGTTTACTTTTACCCTGAAACGTCTATTGGATAAGTAAGACTCAAGAATTTTATGATAGCTTTTTGGGAGAAACTTTTTGATTTTGAACATCAGTCCTTGATGCCATACCTTATCAACCTTGAGCCACGTCAAGGAATATTGCAAAGCAAAACTCCCCGAGTTCAAATGCTTTTCTTATTTCATTTGACATTCGATTGTCTTGCTCAATAGTGCTGTGCTTTTCGCGAAAATCGAATTGGTGTTGCGGTATTACGCTATGTTCATGAAGAAAAGCCGATAGTTTATTTAATAGAAGTTTCTCAAACAATTTGGAAAGGCTGGGCAACAGGCTGATAGGTCTATATGATGACGGTAGCGTTGCGTGTTTTCCAGGTTTAGCTATCATACATATCTGAGACTTCTTCCATGCATTCGGATAGTAACCGATGCCCAAAATTGCGTTAAAAAGCTTACAGAGAAATGCTGATGCAGAATTTGGTAACTGTTTTAGCATTTTCGGGGTAATATTATCGAATCCAGGTGATTTTTTTGGATTCAGTTGTTTAATTTGTTTGGCTTTTTCTGGAAGGGAAATTTTAATAGGCTGAGCAGTCTCAGTACTGCACGGTAAGGCAGGCAATGCAAAGGAGTTTGTAGCCATATTCGGCTGTAACACGTTGCATAGATGTTGTGCAAAGCAGAGTGCTTTTTCTTGATCGCTTTGAGCCCACGCGCCGTACGGGTTTCTTAGAGGTTTTACACCTTCCATTGGAGGCTTAAAGTTTTTCGATGCCTTCCAAAGGGAATACCTTTCGGTAGAGTTTGGGGTTACCTTCTTCAGGTACTCTTTTAGGTTTTTATCCTCCTCCTTTGTAAGAGCATCTTTAAGCGCCCTTTCGGCTGCTGCGATGTTTCTGCCATTCTCGGCGCAGCCGTCGTTTCTGTGCTACAAGTTTTTCAATTTGGCTATTTGTACAGGCATACTTGCACTTTCTAGAAGTATTTTTTGGCGTTGCCACTACGGCTGCAGTCGCTAGATGGAGTTGAAAATATCAATATTATTATCTATATCATCTGCATGTTTTACCTCAACTCTTGTAGAGATTTGACTACTAATATACTTTTTGTATTTTAACCAATCGGTTTGTTGGTCCCTAGGCGAAACTGTGGGCTTGTATATTCTGGCTTTTCATAAAGGTTGATTATTACAGGCGAGTGATCAGAGGACAGATCGACACAGATTTCCGCTGATACTAAAGTCCTATCTATATTTTTAGAAATAGCAAAATCAATAAGATCAGGAATTTTCTTTGGGTCTGTTGGCGAATAAGTGCGCTGTCCTGGTGAGACAAAATCGAATTTACTATGTCTGTTAGTAATAGCATTGTACAATTGTCGGCCTTATGGATTAATTAGGCGAGAGCCCCAGTGTTTATGTTTCGCATTATAATCACCGCCAGCTAGAAATCGTTGTGCTACAAGTTTCTGTGCTACAAGTTTTTCAATTTGGCTATTTGTACAGGCATACTTGCACTTTCTAGAAGTATTTTTTGGCGTTGCCACTACGGCTGCAGTCGCTAGCATGGAGTTGAAAATATCAATATTATTATCTATATCATCTGCATGTTTTACCTCAACTCTTGTAGAGATATGACTACTAATATACTTTTTGTATTTTAACCAATCGGTTTGGTTAGTCCCTAGGCGAAACTGTGGGCTTGTATATTCTGGTTGTTCATAAAGGTTGATTATTACAGGCGAGTGATCAGAGGACAGATCGACACAGGTTTCCGCTGATACTAAAGACCTATCTATATTTTTAGAAATAGCAAAATCAATAAGATCATGAATTTTCTTTGGGTCTGTTGGCCAATAAGTGGGCTTTCCTGGTGATACAAAATCGAATTTACTATGTCTGTTAGTTATTGCATTGTACAATTGTCGGCCTTTTGGATTAATTAGGCGAGAGGCTTAAATTCACCGCCAGCTAGAAATCTATCACCAAGGGAATCAAAAAGTTTTTTAAATTGAGTTTCTGTTACAGCAAAACGGGGTGGGCAGTATATATCTGAAAGCGTTAGGTCTTTGCCACGATTTTTAATAGATACTGATGTAGCTTGCATCCATTGCATCGAATGCGATTGCATAAGATGATGCTTGAGCCGATTTCTGATTAGAATAGCCGTACCGCCATGTGCCTTACCATCAGGATGATTTGTGTTATAAAATTTGAAGCCTGGGAGATGAAAGTTGTATTTGTTTGTGAGATGTGTTTCAGACAAAAGCATAACATCAATTTCGTGGTCATGTAGAAACTTATTAAGGGCTCGTTTATGCTGGTTAACACCGTTTGCGTTCCATAAACATATTTTTAACAAACTCATTTTTTATTTACAAAAGTTTGGATCATCTGATTTTGAGCTTTAATTAAATCTTGTAGCATATTTTGCACTGTAGGCATGAATTGAGTCATACACTGAGTAAGATTTAGGATCATGGCTTCTACTCCACTATTAGATGCATTGTTATTGTTAACTTTGCCGTACGTTACCCTGCAGAACACTTGCGTAGGTTGCTTGACCAGAATTAGGTTTTTGCATAATGGGGTCACCTATCTGAGGATTTGAGGTGGCAGGCTGGATATAAATAGGATTTGGGGATAAGTTACGTTTTAATTGTATACTCTGCGACAGTTTTGATTTTAGATCTTTATATACAGGGCAACCTTTGTAATTTGCCGTGTGGCTACTACCACAGTTACTACATTTCTTTGCGGATGTGTCAGCTTTAGCTAAGGTGCATGTACTTGTAGGGTGGAGATCACCGCAAACTACACAAACACTGCGCAGAGTGCAGTATGATTTAGAGTGGCCGAATTCTTGACAATTCATACATTGTATTGGGCCGTTACGTTTGTGCGGTTCTCAACCGTAATTCTGCGATGTAAAAGATATCTTAGGTTATATATTGGGTGTGTCTCGTTCTTTTTAAGCTGGGTTGAGTTGGGGAGCATTTCAACTTTAAATATAGACCTCAACTTTAAATGGAACCTTATTTCTATTCACAATATTTATCACAACCTTTACGGGGAACCCTTGCTCTTCAAGAGCCTCTTTAATATCGACAGAATCTACTGTGGCTTCGATTCCTTTTAAAACAATATCAAGACTCTTTAGCTAATAGGAATAATAATTTTTCTTGTTCCCCGTTAAAAAATTTATAATATCACAATAGTGCTTTTCACTATATGCCTGTATCTTTGTCTCCTCAATACTACCTTTTCTAAGAGGCACAATGTGAAAATTATTTGTGCCTATAATATTTGCGATGTTCAATACTAATTGATTGGAACTACGCTCGCGCAGGTAAATTGGTGGCGGTCTGGCGTTACTGACTACAGGTTCACCTTTCGATTTATTAGTAGAATTCTCTATACTTAGAGGTGCAAATCTGTTATTCTCCAGAGGAGCACCTGAGTTTGTTGTGTTTGCCCTTTTGGCGACGCCCATGACCTTTTGTGGACTTGTCTTTCTTTTAATGTTAATGTTTATGTAGCGGTCAAGACCAGTCTGCACTACCGCCACTTTTTTTATTTTCTTTACCTCACCGTTTATTACCGCCTGCAGAGGCATTGTTGCTGTACTCCTTACTGCTGCTGAGTTTGGTGACGGCGCTATGCTGGGCTGCCTTGCCTTCGTTGTTGTTTCAACGAAAGTCATCGCGCTCCTTCCTGTAGCGACAGTTGCTGGGATCGACTTTTCTGTTGAGGTCGCTGCTGTTGCCGACGCTGCTACTGACACAGATGATGACTCTGCTAGAGGCATTGTTGTTGCCGATAATATGCCGTATTGTATTGTTGTAGTGTTATTGTTTGGTGCAACGGGTATATGCACCGAGTGCCGACGCTCTCTATGAGGAGAGTGAGCGACACTCATAGCTTTATGTATATGTTTATGTTTATATTTTCAGTGTTTACTTTTTGAATTATATTTCATATATATATTTAATTTATTAAACGAGCTGTTATAAATTTCTCGAGATTATTTTGATTTAATTGATAATATTAATACATCAAAATAATATTTGAGAAATATGTAAATCCAATCAAGCGCACAAAAATACCTCCGAACAGTGTAATTGCAGTTCTTGATTTTTAATATTTAATTTAATAATCTTTTTGTCTAAGCTAGGGATTAAAATTACTGAAACATTTTAGTATCATATGTTTATGCTTCTACTGCGACTTGGACAAAATCTAAAGCAGTAAGCAGAGGTACTAGAATTTGTTTGAAAAGTAAAAGCAGCAGCACACGATCGGATTTTGCTGTTTGTTGATTTGCTTTGCTGAAATATGGAAAAAAGTATAGCAGAAGCACATGAGTGGCTTTTGCTGTTTATTGCTTGCTGTGCTGAAATATGCAAAATGAAAACGCAGCAGCAGACAATCGGATTTTTCTGTTTATTGCGATGCTGTGCTGAAATATGCAAAATAAAAAGCAGAAACAATCAATCGGATTTTCTTGTTTATTGTTTGCTGTGCTGAAATATGCAAAATGAAAAAGCAGAAGCAAGTGTTCAGATTTTGCTGTTTATTGTTTTGCAATGCTGAATCTTGGTAGCTGAAAAAATCATATACGAGTACGTTTTTTCAGCTTTATATAAAGAAAAAAAAATTAATTATTTATTAAAATAAAAAGGAAAAAAATTGCAAACGCTCCAAAAATGAAGGAACTTAAAAGCAATATTGGTTAGATGAGTCAAACTTTCAAAAAGAAAAAAAATTGCGTTGAGAGCGAATAACTAAAAGCCGTAAAGAAGAAGAAAACAAAAACATAAAAGAAACAGAAACCCATTGGAAAGAAGAAGTTGAAAGCATTAAAAGGGAAGCAAAACAATAAATAAAGAATATGAAGAGGAAAAAGTATGGGGCGCTCAAAGGAGAGTGAACAGAATATTCGACCTACCAGTGAACTAGAAATTAGAGCGGTGAACCATCACCGATTACAAGTGCGTCCATGGCGACACTACCAAACGAAAATGATCATCCACTATTTCAACATTCCACGAAATGAAATCGCCCTGGCGGTCACTTTTCGTAACATACATAAAAATAGTAGCGAAAACATTGATAAGTATATGAACAAGTTTGAGCCAATAGCCTATTTGATACAATGGTCTGTTTTACAGAAACTAATCTATGCGAAACAATATATGGATTCGGAAAGTACATTCTGTTCAGCAATATAGAAACGACGATAATTCATAGTGAAGATGTAAATATATTTATACCTTTAGCACATTGCGATTTTTTGTCTACAAGTCTACGACGCCAATGTCATATCAGCTTAGTATTTTGCGGTGCTTTATTAAGAGAGGACGTTTGACGAAATGAGTTCCGCATATGCGGAGCTATATGAGGCCGTATTTTTATTCACACACCAGAAAATACTTAAAATGACATAAGCTGCTGCAGCTAAAATAATTAAGAATCGCTATAGACAGGTAGGTAGGTTAAGCAGGCGGCAAAAATGTACGCTTAGTCCAGGATTGTGGCTTTGTGATATTGCATGAGACACGGGTCCAATTCCCTATAAAAAATCCAGTAATTTGGAGCTTTTTATGAAGCTAGTGATGGAGCTTATTGTTTTCTTTGGAATGTCTCCCAGGGAGTCCAGAAAGTAATCCCAGACCCAGGAAAGTGATTCTTCTTTTGAACAGCACTGGACACGTACATATCAAGTGTTCGATGGACTCTTGCTTTTCCTCATTTGAGACAATTCTGAGCCTCCAAAAAGAGTACCCAGGGTCCAGTGTCCCGTTAGGAGACTTATGACGCTACCTGTATTTTATATACTTGGAGATAATACATCTTTTGAGCGCTTGAGTTCAGGCTAGGCTAGTCTAGCTATTGTGCATCCTGCTCCTTCCGACCTGGGACCTGCTCTCTGCTTCTAATTATATTGCATTAAGGATATTGTATTAATTTGTAGCTAACATGTGGAAATGGGCATACCGATGTTTGACCTTGTTGGCTCAATTGGTATCGTAGTGCCCTCTCGGGTGTGTTCATCCAATTTACAGTTCCATAGAATATCCCTGTAGCCGTGAACACAGCTCAGATGCAGACGAGTCTGCCTAGCTATCTCGTTTAAAGATTTGCGGCAGTTCTTGAAGGCTTTTGATGTGATTATAGCCGAATTCAGGAAGCGCAAATCCGCTTTGCTTGTCAGATAGAATGCAAATATCTTGTCCATATATCTTCTTCTTAACCCAAGACAGTGCTTCCTCTAGACCGGACCAGGCCTGTAATACGCTGTAGTGGTCGGAAAGCCTAATCTATGTAAATAAGGATCCATTTTACATGTAGGAGGGTTGCTGTCCATCCATTCGTCCCTAGAAGGAATTTTGATCCTACACGTGCAATTGACGGCAAATGATTGTGTGATAAAGTCAAAAGAGTTAGGAATGACCTCAATATGTTGTAAGATAGACACATGTCCTGAATCTCTATAATTCCATTGGTGCATTGCTTTTAGTCTTAACAGCTGAATTTGCAGCCGTCCTTTCGCGAAAAACCATGATAGGCAGCAGATTAAGCATTCCGTGCCAATTATTAATACCTCCCCGTTCTTTGTACCTTTGTTACTAACCAATTGTATGTAGACTTGCTTTAGTCCCGTCCTCCAAACAAGCACTCCATAAAAAAGGATCGTACCATAGCCGTGTATATCCAATAAGCTACCTTTGGTAGCGACCCTCAATTCATTCATATGACTCTTTGGCAAAAGTATAGAGCTATTTGAATGCGCTCGTTTACAATAGCCTTACAGTTCAGCTTCTATCCAGGGTTAAACCCAGTTACCTAGCTTCTTCTGCACGATTGATATTTACGCCCATTAGTTTTGGAGCGATAAATTATATTTTGTGTTCTTCTTAGTGAAGAGCACAAGCTTTGTCTTGGAGGGACTAACCCCCAACCAGCTGCCCGCAGTACAAATGGAGAGAATGTTAAGCATCCGTTGTTTTAAGTCTCTCAGTGTTGTTACATACTTTCCGAAGATACTAATTACGCAGCGACCTTGCACCCCTCCCTCTCCAGTTGTAATAGCAGCTCGCTTACCGCAAGATTTCATCGCAGTGATGAAAGAACCCACTTCGAGGCGAGCCTCTGCACACGGACTTGTTGGCCGACACCACCCCTGTCCATAATCATTTTTCAGTCCACCTGCTAATAGCGAGCTCTACCTACATGCCATACAGCGCACCGGTTATTACGTCTGGTTTGATATTGGAAAAAGCTCCCTCAATGTCCAAAAAAGCAACTAAGGAGTTCTCCTTGTTATGCAGTACTTAATACTGGTAATTAAAGAATGTAATCCGGTTTCTGCCGATTTACCCTTGAAGTAGGCATGCTGAGACATTGACAGTTTCTGTCTTTCTATAGTGAGTCTCAAGTGAATATCTATTAATTTTTCTAAAATTTTCAGGCGGAAAGAGGACAGACTAATGGGTCTTAAGTCTCCTGGTGTTGTGTGGTATCCCCTGCCGGCCTTAAGTATAAAGATCACCCCCACTTTATCTTTCCATGATTTGTATGGTTTGAAGCAGACCTGTGAAGTACTGAGTATATAATTTACTTAATACCCGAGTACTTAAAAAATAAGTACTAAGTACAAGTACTTCGGTACTTGTATTTAAAAGTGCAAGTACAAGTACTGTACTTGAAAATATTTTTCAAGTACTTAACCAAGTACAACCAATTTTTAAGTACTTATTCCAGTACTTCGTAATTTATTACTACCTTCTTTCTAAAAATAAAACTACTAATATTTATAGCTTCAAAGATATTATTTACTGTTTATATGCAAGAGTTATACATACATATATCATTTCTTAGCCAATTGCAATAACAAAAAATAATAGCATAAAACTATACAGTCGTAATAAAAAATCGTAGGCACATTGCTGTACTCAGAGAAAAACGGACGAATTTACAATAAATATTCTATACACAGTATATAGTGCATGAAAGAAGACATCTTAGGTACAGAAAAATAAATTCATATATACATATATTCTGGATAAGTGTCACCCTCGCAGTAAATCTTACCTGTACACGATTACGGCCGTAAAAATTGACGTTTTATTCTGAGTGTACGATGCAACACAAACAAACAAAAAAATTAAATTAATAACTTGCATTGTTTTTTTGCATTACTACAAAACTCACATATGGAGCAAAATACACTGCCATTTCAACCATAACGGGTTGCTTAGGATGTTTTATCTCATAGGGTAAAAAAAAAGTCAGAATTTTTTTGGGGGCACCCCCTTAAAATGTTTCTTTCTGTCAGATTTTAGGATTCCCAAAGTTTAAACACGATTGAAAGATGTTAACACGTGCCACTGGGGCCTCAAAGTTTTGAAAATCTCGATTTTTTGGCAGTTTGGCGACTTTGCCGACCCATATCTCTAGAACGGTTTAATAGATTTGCCCGTGTCATGCATCATATTGAAGGCGATACTGTTTTTAACATTTTATATGCTACACAATAAATACGCAACTAGTACTGAAACCGCAAAAATAGAGCCAATGTCCCTAAAAACGTGACTAGGTCCCCTTAGAGCGAAGATGGAACCTATTGTGAAAAAACCCATTTTCCTTCCTATATTATAAATTTTTGGAATGAAAACAATTATGTATTTAAAAAATCAAGTATAATAAATGTCTTTTTCATTTTATTCTTATTTAAATTTATTCAAGGGACTGACATAATGTGGTTTTGGAGCTATCTGGATACAGCTGACGGCATCTGCTGACTACTTGGAGAACGCTCGTCCTTTGTAAGTAATTGGTTGTAATCTGTGATGAGCTTGACTCCTCGCTCTGCCATGTCGTTGACAACTTACAAGTTGTTTACCATCCTTTACCCCTCCTGGTAGTTGATGTTCTGCGGCCAAGTTGCAGGATCTTTTTCCAGAAATTCGGTGTTAATGTTTAATCTCTTGAACAACAGGTAAGTCTCACTTGTAATTAGGGCTGGGAGACCTTTTTCTAGGAATTTCGGCAGTTGTTCTTTTTTTAGTTTGGGACGCATATTTCTGGAGCACTTCTCATTTTCTTCTGCTTGATTTGTTAAGATTTTTGTCGCCATTTGGCTCTTTACGGTGTTTTGCACTGTCGGGTCAAACAATGCCAGGGCAACAAGTTCAGGACTAAGATACCACAGGTGATTTATCATTTTGTTAATTCCTTTTTCTCATATTTTTTGTCAATGCTTTCGTATTTCAATAGATTTTCAATGAGGTCTTGTTTTGGTGCTAAAAACTCTCTGGGGGCGTTAAACCAGGCTTTACAGTAGACTCGAACGATGAAAACACAAAGTGCTTCTAGGGCCTCTTGTTCTTGGGAAGTCAGCTTAAACTGGTCACAGAAGAGTTGTATTTTCAGACAGTAAATAGCTTTTGCCATCCACCGGGCATGATGTACTAGACCTGGAGACCTGAAGCGCACATCTTTTCCGTCAAGATGGCCAAGATATATCAATGCCAACTGTAACAGCTCTTTGTAGTCGTCTCTTGGCTGGCATTCCATTAGTTTTCTTTGCAGTTCTTCTTTGATATTCTCTACTTCTTCTTTGGGCAGTAGTTTCAAAACATTCTCGCCTACATCGAACTTGGATTTATCAATCATCGACCATTATTTTTGAAATCTCTTGAATATGTCTGGTTGAGGACCCGATGTGATTCCAAACTTGCAGTCAAAAACCCCTCTCAACAAGACTTCTAAAACGTGGTGTCGGCACGCTAGGTACAGGACCTCTCGACCTAACATCTGCTCCAGGAGATTGCACGCTCCATAGAGTCTCCCAGTATTTGATGCTGTTGTATTTGACATTCCTACACTGCTAGGGCTTGTTCCTCCCCTGAGTTACAGTCAGTTTCAGGAACGCCCAAGAGTTGTTCTTTAGTCCCATGTGAGACCAGAACAGCAACCCGTTCTTTCTGCCCTGTTTTGAGGATACCTGGTAGTAGTTTTCCATCCCAGTGCACGCAAACAGCCTCGTTTTGGGGTATCTTAAGTCTGTCTTGAATTTGTTCCGTGTATTTTTCACGGTTTATTCTCCGCTGTTCACGGATAACGCTTTTGGAGATCTTATATTCTTTGGGATCCTCTCCGAGAGCTTCTACTGTAGCCAAAATGATACGAGTAGCGTTCCTATTGGACACCTTACACCGGTCCAGCAACAATGACAATTTCCTGGTTAGGGCCTCTTTGAAGCCACGCTTGATTCTCTTGGGGGCAGATGGTCCTTCAGATTCTACGTTCATCTCGAGCTCTTCATACGGCGTTTCACGTCCTTCTGACTCTTCTGTTGTCTCGTCGTCCGTGAGCTCCACCTTCTCTGTGAACAATGAGATGAGACAATAAGTATAAAGTTAATTTTGATGGAAATTTCAGCTAGTGATCTAGATCTTAGAAAGTTTCGCTACAAAGAAAATATGTATATATTTTTTTTTTAAATGCTTACCCAAATTGCCCGCTTCAAGTTGTTTTTCCAAGACTTTCCGTTGTTTCTGTAGTAGTCTTTCTTCAGCTCGAGCCAACTTCAGGTCAACTCCCAGCATGGAGCCTGGTCTTCCTTTCCGTCTTTGTTTCAACAGAAACTCTTTGTCTTCTTCTGAAGTCGTCATCGTCAGGGCATCTTTGTGGGCAATATCAAAGAGATCATCCAACTTTAGGGTAAACTCTTTTACAGCATTTCTTGCACTTTCCGCTTTTCTATCCTTGTACTTTTGCATTTTTCTCCAATCATCGTACAGTTTTTCCAGCTTTACTATGACATTTTTCTTTTGTTTTGTAGGAATTCGAGCTTTTGTCCAAAAAACGAAAACCTCGTCAACAGTAGTTGTGGCAGAGTCTCTCACATTTAACTAAGTTATAGAACATAGTAGCTAGAACTTGTCGATTGGAGGGCAGCTTACATCCAGTTATCTGATGAGCTGGATAGTCCATTAGAAAAATATTGTCTCTACCTCTACTTTTCACGCCAGATGTAGAAGCCATCACTTTTCGAGAAATCAAAATGTTCACTAGAAAAAAGAATAAATGACACAGAATGACACTAACTAAAACAAAGAGTACGTGTTAGTAGGTACCGACCTAATTATAATAAAAATGTCTTTTGTAGTTAATATTTAGTGGGTTTTTTTAAACTCGATCACACGAACGTAGAACAAAATACGACTGTCACTATTCAGCGAATACTTTTCAACTGACCAAGAAACAAAATCATAAAAGCAAGAACCACCTGGCTATCCTTTTCTTTTTTTAATAACAGACTCTGAACCCCTGGATTTCTACTTAAAATATAACAATAGGTAGTAGGGTAACCCAATACATTTTTAAACTAGTTTGGTTTTACCTGCTTGGGGTGTGATACAGTATGAGGAAAAAATAGATACATACCTGACATAAAAAAAACATTGTTGTGGGTCTGTGGTATTAACGGTATACCATAGCAAACATATTTAAATGAAATGGGATTCCAAAGTACAAGTATTTGTCCATAATAAGCAATAATAATATAAATAACACATCTTCGCTCTCAGGGGGGTACTTAGTCACGTTTTTAGGGACATTGGCTCTATTTTTTCGGTTTCAGTACTAGTTGCGTATTTATTGTGTAGAATATAAAATGTTAAAGACAGTATCGCCTTCAATTTGATGTATGACACGGGCAAATATATTAAACCGTTCTAGAGATATGGGTCGGCAAAATCGCCAAACTGCCAAAAAAAATAGAGATTTTCAAAACTTTGAGGCCCCAGTGGCACGTGTTAACATCTTTCAATCGTGCTCAAACTTTGGCAATCTTAAAATCTAACAAAATGAAACATTTTAGGGGGGTGCCCCCAAAAAAAATCCGACAACGATTTTTTAAAACCACCCTAGGGTAGCAATATATCACCAGACTTGACCCTACATTTATTCACTTGAAATTATTGAAAGCATATATTTTCAAGTGGGTGGAGGTATTTAATTTGTGCTTTCTGAAGATTCTGTGAGTGAAATTGTAAACAATAAATGAAATAAATCAAATAATAAAGTCAGTTTTTTCCGAAGACAGCGTTCTTGATTTTAATTCAGACGACTTAGTTCGGGATCCAGACTTTACAACCACATCGAGCATCCATTGTGAAAGTCGTAAGCGCGGTGCCACAATTATTCATAAAAATATACGAGGTGTGATCAAAAAATAATCGTTATTTTCAAATTTCGTGAGTTTTTGTTCGAAGTTCGAATTTTTTTTTTTATTTTGGTACACATGTCTGTTATATATGTTGGCAATACCAACCATTTTGGATTGTCAGTTTGTTTTTGACAGATAAAAAGGTTAGTCGTGTTTTGGTGTGCTCTTCGATTTTCTACTATTCGAAAAAATGGATCAAAGAAACTGTATTCAGTTTTGTGTAAAAAATAAAATTAAATGCGCAAGGACTTTTGAAATGTTGACTGTGGCCTTTGGCGAGTCTACTATGAGCAGAACACAAGTTCAATTGTGGTATAACCGGTTTAAGGAAGGCCGAGAAGATGTCAATGACGATGCTCGTTCTGGTCGCCCGAGCACGTCAACAACCGATGAAAACATAGACGCAGTGAAGAAAATGATTTTGGATAATCGTCGAATCACTATCAGAGAGGTTGCTGATGATATTGGCATATCGTTCGGCTCATGCCAAGCAATTTTTACGGATGTTTTAGGCATGAAACGTGTGGCAGCGGAGATTGTTCCAAAATTGCTAAATTTTGAGCAAAAACAACGTCGCATGGACATCGCTCAGGAGCTGTTTTTGGCCAAAAACAAAACCGTTATCATGCCTCAACCACCGTATTCACCGGACTGGCCCCCGCTGACTTTTTCCTCTTTCCAAAACTGAAGACACCGATGAAAGGAAAGCGTTTTGCAACGATTGAGGAGATAAAAGAAAAATCGAAACAGGAGCTGTCGGCGATACCAAAAAAAGCGTTTCAGAAGTGTTTCGAGGATTGAAAAAAACGCTGGCATAAGTGTATTATATCTGAGGGGAATTACTTTAAAGGGGACAAGATAGTTGTTGATGAATAAATAAATACTTTATTTTTTGATCACACAATAACGGTTCTTTTTTGATCACACCTCGTATATTTTTATATGAGAAGTAATTTGTCTTATGCGTTAGTATTGTAATATGAATAAAATTTACATTTTCAATAACTATAAATTTACAATTTCTTATAATAGTAGTTTAATAATATTATATATATATATTTTTAATTATACATATTTTTATTCATACATTATGTTTTTTATTTTCTATATTTGTATTCTCATATCAGAACATTGTATCGTTTTAGCATATTGTTATGCATTGTCTTCTCCATGCCGTTTATTAATATAAATGAATTTACTTCTTCTTGTTTTGAAATTCTATACGGACCATGGTATGGACTTTGAGACTTTTTACGATTACCTAATTTTACTAATACTAGGTCTCCTATGGTTGCATTAAGTGCATTTTCATTTGTTTTGCTTTCAATGCTTCTTTTCTTTTTCACAACTTCGATCAGTTCCCTTGCTTTGTTTATTGACGTTCTCATTCTTAGCTTCAGTTCATTCGCATAATTTTCAATATCATAAATTGATTCTCTTGTTTCAATTAGGTCGCTTGGTAAGTGTGGCAGTTTACCAAACACAAGCTCATATGGTGAGTAACCCGTATCGACATGCGGCGTCGTATTGTAAGCAAAAGTGTAAAATGATATCCACTTGTCCCACTCATTATCGTTTGCGAACGTCAACATGAATTCATTAAGAGTGCGGTGGTTGCGCTCTACTGAACCTAGTGATTCGTGATGATAAGGAGTTGAAAATATTTGATTCATTTTTAGATTTTTACACACATTTTTCATTAACTCGTTTACGAACTCTGTGCCCTTGTCCGATTTCAAATTTTTGAAATTACCATACTTGAGAATGAATTGGTCAACAAGTGTTTTAGCTACAGTGTCGGCATCTTTGGTTTCCATGGGGTACGCTATCACAAATTTTGTCAATTCGCACTGCGCTGTTAAAATATATCTGTACCCATTAGAAATTCTTACCGGACCGACAGTCTGAATTGCTACAGTTTCAAAACTAGTCGTTGGAGTGTCTGTAATAACCATCTGTTCTTTCGTATGTCGTATTTGTTTATTCTTAGCACAATGTTTACAATTTGTGATAAAATTTTTCACCATTTTTCCCATATTCTTCCAAACATATTTTTGTTTCAATTTTAAAACGGTTTTTCTCACACCAAAATACCCTCCGTAAGGCGAATCGTGAGATTCTGCGATTAGTTTATACATAATTACGTTATCTACTATTCTGTGGGGACTTCTATATATCAATATATTCAACTTTGAGCTTTCATTATTTTCTTTATTCTTCTGTTGCAACTTATTATATTCTTCTTTTAATTTTTCTTTCGGTACGGACCTAAATATATCATCTTTCTCATCTAGCGCTAGTTCTTTAATATTTGACTTGTTTATTCTTGATAGTGGTTTTTCCAATAGCGAACCTGGGTTCGATGGATTATCACTGCTTATCACAAGTATCTCATCTTTATTTATTTTAATATGGGTACCCTTCTTATTGCTCATAAATACAAATTTCAATTTTCTTACATTCCTGACGTCAGATATGGACGTGCAGTCCCAAATGTGAAGTTGATCAGACTTCGAATGAGAGCTATATTTCTCCTGATTTATGTCTGTGCTCTTTTTAGCAGACATGCCCCTCGTAATTACTAATGCTTTGTTAACGGATTCATCGTTTTCTTTCCGGATCATTGATTTTAGTATGTCAGAATCGATTTTAATTCTTGACAGTGCATCCGCATTGGTGTTTATTTTTATATATAATGTCGAAATCATAGTCGGACAAATCTAACCTTATTCTGGTTAACTTGGAAGATGGGTTTTTGTGTGTAAACAATGCGACTAACGGTCGGTGGTCTGTCACCACTGTGAATTTCCGTCCATAGAGGTAAGGTTTAAAAAAATTTATGCCCCAGTGTATTGCTAAAAGTTCCTTTTAAATTGTATTGCAGTAAACAATCAAATACTTTAGTCAAGTTCTCGTTGTGATGCTTTATACTACAACCGAATATTATAATATCATCCACATATAGAAATGCTTTCGAGTCCAAACCGCTGAGTGCTATAGTCAGCATCCTCTGGAAACTATTAGAAAAAATCTTTAAATCAAAAGGTAGTCTCTTGATTGATAATGTCCTTTGGATGTGCAAAATGCTGTCAATGGTCTCGAATTCTTGCATAGCTCTATTTGATGGAAGGAACTCATCACATCAAGAGTTGAGAAATATCTTGCTCTTCCTAGACGATCTAGAAGATCTTCCATTCTTGTTAATGGGAATTTATCGTTGACGATTTTTTTATTCAGTTGTCGGAAGTCTACGACTAATCTCCATTTCCTTTCACCTGATAAACCTTTCTTTGGAACTATGAGTAAAGGTGAGTTGTATGCACTCGTTGATGGTTCTATTAAGTCTTCTTGCAACAGTTTGTCGACTTGTTTTTCTATCTCCTCATGGTGTGCTTGTGGCAATCTATAGTTTTTTATGTATACTGGTGTTTTTTCGGATAACTGTAACTTTTGCGTGTAGAAATGGTTCACAGTGAGCGGTTCGTCATCAACATGAAAAATTTGTTGATATTTACGAAATATACCAATTATTGAGTTTCTGTCATTCTCATTTATTGCTTCAATTTCAAGTGTCTGCAAAAACTTTTGAAATCTAGAATTATCATTTTCACTATTTTGTTGCGTGTAATTTAAAATATTATAATTTTCTAACGGTTCAGTCTGTATATTTGAAATGTCCAATTCTGTAAGAGTAACTCCATATTCATTAGTATTTAAAACTTTAATATGCGTTATACCTCTCGATGGTGCTAAAGAATTTGCTACACAAATTCCTTTTGCTATTTCTTTATTAAAAACTACGCTGGGTGTGCCTTCTTTTTATCGGTAAAACTATGTCATCTTCGTGAATATTTATCGTAATAGTAAAAGTATCGTAATCTATTTTGCAAAAATATTTCTGTAAGAAATCTCTTCCTATTATGCCATCGGTTGGTATTGGAAAATCTGAATCTACTATGTGCAATGTGTGGACTATACTGTCATTAGCTATTTTTAGTTTTAATCTAGTAGTTCCTTTTGATTGAATTTCCTGTGAAGTTATCCCTGTAAGTGTGCACTTTTCTTCTGTATAAATATTCTGATCTGTTATATTACTATGTGTCTTGCAGATTGAAATATCTGCACCTGTGTCAATAAGAAATGTGAATTTTGTTTCAGCTGTCTCACAATTAAAAGTGATGTAATTCGTCAAATTGTGGGAAATTGTGTATATTTTTACATTTCTTACCCCGGAAAGTCGTTCTGCAAACCTCCTGGGTGTTGCTCGTTTTCCGAATGATTCATTACACGTATACGTCTGAAATTATTGTTACCTTATTATTATAATTGTTGTTATTGTTTCTGTTAGTATTGTAGTTGTTTTTATTGTTAAAATTTTTATCTCTAAAATTTCTTTGATTATTGCCTCTTTGTCATATGTTTGAATTGTATCTATTGTATCCATTGACTCCTCTGGTAGTGTTCGGTCTACTATTGTTTTGATAATTTTGAAAACTGTCGTTACGAATAGTATTCTGATTTCGTTGATGTTGGTTATTTTGGAACTGTCTTGGATTTCGAAAATTTGCTCTAAGCTGTGCATTTCTATTAAAATGCATTACACTTGCTGTTTGCTGATTTTTTTTCTAGTTCTAAAGCTAGAGTAACTGATTTAGATAAAGTTTTTGGTTGGGCTGCAAACACTGTTGCCTTATACTGTTCGCCCAGTCCATTCTTAAATATTGTTAAAGCATAATTATCATTCATTTTGCTTATGACCTGTTTCTCAATATCGCTTGCAGTGGGTTCCAATTCTTTTACTTGTAAACTGTTAAGTTCACTTATGAGAATCAATAAATTGTCACTGTAATTAGTTATGGAACTATTACGCTGTGAGAAATTGGTCAAAGTTGTGTGAATTTGTGCGATTGACTTCGTGCTTTTGTATCTATCTTGCAGCCTTGCTTTCAATTCAATGAAAGTAGTAGGCTGAGAAATTGAAGTTATCGCTGTTTTAACGCTAATTGACAGTTTGAGTTCACAGACAAACTGTATTAGTATTAATTTGCTGTCATTGTTGAAACTTGCATCTAAAAGTTCTACCACTTTAAGAAATGCTGGCAATTCTTTGTATTGACCAGAAAAAGTTGATATGACTCTTAGAGCCACTTCTAGATTAAAATTGCTCATATTTGTATTTTGGTTTGGTGGTTCTTCTATAAATTTTTCTTCTTCTGTCGTTAATCTTTCGGCAAGTAAGAATTTGGTCTTGTGATATGTTTCTTTAAAATTTATCAAAAATTCTGCACGAACTTTGTGGTCACTTGGTGGTTTAATTTGTAGTTCTATGAATCTGTTTCTTAATTGTTCTACTTCTTCTACTTTTTCTAGTAGTGTCTCCTTTTTATATAGTCTATGAGGAGTTTTTCTTAAGTTTGCGTAAATGTGTTTCAAAATTACAATTATTTCTTCCAATTGTGTTTATAATGGGATTTTATTTGTAGACATTTTTAATATTACTAAATCTTAAACATTATTTATTATTAAATTTTTAAAGTATTTATCAATCATTTTATTTTTTTTTTTAATTTATTTATTTTTTAATTTCAAACATTATTTACCTTATTTACGCACTTATTTACGTATTGCTTAAAATAGTTCTTATGGTGGCCAGAGCCATTAGGGCGATAATGCCAAATGAGGTGCAAGGCATTGCCATATATTAGAGCTTGTTTGGGCAAGTCATTTTCGGGGCACAACCCTGTGAGAGAGATGAGGAGCAGGAAGTGGAGCAAAATTTTATGGAGACTTATACTAGAGATGAAACAGGGCGTTTTATTGTGACAATTCCAGTGAAAGAGACTGTGCAAGGTTTAGGCACTTCAAGAGCAATAGCATTGCGCAGGTTTATGTACTTGGAGCGGAAATTAGAGAAAGACTCAGAGCTGAGAGAGCAATACGTAGAATTCATGAGAGAGTATGAGAGATAGGGCATTTAGAGCAATTTAAAATTAGCAGGTGGATTGGTACCACAACAGATGCTAAGGTCCAGATTCATGGATTTGCGGACGCATCGATGAGCGCGTATGGTGCAGTAATTTATGTGCGAATTGGTTATGGCAACCAGCAAGTGGAGCCAAATTTACTGACGTCTAAGGCGCGCATAGCTCCTTTCAAGACGATTACAGTACCAAAGCTTGAACTGTCAGCAGCCTAATTACTGGCACAGCTGCTATGCAGCGTGAGCAAAGAAATGGAGTGGGCAAGATGTGAGTACAGCTTGTGGACAGATTCACAGGTTGTTCTGCACTGGATTAGAAAACTACCGTGTGAACTGAAGATGTATGAAGCAAATAGAGTTTCAGAGATACAGACTCACACAGAGCTTTGGCGTGGCGCTATGTAAACACAAAACAAAATCCAACAGATTTGTTAACTAGAGGCTTAATAGCGAGAGAGCTAGTTGGTAATAAGCTCTGGTTATATGGACCGGAGTGGTTACGTGAATCAGAATTCAGTTGGCCAGCCAACATTTTTGAGCCGGGAAAACGAACTGAAGGGCTTAACGAGCTGGGAGCGTATCACGTGACATATTCACGCGAGTTTTTGCAAATATTTATAGCGAGCAGGGGCAAGAGCATGGCGCTGATTGACTATGCACGAAGTCTAGAGAAGAGCATCAACATATTGAGCTACATCATCAGGTTTGTGCGTAGAGCAAGGCAGAGAAAGAGAAGGCGCAGATCTCGGCAGAACAACCGAATAGTGCAAGCGCCAACAGTGGAAGAGAAATATGAAGCAATTCCTGCTGAAGCAGGCGCAGGAGAGAGATTTCAGACAAGAGATAGACAAACTAAGAGAAATGGGGCAGGTGCAAGAAGGGAGCAAAATTAGTGCATTGAAACCAATAATGGACAGCAAGGGCCTATTGAGAGTGGGCGGACGATTGGCGAGATCAGAAGAAGCCTATGAGATGATGCATCCGGTGGTAGTGAAGGATGGTTCTCGAACAGCATGGCTGATAATGGACCACGTTCATCGTATTGTAATATCTTTAGTCAGTGATTTTGTATGTTTGCCTAACAGTATGTTTCCCTACGAAGATGATGGGCTCATTTGATTCTTATATTGCGCGAGAGCTTGCGCACTTGTGTATCGGCGCCTCAAGGCAGCCAAATGTTTTAGCGAAGCGACTTGAGTCAGCTCCTTCGAGTTCAAACAATTTTGGGTTGTGTTTTAGAACTGATTTTTATTCTTACAACTACGCTCTTATATACTTATTTCTACCATTCAATTTTGCTATAATTAGTATTTCATTTCCATTCCATATTTCCAATATCCCATGTTTCATCAAAATCACATGTGCCAGCAATAAATTATGAATGTGCAATTCTTGCCAACGGCAGACCTTTGAGGTTCGAATTGCACATGACCTATTTTAAGTGCATTGCTTTGGGATAGAGGAAAGGTTTGAGCATGTGGAGTGAGTGCTGCGTGTGCACTACACATTTCTCTGGTGCATTTGTTTCTTTAACAATCGCAGGCATACGTATGGTATGCATGACTTTCATGATACACTACAGTATGACTAGGCATGGTGCTGTGCAAGTGATGATGGAATTCATCAGACAAAAGTTTTGGATTCCAAAACTACGGAGCCAATTAAGAGCTTTTCTCCACAAGTGCGTGGTGTGCGCGCACTATAATCACAGATTTGAGCAACAGCTGATGTCTGAATTGCCAGGCGATAGGGTGTAAGTTGGTAAGCCTTTTCTATATACAGGTATTGATTACGCAGGTCCTTTTAGAGCAAAGGGACTGAAAAGAGCAGGAGAGCGAATGAGGGAGCGTAAGTGCTGGATGGCTATATTTGTTTGTCTAAAAACAAAAGCCATTCATATTGATATTGTTTCTGATCTCACTTCCATAGCTTTTATTGCTTGTTGTGAGCGCTTTATTTGCAGAAGAGGGAGATTGGACCTCATTTGTAGGGGCGGCAAGAGAGCTGAGAAGAGCACGAGAGAGCAGGCAAGTAAGATAAGCTTTTGAGCATCTGAGCAACAAGGGGACAGAATGGATATTTATGACGCCAGCAGCGCCGCATCAAGGCAGAATATATGAAGCTGCTGTGAAGTCAATGAAATAACACCTCACACGCATTGTCGGGAAAAACATTTTAGCACAAGAGCAGCTATCTACGCTCCTAGTAGAGATAGAAGCAATTTTAAACTCAAGGCCTTTGACACCCTTGAGTGATGATGCGGAAGATGTACAGGCTCTAACACCTGGACAATTTTTGATAGGGGAGCCATTGATCATTCCCTTATCATTCGTGAGCGAGCAGCAGTCAAACATGAAAGGAGCAAGTTTGTGGAGAGCACGTCAGAAAATGATTGAGCATTTCTGGAAGATATGGAGAGAGGAATATTTGACGGCGCTGCTAGAGCGTAAAAAATTGCGCAGAGAACGAGATCCCATGAGCCTGGATCAATTAGCGCTGGTCAAGAGTGAACTTTTTCCACCAGCGCAATGGGCTTTGGGCAGAGTTAGTGAGCTAATAAGGAGCCGAGATGGTCTAATACGTTCAGTCATTGTACAGACGGCCACAAACCGTCTGACAAGGCCTGTTTAGAAGATATAAGTCCTTCCAATTGCACCGAGCGAATAGAGGGCGGCTTTATGAAAGCAAGGACAGGAGGTCCTTCTCTTGCTCGCGGGGACTGTATCAAATGCAACCATGCGTTTGAGTTTTCGCACATCGCGAAAATAGGTTCAGCGAGTATTTTAAAGTTTAGTTCGTTTCTGACGATGGAGCTGTGCGGTTGTGCCAATGGAGCAGCACGAGAGAGCACAAGGAGCAGTGCGGTGGTGATGTGCAGTGCACAAATATACAAGTGCAATCTATGTGCAGGGAGCTGAGCCAGGAGAGCGGTGCAGAGCAGGGGATCCTAGAGGAGGAGCCTATACAGAGCCTAGTATGAGCGGTGCCACAGGTATTCTTAGAGCAAATTTATGTAGACATATATTCGCTGAATATATGTGCTTCAATATATATTTATATACATGTATATCTGTATGTGCTAGTAATGTATTGTGCGTCCAATTATATGTTGTACACGTGCATCGCATAATTCCCAGTAATATGTTGAGCTCAGTTAAGTAAAAATAAAAAGTGGTTTTTTCATAAGCTTTTTCCACTTAAACAGATTGGGTTTTATTTCCATTGAACTGCGGTAAGTATTGCCATAGTTTCATTGTCGATTCGATACAACAATTCTCGTTCCTTTCACAAACAGATTAAATTTGAACCTTGCTACAATAGCCGTTGAGGGAATCAATATAAAATATTCCGATGAGGTCAAATAGTGTGTAGTTCTGGATAAGCGACTAAATTAGAACTCTCACCAAAATTGGGTGGTAAACAAAGCCACAAGAGCACTGTGGGCCTGTCGGAGGTTTTTTGGTAGAACATGGGGTCTAGACTCTAAAATTATACACTGGATTTATGTAATGTTGGTAATACCAATCATTACCTATGCATCCCTTGTATGATGACCTGAGACAACACAAGAATCCGGTAAGAAAATACTTACAAGTTTTCAAAGGCAGGGTTGCTTGGCAATCACTGGTGCCATGCGAAACTGCCCAACCGCTGCTATTGAAACGATAATGGGATTATCCCCACTGTATATATTCGTGAAAAAATGTGCTGCTAGAAGCGCATTGAAGACAAGAACCTCATTACAATGGTCATTTCAATATTTTAAAAAACATACCGGACCAAAACATAACCTGCTCAATAATGGGATTATATGATCCCAAAACGACAGTTTGATCCCAATTTTGAGAGTTTTATCTCAGACCGTGTTGAATCGGACATCCCCCTTGGGTCGATCCTAGGAGTCTAGAATGGTTCACAGACGGTTCAAAAAAAAAACACCACAGTCGGTGCAGGGGTCTGTGGAACAAAACCAAAAACTCCGAACCAATGCACAGATGGCCTAGCGTTTTTCAGGCTGAAATTCAAACAATCTCAATCTGCGTAAGGACAAATCTGAAAGAGGTATCAAGCTATCTATTCAGATAGCCAAGCTGCATTACTGACATTGCTTCAACAATCTACAATCTTTAGGCGCAACAATTAAGGTGGCAATTTGCTGGGACCCGATTCACTCAGAGATCGATGACAACGATCTAGGGCCGGTTCCGCAATAAACCTCATGGATCCATAGCTATACTGTGGTATCAACTGGGCGGAGGCAAAATCTACGGTAGATAACTAGGAACATAGTCTCAGAATATCACACTGGGAAGGGATAGAAGGGACTACGCCATGCCAAAAGACTGCTAAGGCCATTCACCTACAATAAATAACTGCGCAATATGTGCAAAGCAGACATAGGGAGAAGAATAGGTTTTCTATCAGGTTATTACTACCTGAAATATCACCTGACTAAAATCCACATTCTTGATGATACGGAGTGACGCCTCTATCTAGAGGACGAAGAATCTACATAGCACATACTATGCAACTGCATCCCATTGGCAACAACTAGAATGAACATATTCTACCGCAATCAGCTGGTAACAACTAGAATGAACATATTCTACCGCAATCAGCTGGCTCTGGAAGAAGTAGAGAATGCTCCTGTTATGGACATTCTCTAATTCATCCATAAAGCGGAAAAGATAATGAAAGAACTTAACTTTCAACTACTTATTTTCTTTAGACAAGGAACATCTAGGTAGAAAAGAACCTGATGACTTTAATTGTGTCGCTTTGACATTACCAAAGGGTCAAAATGAACCGAAAAATGCCGGTACTAAACCCATAGGATATAATATATCGGACAGTTCTGATCACATGGATCATTAATGACAAATGTAGTATGAAACATAAGATATTTTAGGTTACAGTGTCAGCCATGGGGCAAACTATTAAAACTAAATTATTACTGTATTTATTTTTCTAGCGAGTTCAAGGTCCTTGAACCGATTAACAATAACTAAATTATTACGATAAAATTACTTCCCAAAATTTTGGAAATTGTCAGTTATTATAATGATTAATAAACAAGGAAAGTATCCAGCACAAATATCATCATATAGACCAATAAGCCTTCTGTCAACACTCTCTGAAGTCTTCGAAAATGTACTTCTCAATAAAAGTACTCCACTGTTGAAAAAAAAGAATTGCCTCACAAAAATTAAAGGATCACATCAGACGTGTAGAAGAATGATTACTAAAATGGAGAATTAATGTTAAAGAGTCGAAAAACGTTCACATAAGGATTACCTTAATACAAGAAATATGCCCTCCTTTATGTCTAAATGGTGTAATGATCCCACAAGCAAATGATGTGAAATATCTTGGCATTCATATATACGTCTCACCCGTCGAAAGCACATCAAAGCAAAAGACTACATCTAAAGCTTAAGACTAGTACACTCTATTGGCTCCTAAACAGCAGGTCAAGATTGAGCATGGAAAATAAAATACTCCTACGTAAAGTGGTAATTAAGACCAATATGGACGGACCTACGGCATTCAACTGTGGGGCTCCGCCAGAATTTCAAACATATAATTGATTCAATGATTTCAATCTAAAATAATATGCACAATAACCAATCCGCCGTGGTATTTGAAAAATGAAAGACTACATACGGAACTAAACATTCCAACTGTTCAAGAAGAAATCATAAATTTTAAAAGAGCCTACAAATGAAAAACCAACGCGACGTGGTATTTTAGAAATGAAAGACTACATACGGAACTAAACATTCCAACTTTTTAACAAGAAATCATAAATTTTAAAAGAGTATTCTAGCTAAAGACTTGCTCAAATATAATTGATCTCGTCTCGTAAAATAAATTTATCATGAATTTCATATTTTATCCTCTACTTCTATTATATATAGTGTATTGAATTTATTTATCCTTAGCACTGGGTAAGGATTAAATATAAAATGTAGTTATGTAAGATCTTATTGTTAGTTCTAAATTAGAAGATGCAATAAATAATGAATGTTTTCTAAAAAAAAAAAGATCCGATTTGCCGTTATTTACGGATTACGGGTTGGAAAAATGGAAATGATTTTTGTGAATAAGTCATCACTCAAATGGTCGAATCGGTTTCACAACTAAATGGATATTTGAGGCAACATTCAACTCCTAACACGATTGGAGAATGTTCACGTAAACTCTATAATTGAAAAAAAACTCTATAATTGAAAGAAAATGCTTTTTTTTTACATATTAAATAATAATAAACGGGTTCATTATACGTATTTAATAAATAAAATAAAATAGTAAGGCAGTCATGGGTAAGTAATATAAAACTTAACATACATACATACGGCGGTTAATGAAATGAAAGCAGTAGCGCCGGCACCGTTGGTGAAGTAAATATGTATGTAACTGTATAATGTGCAGAATGAATGTACGAGGGAATATTTAAAGAAGTAAGTATTCTAGTTATAGGAATGGGTATGGCCATATAAGTAAGTATGTAGGGACATATGATTAGGAATTGGGAATTTGCAGATACTGCAGCAGGCTATATGTAGATATACATAGGTTTTAACTGTTTATTGATTAGGAAATTAGCGTATGGAAATTTGAAAAAATGTATAGTTAATTGCGGAAAATAACGTTAGCAATTAATTCTAGGTAATTTAAAGCGCCTTGAATGTATGTATGTATTCATATACGAGCTAATTCCAGGATGGAAAATACAATCGTTAATGGATATATACATATCAGGCTAGAAGTAAATTTAAATAAAAAGTAATTGTATGCAATGAAAAGTTCAGTCATGCAATGGACAAATTTTTAACATAAACGGGTTTATCTTCTATAATCTTGTTTTTGTAAGAGGAGCAAAGGGATGTGCTCGAAATTTAAATGAGTGACAACTCACATTGGAAAGAAAAGCATGGAAAAATTTTAAACAAAGCAAAACTGATGCCCTATATGGCTATGAAAACACATAGTCCAGTCCTCTTTTCCTCTAGGATACGGTAGCGAATCCAAGAATGTAAGGGGAAAAGACGAGTGGACGCAAATTGAATGATATAGCATTCAATTATAGAAAAAGCATGTTGTAGAAACATTGGTTTTTTTTTAAATATTCAGGAATAGCGTCAGAAAAGTTATTAATTTAAAAAATTATAATCTGTGTAAAAGTTCAGATTAAAATTAAAGGTAGTTTAGAAAATAATTAGAGTTACAAAAATTAATTATTTAAAATCTAACTTAATAATGAAATAAGTGTTGTAATAAAAAAAATACAAATCATACTAAATAGAAAATTATACCCAAGAGGATATATAGTACATATAGTGTATTAATTTAAATATTATATAATTTTGAAATTCATTTATTAAATTGACTTATGAAATGTTTGACAAAAATTAAATATAGAAGAAATATCAAACTAAAATGTATATTAGAAAATTAAGAAAATTATTAGAGGTGTTCTCTAAATAGCTCTGATGATGTGAAGCGAAGCAGGAAGTTCCTAGAACAGCGGATATTGGAAAACGGTGCGGACTAAGGGACCAACATAGTATTCGGAAAGATGTGTTTTTGAAAATCAGAGATTTCTGGCAGCTATCCAAGTTTGGGAATCCGGTTGTGACCGCAAGGATGCCAATATATCGAATTGGAGATGAACGGTGACGGATTTATTTTTTCTTTGCAAAGCGGCATATGGCCGCAGCATTTAAACGCGTTATGGATGAGCTATTGACAAGCAACGAAAAATAAACAAGTTTCCTTGCGGAGTCATTGGACAGTTTTATATTAAATTGTCCGCCCAGGGTATCACAATCTCAACAGAATCGATTTTGGATAAGTTGAAGATGGGTAAAAGCTTAAGATGGGTGACTGAAACTACCACCAAATATAATAAACAGAAGAAATTTGGCTCACGGAAGTTAATTGCTTCATTGAAGTATATGTCCAATCTAGTGTATGGACATATGAAATGTTATTTACATATGTATGAAATATGATTTAATACAAGAGGACACAGAGACTGGTAACCGATCAGAGTACACAAATTACATCATTAAACGTGTATCTCAGAAAAATACCGATTGTCTCCACATCACAGCCAAACGATGTCAAATGCCAGTATGAGGAAGCTCAAGAGAAACACTTCCACCATAAAACGCATTGCTGCAAAGTAAGAAGGAGAATTGTAATCTCTCATGTATTCCAAATGTTTTTTACAAGTTGAATACTATAAGCAGAGGCAGTACCACATACAGCCGCGGGGCACGCTATATAAATGGAAAGAAGAAGGCCACTGAAAGCAAAGTTTTAATGGCAAACCAAATCGCCAATCTATAACATCTTTGTACGTACCGATCTAGAAAGAAGGGAGGGGTATGCAGAGTTCATCGAGGATTTCACTCCGTCAACGGCAGCCGTCAACCGGATCAGCAGTTAGCAGAAGTATAACGTAATATTTTAGATATAGATATCATAGTAGAATATAAGATCTTAAGTGTATGATTAAATTGTATTATCGCTAGTTGTTGAAAATTGTATATACGCCAGTGAGAAAAGAGTCGATGAAAGACCAAATATAAAAAGGGGAATATAAATAAAAAAAATGGAAATAAAAGAACAAAATAAAGCAAAAGGAAAAAAAAGAAGAAAAAAAATGAAAATAAAATAACAAAATAAAACAAAAGAGGAAAAAGAAAAGAACACAAAAGTAAAAAGACCAGAATACAACAATTGAACCCAAATAAGGCGAATTTGAAAAAAGAAAAACTATACATATGTATTTTAGGATTAAGAAAATGCACAGATTGTTTAAAGTGCAGAAAAGAGAAAAATATTGTAAAGATTCATTAGAAGTTAGTTGCACTAACTTCTTTTAGAAAGAGGGGAGGGATGTTGTGAGTTAGAATCAAGCTACCTGCTCGTAGTGTCTCACATCATCGACTCCTAACAGATGCCACACATTCTGTGTGATTAGCATGTGTTAAAGTTACTTAAGAAAGCACATATTTTTAGGGTGCGAGTATTTGGAATTAATATTACCTATGTAATATTTATTATGTAAACTTTTAGGGTGCTACAGTTTTGCAGTCGAGCCACTGAAGGGCATTGAAAGTTAGAATCCACCATCAACATTTCAGAATGGCGTAGGTCAGTTGGCTTGACCAACTGACACCAATAACAGGTGCGAAACTGGAACACCAGAAAGGTCAGTTTTTGTATTGTAATTATGAATTGTAAATAGTATATAAGAGTTAGTATTCTAAGAAATAAAGGCTTGTGATTTAAAAACTAAAAGTGTAATGTAGTGATTTTTCCAAAGAGTGATTTAGGGTTTTCAGCCACACGCGCAGAGCAGAAGGACGTCCCCCGTCAAACAAGGACAATACCTCAACACGAGCGAAAATTATGTGCAAATGAGCGAATAGACCAGTGCGGTTATTCGTCTCAAAATTTAGTTATGAGCGAGCGAAAATTATGTGCAAATGAGCGAGTAAACCAGTGCGGTTATTCGACTCAAAATTGAAAATTTGAGCGAGGATTGGTGCAAATAATTTCGTGCTAGTGAGCGAATTAACCAATGTGGTTATTCGGCTCAAAAATTATATAAGAGCGAACATTGGTGCAAATAATTGCGTACTAGTGAGCGAATAAAGCAATGTGGTTATTCGGCTCAAAAATTATATAAGAGCGAGCATTGGTGCAAATAATTGCGTACTAGTGAGCGAATAAACCAATGTGGTTATGCGGCTCAAAAATTATATAAGAGCGAGCATTGGTGCAAATAATTGCTTGCTAGTGAGCGAATAAACCAATGTGGTTATGCGGCTCAGGAAATTAAATAAGAGCGTGCTTTAGTGCTGAGCTTGTGAGCTAAGTGGGTGCATAAACCAGTGCGGTTATTCGACTCAAACATTTTAAAGCACAAAAATGCAGTGTTGGCACGGCTGCAGAAGGAACAAGGAGGAAACAGTTTTTTCTTCTTTCAAAATTATTTAATTTTTCTTCTTTTCAACAACAACAGAGCAACAATAACAGAGCAACACTAACAGAGAAAAATAACAGAGCAACGACAAGATGAGCTACGGGCAACACCAGTCTGCCTACAAAGCCATCCGAAGAGCATCATAGCTGACGAGTTTGGGCGACTAGGGTTTGATGAAGCCAAGGTGCGTTTGATTCGTTTGGAGCAACAGTGGGAGCGTTTTAATCAGCTCCATGAGGAGTTAGAGCGGCGGTACTTCGAAGCGAGCGGTGCTCTGAAGGGTAAAACTGAGCAAGTGGGCACAGCAAGGAGCGCAGAGCAGAGTGCAAAGCAGCCGATGTCAGTGCAGCTGACCATGTCATTCCAGCAGCATGACCTCCAGAACACTTAGGGGGAATTTGACGGCAGCGTGACCAAGTGGCACGGTTTTCGCGATGGGTTCGCCGCTGCGGCGCATAGCAATGAGCAAATAGCGGCCTCTTACAAATTCTCATATTTGAAGAAGTCACTCACCCATAAGGCAGCGCGCACGTTCGGTGATTGGGAGCTCACTAACAACGGGTACAATGAAACGTGGGAGCGGCTCAACCAAATATATGACCGCAAGTACCCGGTATGCCTTCCTGGAGGAGCAGGCCTCTGCTCTACCAGCACGGGAAGCGAGGCGAGCGCATCAATTGGAGGACGGGCGCGATCGAGCAACGGGCGCAGTACCCAAGAGCAGGGAGAGAATGGGCCACGGTGTGAGTGCAACGGGAGCAGCACCGATACGAGCAAGCCAAGACAAGCTGTGCGAGATATGCAGCGCAGATCACTCAGTGTCCAGACTTCGTGTCACTCAATTTGAGAGCTAGGCAAGAGCTAGTTGGCAAACGCTACCTGTGCCACAACTGCCTGAAGAAGGGGCATAGGCGTCGGAGTGCTTTGCGGGGCCATTTTTACGGTGCCCAGGGGCGCAGAAGCACAATAGCGTGCTATATGCAAAAAGGGAGCCACAGCAGCAGGTGTTGGTGGCACAGCAGCCAAAGCGGGGAGCCGCCGCGACAACAATGCTGAAGGCTAAAAGCGATTGAAGGTACAGCAACCTTGTAAAGCGCGCAAGGGTAGCAGAGCCGGGGCGAAGTACCAGCTTTAAGAGCTTTTTAAACTTTAAATTTAAAAAAAAACATAGTAGAGCATTAAAAAAAAGAGTGAGAATGATTATTTAGAGACAGAGTTTTGGGTGCTACCAAGAGAATGTACTGGTACCCAGTTTTGCCAGCAAGAGATTTAGTGGAGATACCCATGCATTTTAAGAATGAGGGTTTATGGGCGGATCCTGAGTTTTGGAAGGCGAGACCAGTCGAGCTACTGTTAGGAGCAAATATGGTGGCCAGAGCCATTAAGGCGATAATGCCAAATGAGGTGCAAGGCATTGCCATATATGAGAGCATGTTTGGGCTAGTCATTTTCGGGGCACAACCCTGCGAGAGAGATGAGGAGCAGGAAGTGGAGCAAAATTTTATGGAGACTTATACTAGAGATGAAACAGGGCGTTTTATTGTGACAATTCCAGTGAAAGAGACGGTGCAAGGTTTAGGCACTTCAAAGGCAATAGCATTGCGCAGGTTTATGTACTTGGAGCGACAATTAGAGAAAGACTCAGAGCAGAGAGAGCAATACGTAGAATTCATGAGAGAGTATGAGAGATTAGGGCATATGAAGTGCGCTATACAACCACCAAGAGTGGATGAGCCAGTTTATTATATCCCACATCACTGTGTTACCAAAAAATGTGGTCTTTGACGCTAGCTGCCAAACGAATCGTGGCATATCTCTGAACCAAGTGCAATGTTTAGGCGATAAGTTACAAAAGGATCTTTACGAAATTGTCATGAGATTTAGGCGTCATAAGTTTGCGATATGTGTAGTCATCAAGAAGATGTTCCGACAACTACGTGTTGCCGAAAGGCAATGAAATTTGAAAGAATCTCTTGGCGAGAGCATAGTGGTGAGCCATTAGGAGAATAGTGTTTAACGGTTGTAACGTAGGGAATGACTTCCTCCGCTTATAATGCTGTGCGAGCTTTAATACAATGTGCTAGGGAGGCGAAAGATGAATACCCAAGAGCAGCGGACATCATAGAGAGTGACTTCTATGTGGATGACTGTACTACAGGCGCACGATCTGAGCAAGAAGCAATAGTGCTCGCGAAAGAGACAGACACTGTCCTAAAAGGCGGCGGTTTCGAGCTGTGCAAATGGAAGTCGAACTCAAAAAGACTACTCAGTGCAATGAGAGCGGAGAGAGAAGAAGATATGTTATTCCCGAGAGAAGACGAGATGTCAGTGCTAGGGCTGAAATGGCTGATAGAAGAAGACAAAAATTCACCCTTGTGGTGAAGACTCCTGCATTGCGAGAGAGCTAGTTTGTAATAAGCTCTGGTTATATGGACCGGAATGGTTACGTAAATCAGAAATCAGTTGGCCAGCCAACATTTTTGAGCCGGAAAAACCAACGAAAGGGCTTAACGAGCTGGGAGCGTATCACGTGAAATATTCACGCGAGTTTTTGCAAATATTTATACCGAGCAGGGGCAAGAGCATGGCGCTGATTGACTATGCGCGAAGTCTAGAGAAGAGCATCAACATATTGAGCTACATCATCAGGTTTGTGCGAAGGGCAAGGCACAGAAAGAGGAGGCGCAGAACTCGGCACAACAACCGAGTAGTGCAAGCGCCAACAGTGGAAGAGAAATGTGAAGCAACGGAATTCCTGCTTAAGCAGGCGCAGGAGAGCGATTACAGACAAGAGATAGACAAACTAAGAGAGATTGGGCAGGTGCAAGAAGGGAGCAAAATTAGTGCGTTGAATCCAATAATGGACAGCAAGGGCCTATTGAGAGCGGGCTGGCGATTGGGGAGATCAGAAGAAGCCTATGAGATGATGCTTCTGGTGATAGTGAAGGATGGTTCTCGAACAGCATGGCTGATAATGGACCACGCTCATCGTATGACTAAGCAGGGTGCTGTGCAAGTGATGATGCAATTCATCAGACAAAAGTTCTGGATTTCAAAACTACGGAGCCAATTAAGAGCTTTTCTCCACAAGTGCGTGGTGTGCGCGCGCTATAATCGCAGATTTGAGCAACAGCTGATGTCTGAATTGCCAGGCGAAAGGGTGCAAGTGGGCAAGCCTTTTCTATATACAGGTATTGATTGCGCAGGTCCTTTTAGAGCAAAGGGAGTGCAAAGAGCAGGAGAGCGAATGAGGGAGCGTAAGTGCTGGGTGGCTATATTTGTTTGCCTAAAAACAAAGGCCATTCATATTGACATTGTTTTTGATTTAACCTCTATAGACTTTATTGCTTGTTATGAGCGCTTTATTTGCAGAAGAGGGAGATGTGAGCGAATATACAGTGACAATCGTACATCATTTGTAGGGGCGGCAAGGGAGCTGAGAAGAGCACGAGAGAGCTGGCAAGTAAGAGATGTTTTTGAGCATTTGAGCAACAAGGGGACAGAATGGGTATTCATGACGCCAGCAGCACCGCATCATGGCGGAATATATGAAGCTGCTATGAAGTCAATGAAGTACCACCTCACGCGCATTGCTGAGCAAAAGATTTGAACACAAGAGTTGTTATCTACCCTCCTAGTAGAGATCGAAGCAATTTTGAACTCAAGGTCTTTGACACCTTGAGTGATGATGCGGAAGATATTCAGGCCTTGACGCCAGGCCATTTTTTGATAGGGGAGCCATTGATCATTCCCTTACCATTCGTGAGCGAGCAGCAGTCAAACATGAAAGGAGCAAGTTTATGGAGAGCACGTCAGAAAATAATTGAGCATTTCTGGAAGAGATGGAGAGAGGAATATTTGACGGCGCTGCAAGAGCGTAAAAAATTGCGCAGAGAACGAGAGCCAATGAGCCTGGATCAATTAGTGCAGATCAAGAGTGAACTTTTTCCACCAGCGCAATTGGCTTCGGGCTTAGTGAGCTAATAAGGAGCCGAGATGGTATAATATGTTCAGTCATTGTGCAGACGGCCACAAACCGTCTGACAAGGCCTGTTCAGAAGATATGTGTGCTTCCAATTGACCCGAGCGAATAGAGGGCGGCTTTATGAAAGCAAAGACAAGAGGTCCTTCTCTTGCTCGCGGGGACTGTATCAAATACATCCATGCATTTGAGTTTTCGCACATAGCGAAAATAGGTTCAGCAAGTATTTTAAAGTTTAGTTCGTTTCTGACGATGGAGCTGTGCGGTTGTGCCAATGGGGCAGTGCGTGAGAGCACAAGGAGCAGTGCGGTGCAATCTATGTGCAGGGAGCTGAGCCAGGAGAGCGGTGCGGAGCAGGGGAGCTTATACAGAGCCTATACACAGGAGCAAGTATGAGCGGTGCCACAGGTATTCGAGAGCATAGTCACGTTTAGATTATATACGCTGACTATATTTCTGTTCACATTGCATTATACATTATATATATACATAAACGTACCTATTTACACATACATATGCAGGTCCGTTCATGCATATGAGAGCAATTGAGCTAAACGCGCAAGAGCTTGTGCATATTCACTAATTGTATATACTCGTACATATATACATGTATCGCATACATGCCGATTTATTGTTGAGCTACATATGTATGTGCATAATTATAAGAGCAATAAAAAGTGGTTTTTCGTATGCTTTTCCACTTAAAACAATTGTGTTTTTATTTAAGTCGGATTGCAGTAAGTATTGCCATAGTTTCATTGTCGATTCGATACAATAGTAGTTTTTCCAATAGCGAACCTGGGTTCGATGGAATATCACCGCTCATCACAAGTATCTCATCTTTATTAATTTTAATATGGGTACCCTTCTTATTGCTCATAAATACAAATTTCAATTTTCTTACATTCCTGACGTCAGATATGGACGTGCAGTCCCAAATGTGAAGTTGATCAGACTTCGAATGAGAGCTACATTTCTCCTGATTTATGTCTGTGTTCTTTTTAGCAGACATGCCCCTTGTAATTACTAATTTTTTGTTAATGGATTCATCGTTTTCTTTCGCAATCATTGATTTTAGTATGTCAGAATAGATTTTAATTCTTGACAGTGCATCCGCATTGGTGTTTATTTTTCCCTTTTTATATATAATGTCGAAATCATAGTCGGACAAATCTAACCTTATTCTGGTTAACTTGGAAGATGGGTTTTTGTGTGTAAACAATGCGACTAACGGTCGGTGGTGTGTCACCACTGTGAATTTCCGTCCATAGAGGTAAGGTTTGAAAAAATGTATGCCCCAGTGTATTGCTAAAAGTTCCTTTTCAATCACTGATTTATTCATCTCATGTTTATTCAGAGATTTCCTTGCATAGGAGATGGGTAAATCTTGTCCTATTTCTCCTTGCGAAAGTATTGCGCCTAAAGCAAAATTTGATGCATCAGTGGTTAAAATGAAATTTTTGTCAAAATTAGGATACTGAAGTATTGGCGGACTTAATAATTTCTTTTTCAAAATTGTGAATGCATCTTGACATTCGTTTGTCCATAAAAATGGTTCATTTTTCTTCAATAAATTGTTTAAACACTTAGCTATTGCCGCGAAATTTTGAATAATTTTTTTATAAAGCTACAAATCTTCGGACATCGTCTGAATTCTTTGGAGTTGGGTATTCCTCGAATACCTTATGTTTGTTTGGATCTGTCCTTACGCCTTCACTAGTTATTAAATGGCCCAAGTATACAACTTCTGATTTTAGAAAACTACATTTTTGAGGATTTAGATTTAAATTGTATTGCAGTAAACGATCAAATACTTTAGTCAAGTTCTCGTTGTGATGCTTTATACTACAACCGAATATTATAATATCATCAACATATAGAAATGCTTTCGAGTCCAAACCGCTGTGTGCTATAGTCAGCATCCTCTGGAAACTATTAGAAAAAGTCGTTAAACCAAAAGGTAGTCTCTTAAATTGATAGTGTCCATTGGATGTGGAAAATGCTGTCAATAGTCTCGAATTCTTGCATAGTTCTCTTTGATGGAAAGAACTCCTCATATCAAGAGTTGAGAAATATCTTGCTCTTCCTAGACGATCTAGAAGATCTTCCATTCTTGTTAATGGGAATTTATCGTCGACGATTTTTTTATTCAGTTGTCGGAAGTCTTCGCCTAATCTGCATTTCTTTTCACCTGATAAAGCTTTCTTTGGATCAATGAGTAAAGGTGAGTTGTATGCACTTGTTGATGGTTCTATTAAGTCTTCTTGCAACAGTTTGTCGACTTGTTTTTCTATCTCCTCGTGGTGTGCTTGTGGCAATCTATAGTTTTTTATGTATACTGGTGTTTTCTCGGATAACTGTAACTTTTGCGTGTAGAAATTGTTCACAGTGAGCGGTTCGTCATCAACATGAAAAATTTGTTGATATTTACGAAATATTCCAATTATTGAGTTTCTGTCATTCTCATTTATTGCTTCAATTTCAAGTCTCTGTAACAACTTTTTAAATCTAGAATTATCATTTTCACTATTTCGTCGCGTGCAATTTAAAATATTATAATTTTCTAACGGTGCATATTTGAAATGTCCAATTCTGTAAGAGTAACTCCATTTCATTAGTATTTAAAACTTTAATATGCGTTATACCTCTCGATGGTGCTAAATAATTTGCTACAAAAATTCCATTTGCTATTTCTTTATTAAAAACTACGCTATCTTGATTTAAACGTAAATCGATAGGACATATTACTACCGATCTTGGCGGTACACGGATTTGTCTTAACTGTGTGTCCCTTGTGTTTATCGGTAAAACTATGTCATCTTCGTGAATATTTATCATGATAGTAAAAGTCTCGTAATCTATTTTGCAAAAATATTTCTGTAAGAAATCGCTTCCTATTATGCCATCAGTTGGTATTGGAAAATCTGAATCTACTATGTGGAATTTGTGGACTATACTGTCATTATCTATTTTTAGTTTTAATCTAGTAGTGCCTTTTGATTGAATTTCCTGTGAAGTTATGCCTGTAAGTGTGCACTTTTCTTCTGTATAAATATTCTGATCTGTTATATTACTATGTGTCTTGCAGATTGAAATATCTGCACCTGTGTCAATAAGAAATGTGAATTTTGTTTCAGCTGTCTCACAATTAAAAGTGATGTAATTCGTCAAATTGTGGGAAATTGTGTATATTTTTACATTTCTTACCCCGGAAAGTCGTTCTGCAAACCTCCTGGGTGTTGCTCGTTTTCCGAATGATTCATTACACGTATACGTCTGAAATTATTGTTACCTTATTATTATAATTGTTGTTATTGTTTCTGTTAGTATTGTAGTTGTTTTTATTGTTAAAATTTTTATCTCTAAAATTTCTTTGATTATTGCCTCTTTGTCATATGTTTGAATTGTATCTATTGTATCCATTGACTCCTCTGGTGGTGTTCGGTCTACTATTGTTTTGATAATTTTGAAAACTGTCGTTACGAGTAGTATTCTGATTTCGTTGATGTTGGTTATTTTGGAATTGTCTTGGATTTCGGAAATTTGCTCTATGCTGTGCATTTCTATTGAAATGCATCACACTTGCTGTTTGTTGATTTTTTTCTAGTTCTAAAGCTAGGGTAACTGATTCAGATAAAGTTTTTGGTTGGGCTGGAAACACTGTTGCCTTATACTGTTCGCCCAGTCCATTATTAAATATTGTTAAAGCATAATCATCAATCATTTTGCTTATGACCTGTTTCTCAATATCGCTTGCAGTGGGTTCCAATTCTTTTACTTGTAAATTGTTAAGTTCACTTAGGAGAATCAATAAATTGTCACTGTAATTAGTTATGGAACTATTGCGCTGTGAAAAATTCGTCAAAGTTGTGTGAATTTGTGCGATTAACTTCGTGCTTTTGTATCTATCTTGCAGCCTTGCTTTTAATTCAATGAAAGTAGTAGGCTGAGAAATTGATTGTTTTGATTGCTAATGGACAGTTTGACTTCACAGACAAACTGTATTAGTTCTAACTTGCTGACATTATTTAAACTTGCATCTAAAAGTTATACCACTTTTAGAGATGCTGGCAATTCTTTGTATTGACCAGAAAGAGTTGGTATGCCTTTCGAGACACTTCTAGGTTAAAATTGCTCATATTTGTGGATTTGGTGGCTCTTCTATACATTTTTCTTCTTCTACCGAAAAATTATTTCGGCAAGTAAGATTTTGGTCTTGTGATAAATTTCTTTAAAATTGATCAAAAGTTCTGCACGAACTTTTTGATGACCTGGTGGTTTAGTTTGTAGTTCTATAAACCTGTTTCTTAATTGCTCTACTTCTTCTAATTTTTCTAGTAGTGTCTCCTTTCTATATAGTCTATGAGGAGTTTTTCTTAAGTTTGCGTAAATGTGTTTCAAAATTACAATTATTTCTTCCATATGTGTTTATAATGGGATTTTATTTGTAGACATTTTTAATATTACTAAATCTTAAACATTATTTATTATTCAATTTTTAAAGTATTTATCAATATAAACATCATTTTATTTTTTTTTTATTTATTTTTTTTTTAATTTCAAACATTATTTACCTTATTTACGCACTTATTTACGTATTGCTTAAAATAGTTCTTGAGTTTGAAAATGCATATAGTACTAATATTATAATCGCTATCGATGATGCTCCGGTCAGAATTCCCGTTGTAGTAAAGTTGTTGGTATTGGTATTCGCGAAATTCTCCGTAATTACCGTGGTCTCTTTAGACTGAGGGGACCCCACTACTGCTTTTGTTTTGTCCAGACGCGTCTTTGCTGTTCCTGTTCTATGTCATTTATCTTCATCCACAATTGGGTGGCCTCGTCCCAAGTCGGGAGTCTTAGTGTGTCGTTCACTAGTGATGACAGGTGAGCGTGCTGCTTTCTTAGGTAGACCTGTCTGCCACCTGTTTGACGATTCGTTCATGGTACTGCAACTTTCGGAATTTTGGTCAGCTTCTCTTCATCTCCGCGTTTTATCCGTTCGCTGTACTCCTGCATTGTTAACGGGTTTGGACCAGCCACTGGTAAGGCCGCAATCGCTTCTTCTACGGTTGACATCAAATCTCAATTCGGAAAAATTCAAAAGTTTTCCAGACTTTGCAAGAAAATCAGAAAATCTGCAGGAACGAATTTGGCAGGATCGCCATGTAATGCTCGTAATATATGTGCGCAAGTATTTTTATATATGTGTATATATGTAGATATCAAATATACGTATATAAGTCAGAGTGTTACTCGGCAAGACGTCATTGAGAAAAATTCTAATAGTGAGCCGAAGAAAGGCTGAATGCAATAAAAATGCAAATGTTGGAGTTGTCAGTTGGAAACTGATTTGTTTAATTCCCGAGCAGGGTTTTTATATAATTTATTTGAGTTACAAACTCGATAACAAATCTCTATTATTTTAAATGTTTATTTCTAATCCCCTTCGCTTAAGTCTAACTCAAATTCCACTCAAATGTAAAACAAACTAATTCACCAATGACCGCACGCCAGGATTATAATTACGCTGCACATGTCAAGTGTCATAGTGTTGCAGTGCAGCGGATGGGTGTGTCTTATGTATTGGTAAGGTTTGGATGTGTAGAGATTGCGTAGGTAGTATTTGTGCTACACAACGTTTGTGCGCAATAGTGCACATGCACTACACCACACATGCACTGTTACCAATATTCGTTGAGGTCATGTCCCTCAACCCTGGTCCTTCACCCAGCTGCCGTGACGCAGGGTGGTATCAAGGACATGTTAAGATCATATCTTGCTCGGACCAACGCTTGGCGGATCTATATAAGGTAGCGATCAATAGGGTAGGTGAGATCTGGGCGGGTGCAAAGCTCAACGCTGTACCTTTTGGACCCGGTTCCCCAACGCCCTCGCTCCAAAACATGAATTCCTGCCGAGCCCCCTGAGCCTGAGGCAATCTTAAAGATCCTCAAGCTCAGCAACACCGATCTTCCCACCGAAGGCTGGAAGGTCGCGAAAGTTGGTGACCCCAAAGGCACTTTGCGTGAGGTCACCATCATTTTGAACCAGCAAGCCCTTGTTCTCATCAACTCCTGCGGGGGGGGTGATTAATTAGGGATTACGGATTATGGATTTGGAGCCATCACACTCCGCATCTACAAGTGCGATGCCCAAGCCCCCCAACAGCCTCCCCCAGCTGGTGCTGTCCCACAAGCCACTGCCAATGAGCCTAGATGCTCGGGCCCGGCTCTCACCCCTTTGTCGGGTAGTGACAATGAGAGTATGTGCTCCGTTACAACCAGAAGCAGCCGCTTCTCAACTTCCGAACTGCTCGGAGAATTCTTCGACCACATGGACACGGATGTGGCTGGTGGATACATCTCTCCGATGTCGGAAGAGGAGTTAAATTCCACAATAATCACTCTTCCAGATAATGCTGAAGGTACTACAGATTAACCTTCAGCATTCGAAAACTGCCTCGGCAGCCCTGCTTCTCCGCCTCTCGGATATAGGGGAGGAGCCCATTCTCGTCCAAGAACCTTGGGTCGTAAATGACCGGGTTTCTGGACTCAATGCATACGGATATCGTATGGTATATATCGAGGATCAAGGTAAACCAAGATCCTGCATTCTGGTAAAAAACAGCGTTAACGCACTTTTACTCCCTAGATTCAGTGACAAAGACAATGTTGCCATGGTCATTGAAATGGCTCCACGGACCTTCTGGATTTCCTCAAACTACATGGCTCATGACTATGGCGACTCCCCGCCACCAGACATACTGAAGCAAATGGTTCTGTAGCCCACCAGAAACAGATTCCGGTAATTATCGGCGCCAACGCCCATCACGAAATATGGGGCAGCTCCGGCACAAATGATCGAGGTGAGTGTCTCTTCGACTTTATCACTTCAAATAACTTAGGCATTGCTAACCGGGGAAATGAGCCGACCTTCCTTACATCCGTCAGGAAGGAAGTGCTTGACATCACCTTCGTCAGCGATAACGACTCCAACATGATAAGCAATTGGTTCGTCTCACAGGAATGCTCCTTTTCGGACCACTGTTATATCACCTTTGACATTGACTCGAGGGAGACTACAGGCAATACAGAATCTCTTAAACCAGTCAATAGGAAAAACACGAACTGGCCTCTTTTCCGGCTCAAACTGGGGTCATGCTTAGCAACGACTCCCACCATTATCCACATCTGTCCCGACATTGATCGGGCGGTCGACGATCTGACCACAGCTTTTAAAAAAGCCACTCATATTTCTTGCATCACTCCCGAACCACGGGGCAAACCTAAACCTCCGTGGTGGAACTCGGAAATTGCAAGTCTTCGCAAAACTTGTAGAATGCTTTTCAACAAAGCTAAAGTTACAGCTGATTGGGCCCCTTTCAAAAATAAACAAAAATAGTTGAAATACGCCATTAGGCGAGGGAAACGAGCGTCATGGAGGGAATTTTGCGAAAGCATTGAATCGACGTCCGAGGCTAGCCGTCTTCGTAAAATTCTCCACTCCTCTAACAAAGCCCTTGACTGTATCCAAAAACCAGATGGCAGCTGGACTCACTCATGCGCCGAAACCCTTGATATCCTACTAGACACCCACTTCCCAGGGAGTTTAGCCTCAGCGGATCAAGCACTCTACCAGGTGGATCAGGCTTCCCACGATAGCCTCCCCACATTCCAAGTGACAAAAAGTCACCTTTTTGGTCCATTCAAATCTTTAAGCCATACAAGTCACCCGGGCCGGACGGCATCATTCCTGCCGATATCCAAAATGGGGAAGAGATTATCCTTCCATGGCTGCTACAGATATACAATGCAAGCCTCAGATTGAAATATATTCCCTTACAGTGGCGCACGGCTCGGGTCGTCTTCATCCCAAAAGTTGGGAAGGCCTCGCACACCAAACCTAAGGATTACAGACCCATAAGTCTAAGATCCTTTCTTCTTAAGGTTCTAAAAACAGCTCTTGACCTACATATCAGGACATCGATCAACCCTTCTCTTCTCTCTGTATCTCAACACGCTTACTCTAAAGGCAAATCGGTTGAAACAGCACTTCAATGTCTCATTTCTCAAGTTGACAAATCCTTGGCGTACAAGGAATTCACACTTGCCATATTTCTGGACATCGAGGGAGCATTCAACAATGTATGCCCCAACGCTGTCATTTCCGCACTCTATAACCTTAACCTGAATTCAGGTCTTCTTAAATTTATAGAGCTTCTACTAAAATCTAGAATCATCACTTCCACGATCGGTAGTGCTCAATCCAGGAGGGTGGTTAACAGGGGCACGCCACAAAGGGGTGTCTTATCATCCCTCCTCTGGAACCTGGCAGTTAACACACTACTGGTGAGATTGGAATCTACTGGGTGCAAAGTGATACCCTATGCGGATGAATCGCGGCATCCGGCAAATTCCCCCAAACACTTTCCGAAAAACTTAACTATTCACTCTCTATTGTATCGAACTGGTGTCGCGAATTCGAACTTGGGATTAACCCATCCAAAACCGAGACTATGCTTTTCACTAGGAAGTACTAAATTCCAAAGTTTACAATGCCTAGTCTAAACGGCACTCCGCTCTCTTTGAGCACACACGTTAAGTACTTAGGCCTGATTCTCGACTCAAAGCTTAATTGGAAAGCCAATCTAGCTGAGAAGGCACGTAAGGTAACATGCGCTATATACTACTGTAAAAGTGCAGTTGGTGCACGATGGGGACTTCGTCCTCGAGTCGTGCTCTGACTCTACGCGGCCATCGTTGAACCAAACCTGTTATACGGGTCGGTCTTCTGGTGGCAAGCTCTCGAAAAAGCCTGTAATATCAAACCCCTTGATAAAATCAGAAGATCCATTGCTCTACTGATCACTGGCGCTCTTCGTAGCACACCTACGAAAGCCCTTTTTGCCATGCTGCACTGGCTCCCCTCGGGGATCCTGGTTAAGCAACAAGCCAAGCTAACAGCGATTAGACTTAACGCTATTTCGCACTGGCGCATAACCCTGACAGGCCATGCTTCAATTCCGAATCAGGATCCAACTGTCCCCAACTTTATCGATTATATGTCGGTGTATCCCGATTTGAACAGGGAATTCGACCTCACTATTCCAAGTCGAAGCGACTGGACCTCAGAAACCGAATCGTCAGTAAAACAGTCGAAATCTACACCGACGGTTCCAAGCTTGGAGGTAGAGTCGGCAGCGGTATTTATTCCGACAAGCTGGACTTAAACATCTCCCTACGTCTCCCAGACCATTGCAGCGTTTTTCAAGCTGAGGTCATGGCCATTTACCATGCAGCCAAATGGATGCTGAGTAGTGATATCGGCGCAGTTGACGTATCTATCTTCTCAGACAGACAGGCCGCCATTAAATCTCTTTTTGGCTCCACGGACACATCAAGACTAGTTCATGAATGTCGAACATCTCTTAATGAGCACGCAAGTTACTCTCGAGTGCACCTAGTCTGGGTTCCCGGACACAGCGAAATCCCGGGAAACTGCGAGGCGGACGAGCTTACCAAGGCAGGCACGCTAATGCACGACATTTACCCCTCTGTAAACATCGGCATTCCACTGGCAACAGCCAAGCTCGAAATCAAACGGAAATATCTGGATGCCGCCTACAAATCCTGGGCTAACGAGGAATCCTGCCACACGGCTAGATTATTTTGGGCAAGAATGGACAAAAACAGAACCAATCAACTTCTTCGACTTGATCGCGTATCACTGTCGACAACTGTGTCGGTTTTGACCGGCCACTGCATAATGGGACAGCACGCAGAAAGACTGGGCCTACCCTCAAATGACTTTTGCCGAGGCTGTGGCTTCGAGGAGGAGGACAAGACGGTTTTCCACCTCTTATGCCACTGGCCATCCTTGAACAGAAGAAGAATTCGCACCTTTGGTGCCCCATTTCTTACAAGCCTGACAGAGCTGTCATCCATTAATATTAGGGACATAGCCAGGTTCATCAAAGTATCAGGATGGTTTCCCGAAACATGACGGGGGAGTCGTGCCTTTCCAGACGCTGTCCTTGCACTGACTATCACCATCCCAAGTATGGGAACTTTTTTAGTCAGTGCTTGAACGACGCCACACCGTGGTATCACAATGGGCCATTATGTGTGCTCAAGTGTGCTTTTGGCAAACTGGGCGGCCACTCCTACCTACCTACCTACACCTTCGGGACGAATCGCAAGATGGGCATTGGAGTTGCAGCAATACACATTCAACATCAAGTACCGTAAAGGAAAGTTAAATGTACTGGCAGACGCTCTATCAAGGCAACCTAGTGAAGAGGTCTGTCGAATAGCTATGGCAGAGAAAGACATTCCGACATGCTCATGGTGGCAAAGGAAGTGCGGAGAAGTACTAAAAGAACCCCAGAAATTTCCCGACTTCACCATCGAGATGGGGCAGCTATACCGCCATCTCCCATCGCAGACGGCAGCTGAAGACTGCGCATCGTGGAAAATGTGCATACCTACACCTCTGCGCACACGAGTAATGGAGGAGAACCATGATAGTCGAAGTGCCGGACACCTTGGTGTCCGGAAGACTATAATCTATATTTGCAACCGATACTATTGGCCTGGCATGACCCGAGATATCACCCGCTATGTAAGAGCCTGCGCGTCATGCCAGACATATAAGCCGGATCAGCGACAGCCGGCAGGGAAAATGTTGGCGAAAATCGCCGAAGAACCGTGGTCAATTATTAGGGCCGACTTCGTGGGACCGCTACCACGCTCCAAGCAGGGGAATACTATGCTTTTAGTATTCCATGACAAATATTCGAAATGGGTGGAACTGATACCACTACGGCAGGCAACGACAGCAGGGGTACAGAATGCTTTCAGGGAACTCATATTACCGCACTTCGACGTCCGCATTTCGGAAGTTCTTAGATCTCGGGGTACGGCACCAGTATACTTCAACATATACCCCCAAGAAAAACCAACAGAACGAGCAAAAAGGACCATTAAAACCATGGTGGCACAATGCGCAAATGGTAATCAGCGAAAATGGGACACACACCTACCTGAGTTCGCGCTAGCAATCAATTCATGCGTAGCGGAAAGCAAGGGATATACTCCCGCATACCTAACCCATGGGCGTGAGTTTCGCCTACCCCATGCGCTCTACGATGAATGCACGCTCGGCACGGGGCAGATAACACTTCCACCAACGGAGAAGGCAAAGAGACTGGCGGAAATATTTACCATTGTACGACGACCATTAGAAAGAGCGGCCATACCAAGTAACTGGCTTTATATCAACAGTGATCGCACAGCTTAAACGGCGAGCAGATAACCGGCCTCGCACAGCACACGTGAGTGAAATGAAAGTTTTTCATGACCCCATAGCCTAGCACGACGAGGGTTTTCCATCGTTCCCGAAGAGAGGAGGAGATGTAAGGAGCATAAATCTTAATGATTTATCCTCCTACATAACATATCGGCACCACTCATAAAATGAGGAGATCACCAGGTACCCGACACTGGTGAGTCACTTTTACCATCACGCCACTGCCAACAATCCCACGTGGTGGAAAACACGTGGTGGAAAACACGTGGAGGAGAACCACGCGGTGCTGAAACATATGGCAGCTATCGGAAAGAAGAAGAAGAGCAAACCACGCCATTTTGATAGCCAATGACAGCACGCCACGGATTGTGTACGAGCAGCCACTGTGCTATATAAGGAGCAGCATCGGTGTACTCAGAACTCTTTTGCATCAGACAGCGGAACAGGCAAGACCTCCAACTTTTTCATCAGACAGCGGCGCAAGCGAGATCACTTCTTCATCGAACAACAGTGCAAGCCACAACTTTTCTTCATCGAACAACAGTGCAAGCAGAACTTTTTCATCAGACAGCGGCGCAAGCGAGATCACTTCTTCATCGAACAACAGTGCAACGCAACCAAGAACAACTCGATGATTGATTGAACAACAGCGGAGGCGTGAACGCAAAATCTACACGGAGCGCAATATCAGTGAACTGACGCTTCGGACGACCTGAGCGAGTTATTCACTCGCGCCGGTCAAACTGACTCCTATCGGAGCGAGTTATTCACTCGCGCCGGACGTCTACTTGAGCGAGTTATTCACTCGCGCCGGACATCTACGCCACTGGGACGCGCGACACAAAGCCTCTCTACGCGCATATTCTACACGGGGGGCAAGCAGTGACCTGACGCTTCTGACGACCTGAGCGAGTTATTCACTCGCGCCGGACGACTACTTGAGCGAGTTATTCACTCGCGCCGGACTTCTACGACACTGGAACTTGCGACACAAAACTCCCCCAACATGCGATTCGCCAACTGAAGGAGAAAATATATAAATATACAAATAAGGAAAAAATGTAAATAACTAAGAGACAATAAAAGTATCCATGAAGTAAACCACAGTCTAAGACTTATTTCTTGCTAACGAACCCTGGACACCGCTGAGTCTACCTCAGCTGTAGAATTATTAAAGAGACCCAGCGTGTCGTTACAGGTTATAGTACCGAGTTTTTTAAATGAAAGCTCATTAAATTAGGCATAACATATAAATAAAAATATTATAAAGATTATCTCCTAATTATTTAAAAGCTTAATACGAAATAAGGGAAATATGGAAATCAATAAAAATATTGAATATATAATACAAATAGGAAGTCGTATATATACTTATCGACAACATACAATTTTAAGAAATTTTAAAATAAGTAAAAACGGTATATATTCCAAAGGACGTCCTTGCAGTGTGGAATGGAAGCACTGTTCTGAATCTGAAGGGAAAGAAAGAGTCCTCGATATCCACTTGATGGCTGTTGGACAAGACGAAGAATGGACAGCGGAAAATATAAAAAAAGAACAACGAAATGATCCAGAATTGACAAAAATCGTGTCAAGTAAGAGAGAAGGCATTCGATCAGTACGAAATCTCGACCGAATGTCCCGTAACTATAGCATATTGGGCTCAATGGAATAGCTTAAAGCTGCAAGATTAATGCTTGCTCCGCCTATGGACCATTCTGAGAATGGAAAAACAACGAAGATGTAGTTCCAAAGGCAGGAATAACCGAAATTGTCAAGGAATACCATAGTGGACCTAGTGGAGGACATTTGGAATAACTAAGAGTCGAGAAAATTAAAGCACGATTTTATTGGGTTGGTTGCCAGCAATCAGTAGTTTACTGGATCAGTGCTTGTGGAAAGTCTTCTGCTGACAAGGGGCCGTGCCATCGCAGTCAGGGAAAAATGCAGTTATCAAGGAGCGCCATTTGAACGTAATACAATGGACCTCGCAGGTCAGTTACCGATGAGTGATTCCAGAAACAAATATGTTCTCTTTGCAATCGACTATTTTAGCAAATGGCCAGAAGTATATCCGATTCCCGATCAAGAGTCTAAGACAGTTGCAGATGCATGTATCTATAATTAGGTCTGCATATTTGGAGCAAGGCAGAAATTTCGATTCAACGATATTCAAGCAAATGAGTGAATTGATAGACAGACGCAAAACTCGCACAACCCCTTTACACCCGCAATTCGATGGAATGGTGGAAAGTGTCATGTATATGTTACACATACATGTTCACACATACATGTAAATATACTTTTGTAAAAGTTCATGTACTTTGCTACTTTATAATGATATACACTAAACCTCAGTTTGCATTGACAACTCGTTATATTCACTTCACGACAGAAAGATTTAATTCTATGGTCGAGGAACGACTAAGGAAAGTCGTGGACAGAAATCAGAAAGATTTGGACCAGCACTTGCCCTTGTTCCTAATGGCATAACATCTTTTTAGCAGCAAGGGTATGGCCCATTTTAAATGTATAGAAAGTTTTCTAGTTGATAATAGAAGAGAACGAGAACATAGATGGTTTAACCCAATAGCTATAAAAATTATAAAAAGTAGAGGTTTTTTTCATCTAAATTCAAACAGATATTTATAATGAAGCAAACACTACAATATGTCGTCAGTTATCAACTCAGGGAAAGAAGTGCCGAATATCGAACTGCCAACTGACAACTCGGAAACCAATGACGAATCATGAAGTGAAGTTATGGATTGTGGGTCCTACTAAACACTATGCAAAAAATGGGCGGTATATATTAACTACCACACCCTCTATTAACAAATATTCATAACTTAAGACCTGGTAGAAATTTATGGACGAAATTTTACGGAAGGGAACATGTAGATATTGTAAAGGTATCTGCAACAGGGTTGATCAGGGAAAAGACACGCCCAGTGTTGATATAAGGAACTTTCGGGTCTAAAAGTAATATTAGCCTACCTATGCTCGTATTGGTGCCATCGGAATAAAAATTGGCAGAAATATACATGGGGTCGATAGTAGTGTGTGTGCAGAATATGGAGATCATAATACTACTGCCACACCTACAATTAACTAAAAATCATTACTAGGTTCCAATTAAAGATTTATAAACAAAATTCGACAGGAAGGTTGCGGGTACTAACATTAAACACTACACAAAAACTGGGCGTGTTATTCTTACAGCCACGACCACTATTAATATATTATTATAACTTCCGACCAATACAATTTTTTTGGACGAAATTATGTATTAGTACGTATATGGACGAAACCATATACAAGATTCGGGGTCGATCAGATGAAGGATACGCCGCCCCTATAAAAGCAATTACCCTATCTATGCTTCTAGTCATGATATATGAATTCAAATTGGTAGATGCATACATTAGGTCCGTACTAACATCCACTTGTACCACTGATCCGCTACCACACACAATTTAAACAATTTTCCATTTAAACATTTTCACAATTCCACTAATTTAAACATTTTCACATTTCCGCATAATTTAATTTTGCAGAAATGTCTGTTTTTCTACATTTATTAAATTTTATTAAATTTTCGTCACTGTCAAAATTTCAAAATCTAAATTCAAATTCAAATCCAGGGTACACCGATTAGTGCTCCCTGTTCGAACCAATATTGGATTTTAACAAGTCAAAAGCGAAAGCATTTTTCAGGAGGAATGCAAGTGAAATGCTGGCTTTCAGTTAAATTGAACATAAAATATTTAACAACAACAACATTACATGATTCCGGACAGCGCTGCTTGCAAGCAGCAGTACTGCAGGCCAACCAGAGGCCGTTGGAGTGAGGTAGCCGACCGACAGGAGTTGAAGGTGGCCCAAAGGCAAAATGTGACAATAACAACAAGCCTGGCCACAACAACAACAAGCGAGGCGATTAGCAGAAAGCGAGGCCGCCCAACGGAACTGCAATCACGCAACGGTGGCCCGCCAACAACAACATGCTCCAGGCGCTGTGACAAATTGGGCTATATAAGCCGTGTGGCCCAAACAGCCGTCTCTTCTTCAGGGAATAACCTCCGAGCCGACAACAGCCTTCAGAACCATACGCCGTCGAGACTTAGTAGGAACATCAGGTTTCCAATCGATTTCTTACTAAGTCACGCACACAACTAGGACATAGCAACTCAATAAGAATATCAGGTTTCCAATCGGTTTCTTACTGGATTTGTTACTGGACCATACACTTGCCGAGACAGAAAAACTGACAACGAGTACACAAAGATTAAGTCTATTATATAGGAATAGGATTAAGATTAATAAGTAGTTTTGTTTGATTTTTTAATTTAAATAAACACCATAAAAATCTAACTCACCGGAGTATTATATTTTCTGTATACGACCCCTGGAGCCGCTGAGTTTACCCCAGCTATAAAAAAGAATCGTTACAGTGGCGCACGAGCAGGGACTCTGAGAAAAGAAAAATTATAAATCGCAAGGAAAATCAGCGTGTCAGACTCTGAGAAAAGGAAAACTATAAATCGCAAGGAAACTCAGCGCGTGAGAAAATTTACCAGAGCAAAGAAAGAGCTACACGCAGTCACGCAGAATACAACCGAATTATCGCCAGCTTATAATACACACACAGATTGTCTTCATCGTCACCTAAGACTTTCACAGGATGGTGAAAAAAAGCTGGGTGTACTTGCTACGCAAGGATGAGCTGGTGATCTTTGCTGATGAATTTGGTGTAGAGGCTACAGGCACCGTGGATGAAGTCCGTAAACGTCTTTCCTACTTCTTCACTGAAACAGAGCTGACTCAGGAACAGAAATACCAATTGCAGAAGCTACAATCCAAGTAGGTTAAGAGCACATCCCCAAGGCCGGCTGTGTCCATAGTTACCCGCGAAACGCTGGAAGTGGACAGGCCACAGGCATACGCCGGTGCAACACTAACGGCAGAGAACTCAGGGATAAGGAGAACACTACAGCATCGCTCCGTGTTACCTACAACAAAGAATCAGCAGCACAACGGGGTTGTACAGTACGCCATTGGGATTGACCAGGTGAGGAAGTAGTCCCTTAACTTTGACGGAGGGCGTGACCCGCTAGCGTCTATAGAGCGAGTCGAGGAACTGGCAGAAGTTTACGACATAAATAAAGATTTCCTCCCGCGTACCATGCCTGAGCTTTTGAGAGAGAGCGCACTTATGTGGTACAGGAACAATAATCGAGCGAGGTGCGATTGGCGTATATATAGGAGAGACTTTCTAAAGTTCTTCTTGCCAGCACGATACATGGAGAAACTCGAAGACCAGATCCGCCAGCGTCACCAGAGACCCAGAGAAGTGTTCAAGCAGTTTGTGGTCGAACTGCAGAATCTAATGCGGCACTTGGACTATTCCGAAGAACAGAAACTGGAGCGAATTTTCCAAAACAGCCTGCCAGACTACCAGCTATACGTGCGCCGCAGAGATTTCACATCACTAGAAGAGCTGATAGAAATGGCTGAAGACTTGGAGAGTATACGGGGAGGACGCGAACAAATACCAGCGCCACCCATACAACGGCGAAGAGAGCAAGGTCCATCACAAGAGGTGAGGAACTGTCAGGTGACGGTAGAGAGCAAAGTGGCACCCATAGATCATAGAACAGCCTGCCGGCGTTGTGGTCAAAATGGTCATATAGCACGCATATGTCGCAACGCACAGGTCCTGTTCTGTTGGGAGTGTGGTCAAAGGGATGTGAGGCCTATAGAGTGCTGCAAACGAAGAGCACCAACCGATCGAGAACTACCGACGACAGAAAAGCAGCATGGCACAAAGCAGAGACAGCAGACTTCACCATTGGAAAACTTATTGCACTGTGACGGACAACGAATCTGCGCCACCGTTTCCATTGGCACAGAAACAATCACCGCAACACTGGACACAGGGGCAACTCACAGTTTTGTAAGCAGAGAGTTAGCACGAAAGTTACACGCTTCCACCGGCAAATTTGGAATATCCAATACCAGAGCGCGTATGGCAGACGGAAGTGCTAGGAGAGTCAGTGGGACATTGACGGCAACTGTAAGGCTTCGAGAGCAGGCATGCGAGCAAGAGCTACTTATCATGCCTGACTCCATTAATGAGCTACTCCTTGGACTAGACTTCATAGCAAGCCTAGGGATGACAGTGAAGTGTGGTGAACAGGAGATCACATTGGGACCTCAAAACAATTGCGTGCAACCCCGATATATTGCAATGTGCACGACAATTCGTGTTGAGAATGCCCCACATAGCCTTGCAACGCCTTCCAAGAGGCGCACCAGAGAATACACAGAGAACCAACGAATTCGCAAGCACACACCACCAAGAACAAAGATGACTCACACGAACGAATTCACCTGCCACGGACTATGCCCAGCGAAATCCCATAGCGAATCCCACAAAGGCATATATAGAAGGACCACACATGAATCAGCATATGGGCCTCGGAATAAGGACGCAGGCACAACCAAACGCGAGGAGCTGGCACAGCTAAGTCAAAATACAATCAGGGTATTGTAGTGTACCATACAAGTGTACACTGACGACCACACATCGTCATAAGCACAGCAGCAAGTCGCATATGCAAACAAACTGACAATAGCGCAACGTACGCAATTGCACTCAATACCCAAATACGCTAGACCAGCATTTTGGGGGTGCAATAACACACGCTGCCTATATTGCAGCGCATGCATGTTAGACAGTGCAGTGACTTTAGCCCTGTACTTGCACTCAAAATAATTAATATAAACAAAGACGATGATTCGTCAATGAATAATATCGGTAATCCGATACTTGAGACAAATTTCGGGAATATGATTTGTAACTAGTGTAAATAAGATAGATACATTTTATATTAGTTAGAATAAGAAAACAATAAGAATTGAATAATATAAAAAGGCCAGCGAGCCACCAAATAAACCAGAATTAATCTGAACTTCTAAAACTGCAAACCTGCATTAGATTTCTCATTTCTTCTCTCAGTGCTCTTAACTAGGCTTAGTTACAGAACAGCACGAACAATAGCTTGGCCAACGGCACACTCTGCCGGTCATAATCTTTGCTGAGGGCGTCTTTCACTTCGTGCTAGGCATTTATATTTTATAGTGCTCTTTTGCATCTATGCACTACATAGAATCTGCAAAAATGAACTGAATGCCGATCCTGCGTGACCAACTTTTTACCCTACATGGCGATCCTGCAACCGATCCTGCAACCGATCCTGCAACTGTTCCTGCAACCGTTCTACAACCCGAAAGGCAGCCAATAATACTGCAACCGTTCCTGCAACCGATCCTGCAACCGATCCTGCAACCGATCCTGCAACCGATCCTGCAACCGTTCCTGCAACCGATCTACGACCTGAAAGGCAGTCAATAATCCTGCAACCGTTCCTGTTACCGATCTACAACCTGAAAGGCAGCCAATAATCCTGCAATCGATCCACAACCTGAAAGGCAGCCAATAATCCTGCAACCGATCCACAACCTGAAAAGCATCAAAAACAACAGCCCAATTAATGGAAGAATACGTGCCACAATCTGCAAGCAAACCAACCGTTCCTGCAACCGATCTACAACCTGAAAGGCAGCCAATAATCCTGCAACCGATCCTGCAACCGTTCCTGCAACTGACCTGGAACTAAACTGAAAAGTAGCCAAAAATCCAGCAACAGATTCTGCTACAACTAACATCAAACTAACATCAAACCCTATATTAAAGAATTAGCAATCGCAACCGATGAATGGCCTGAAGAAGATCCTGAAAATTATCCAGGAACGATGGACCAATATTTCAGCATATGTAAGAATACGTGCCGACTACCATGCATTTCCAGCTTATCAACTGTGACCCGCAATCGAAGAGAACAAGAGGCGACAAATTAAAAAGTAGGAGCAACTGACTCAGCCAATTTGGCTCAAGAATTGGAAAAATGACGAAGGAGAGAGCAAAGAAGAAGTCAAGGAGAAAAAGAACCATATAGAGAAGAAGCAACAGATATAAAAGAAGACGAAGATAGAAAACAAGACGCAGTGATAAAATGATTTGAGAAAAAGGAAGAAGAATAGAGAAGACACACAATCATATTAAAGTACGACTACTACGAGTAATTGAATTAAAATTTGATATCGATTTATAATGTTAATCAACAATTTGATGTTTGCTTTAAAATATAAACATTTTATTTTGCTAAAATTACTTATATTACGTATTAGTAATAATTCATATTTTTATGATACAAAAGCATTAGAAAAGTAAAAATTATAAAATTAATATAACTCCAACTTCCCAAAAATGTACTGCGGAAATAGCAAAAATAGATTAAAAATGATAATGGGGACGTAAACAACAAAAAAAAAAAAATAATAATAATTCTTTATGTAAAATCAGATTAAAATAAAATAAATCTTGAGCTTAATTTTTAAGAATTAAAAAACAATTTTATGGCAAAACACCAGTATACTCGTATATAAATAAAAATAAAAAATTATAGATTACCACAAACTCATACAGAAATAGTAAATGAACAAGTATAGAAAATGCTATATGAAAACATCATTGAACCTTCAGTCAGCCCATACAATGCTCCACTCCTTTTGGTTCCCAAAAGAACAAAAAGAAAAGAGACTTGTAATGGACTTTAGAAAACTGAACAACAAGATAATCAATGACAAATTTCCACCAACTCAACTAGAAGACATTCTAGACAAGCTAGGAGGAGCAAAATGGTTTTCAACTCCAGATATGACCAGTTCATTCCACCAAATAGAGCTTGACAAAGCATCAAGACCACTTACTTAATTTTTAATAAATAGTGTAAAAACAATTTACAACAATTTTATATTTAAGTTTTGAATTGAAAATATGTTTAGATAAACCAGTAACTAAAAAGCAATTTTTACAATTTATATGGTTAAAAATTTATAGTTGCAACTAACCATTAGTATCACTTTTAACAATGACAAAATACCATTTTGATTTTAACATACTATAAAAAAAGGATAAAATGAATTCGAACAAAGACGCGTTATCAAAAATACAATTAAACTCCAGCATACTCAAGAATATGATACCAATGAATATTGATGAAAATCGCTAATAATTACAAGGGGCATGTCTAAAGCGTAAAAGTTAAGAGAGGAAATAGAGAACTGTATATCTCGGCAGAAGTCTGATCAACTTCAAATTTGGGATTGCACATCTATAAATGACGTCAAATATAAGAGGAAATAAAAGAATTAATAATGGCAAATGAAAGAAAAGAAAGTGCACAAGAAAAATTGGGTATAAAGAAATCCACGTGGGATGTAGTGATAATTCGGCGAATCAAGATTCGAACCAGAAGAAGCTATCATCAAATATAAATAAAAGATACAGTGATAAATCAGCGAAACAAGATTCGATACTGAAGAAACTGATATCAAGAAGGAATAATGAAGATATAAAGCATGCAGGAATCAATGATAAATCAGCGAGACTAGACTCGATTCTGAGGAAATTGATATCCAAAACGAAGAAAGAAAAGATAATGAATAAGCTAAATACATATATATAGCAAGCAATGATGAAATATTTAAAATATGTGCCAAAGAAGAATTTAAAGAAATGAATCCGCAAATAAAAATAATGAATGAAAATCCTCAAATTAAAAATTATGACATATGCCGCCCCAGCAAGAGAATTTAAATGAATATAAACTGATAGATGAGTATCATAATGCACCACATGGAGGTCATTTAACAATTAGAAAAATCCTGATTAAAAAAAATATAAATAAATAAAAAAATTAAAGCAGATATATATATTTAAAAATATGAATAAAGTGGTAAAAGAATTTATTACGAACTATGACTTATGTGTACGACACAAACAAACAACACACACAAAAGAACCACTTACAATAACAGTCACCAATAATAACAGCTTTGAAGTAATATTCATCGACACCGTAGGACCACTTAAAATTTGAAACGAAAACTGACCATGCAGTGCGAGCTGACAAAATTTGTAATCGCACACCAAATGATAACAAAAGATGCACACACAACAGCCAAGACACTAGTTGAACAATTTATTCTAAAATACCGACACTTTAAAATACTTAAATCTGACAACGGGACAGAATTTACAAACGAACTAATGGCAAACATATGTGCAATGCTCAAAATACAACAAACATTTTCGACAGCGTACCACCACGAAACAATAGGTTCATTAGAACGCAACCACAGAGTTTTGAACGAATTCCTACTGACATCGACAAACGACGATGAATGGGATAAGTGGATTCCTTACTTCACTTTCACTTACAACCATATAATTGAAAATCATAAGGTAACCAGAATAATGTAATTTGAATTTATATACCATAAAATGTAATTTAAACACGATTTATAATGTAATCAAAACAATGTAATTAGTAATCATAAGTATATGTAATTATATCAAAACTACATAATTTGTAATTTTAACTATACAATTAAAAACGCTACTATGTAACTTTAATAATAAGAAACAATTTATAAACAAACAATACCAATTAATAGAAAATATGTAAATCATCTAACATAAGACAATTGTAATACAACACAAACCATATTTCCAGAAAAATTATTCGCTAACACCCCCAATTTTTCTCTTAAGGGTGAGGGTGTAGTGTACCATACAAGTGTACACTGACGACCACACATCGTCATAAGCACAGCAGCAAGTCGCATATGCAAACAAACTGACAATAGCGCAACGTACGCAATTGCACTCAATACCCAAATACGCTAGACCAGCATTTTGGGGGTGCAATAACACACGCTGCCTATATTGCAGCGCATGCATGTTAGACAGTGCAGTGACTTTAGCCCTGTACTTGCACTCAAAATAATTAATATAAACAAAGACGATGATTCGTCAATGAATAATATCGGTAATCCGATACTTGAGACAAACTTCGGGAATATGATTTGTAACTAGTGTAAATAAGATAGATACATTTTATATTAGTTAGAATAAGAAAACAATAAGAATTGAATAATATAAAAAGGCCAGCGAGCCACCAAATAAACCAGAATTAATCTGAACTTCTAAAACTGCAAACCTGCATTAGATTTCTCATTTCTTCTCTCAGTGCTCTTAACTAGGCTTAGTTACAGAACAGCACGAACAATAGCTTGGCCAACGGCACACTCTGCCGGTCATAATCTTTGCTGAGGGCGTCTTTCACTTCGTGCTAGGCATTTATATTTTATAGTGCTCTTTTGCATCTATGCACTACATAGAATCTGCAAAAATGAACTGAATGCCGATCCTGCGTGACCAACTTTTTACCCTACATGGCGATCCTGCAACCGATCCTGCAACCGATCCTGCAACTGTTCCTGCAACCGTTCTACAACCCGAAAGGCAGCCAATAATACTGCAACCGTTCCTGCAACCGATCCTGCAACCGATCCTGCAACCGATCCTGCAACCGATCCTGCAACCGTTCCTGCAACCGATCTACGACCTGAAAGGCAGTCAATAATCCTGCAACCGTTCCTGTTACCGATCTACAACCTGAAAGGCAGCCAATAATCCTGCAATCGATCCACAACCTGAAAGGCAGCCAATAATCCTGCAACCGATCCACAACCTGAAAAGCATCAAAAACAACAGCCCAATTAATGGAAGAATACGTGCCACAATCTGCAAGCAAACCAACCGTTCCTGCAACCGATCTACAACCTGAAAGGCAGCCAATAATCCTGCAACCGATCCTGCAACCGTTCCTGCAACTGACCTGGAACTAAACTGAAAAGTAGCCAAAAATCCAGCAACAGATTCTGCTACAACTAACATCAAACTAACATCAAACCCTATATTAAAGAATTAGCAATCGCAACCGATGAATGGCCTGAAGAAGATCCTGAAAATTATCCAGGAACGATGGACCAATATTTCAGCATATGTAAGAATACGTGCTGACTACCATGCATTTCCAGCTTATCAACTGTGACCCGCAATCGAAGAGAACAAGAGGCGACAAATTAAAAAGTAGGAGCAACTGACTCAGCCAATTTGGCTCAAGAATTGGAAAAATGACGAAGGAGAGAGCAAAGAAGAAGTCAAGGAGAAAAAGAACCATATAGAGAAGAAGCAACAGATATAAAAGAAGACGAAGATAGAAAACAAGACGCAGTGATAAAATGATTTGAGAAAAAGGAAGAAGAATAGAGAAGACACACAATCATATTAAAGTACGACTACTACGAGTAATTGAATTAAAATTTGATATCGATTTATAATGTTAATCAACAATTTGATGTTTGCTTTAAAATATAAACATTTTATTTTGCTAAAATTACTTATATTACGTATTAGTAATAATTCATATTTTTATGATACAAAAGCATTAGAAAAGTAAAAATTATAAAATTAATATAACTCCAACTTCCCAAAAATGTACTGCGGAAATAGCAAAAATAGATTAAAAATGATAATGGGGACGTAAACAACAAAAAAAAAATAATAATAATAATTCTTTATGTAAAATCAGATTAAAATAAAATAAATCTTGAGCTTAATTTTTAAGAATTAAAAAACAATTTTATGGCAAAACACCAGTATACTCGTATATAAATAAAAATAAAAAATTATAGATTACCACAAACTCATACAGAAATAGTAAATGAACAAGTATAGAAAATGCTATATGAAAACATCATTGAACCTTCAGTCAGCCCATACAATGCTCCACTCCTTTTGGTTCCCAAAAGAACAAAAAGAAAAGAGACTTGTAATGGACTTTAGAAAACTGAACAACAAGATAATCAATGACAAATTTCCACCAACTCAACTAGAAGACATTCTAGACAAGCTAGGAGGAGCAAAATGGTTTTCAACTCCAGATATGACCAGTTCATTCCACCAAATAGAGCTTGACAAACCATCAAGACCACTTACTTAATTTTTAATAAATAGTGTAAAAACAATTTACAACAATTTTATATTTAAGTTTTGAATTGAAAATATGTTTAGATAAACCAGTAACTAAAAAGCAATTTTTACAATTTATATGGTTAAAAATTTATAGTTGCAACTAACCATTAGTATCACTTTTAACAATGACAAAATACCATTTTGATTTTAACATACTATAAAAAAAGGATAAAATGAATTCGAACAAAGACGCGTTATCAAAAATACAATTATACTCCAGCATACTCAAGAATATGATACCAATGAATATTGATGAAAATCGCTAATAATTACAAGGGGCATGTCTAAAGCGTAAAAGTTAAGAGAGGAAATAGAGAACTGTATATCTCGGCAGAAGTCTGATCAACTTCAAATTTGGGATTGCACATCTATAAATGACGTCAAATATAAGAGGAAATAAAAGAATTAATAATGGCAAATGAAAGAAAAGAAAGTGCACAAGAAAAATTGGGTATAAAGAAATCCACGTGGGATGTAGTGATAATTCGGCGAATCAAGATTCGAACCAGAAGAAGCTATCATCAAATATAAATAAAAGATACAGTGATAAATCAGCGAAACAAGATTCGATACTGAAGAAACTGATATCAAGAAGGAATAATGAAGATATAAAGCATGCAGGAATCAATGATAAATCAGCGAGACTAGACTCGATTCTGAGGAAATTGATATCCAAAACGAAGAAAGAAAAGATAATGAATAAGCTAAATACATATATATAGCAAGCAATGATGAAATATTTAAAATATGTGCCAAAGAAGAATTTAAAGAAATGAATCCGCAAATAAAAATAATGAATGAAAATCCTCAAATTAAAAATTATGACATATGCCGCCCCAGAAAGAGAATTTAAATGAATATAAACTGATAGATGAGTATCATAATGCACCACATGGAGGTCATTTAACAATTAGAAAAATCCTGATTAAAAAAAATATAAATAAATAAAAAAATTAAAGCAGATATATATATTTAAAAATATGAATAAAGTGGTAAAAGAATTTATTACGAACTATGACTTATGTGTACGACACAAACAAACAACACACACAAAAGAACCACTTACAATAACAGTCACCAATAATAACAGCTTTGAAGTAATATTCATCGACACCGTAGGACCACTTAAAATTTGAAACGAAAACTGACCATGCAGTGCGAGCTGACAAAATTTGTAATCGCACACCAAATGATAACAAAAGATGCACACACAACAGCCAAGACACTAGTTGAACAATTTATTCTAAAATACCGACACTTTAAAATACTTAAATCTGACAACGGGACAGAATTTACAAACGAACTAATGGCAAACATATGTGCAATGCTCAAAATACAACAAACATTTTCGACAGCGTACCACCACGAAACAATAGGTTCATTAGAACGCAACCACAGAGTTTTGAACGAATTCCTACTGACATCGACAAACGACGATGAATGGGATAAGTGGATTCCTTACTTCACTTTCACTTACAACCATATAATTGAAAATCATAAGGTAACCAGAATAATGTAATTTGAATTTATATACCAAAAAATGTAATTTAAACACGATTTATAATGTAATCAAAACAATGTAATTAGTAATCATAAGTATATGTAATTATATCAAAACTACATAATTTGTAATTTTAACTATACAATTAAAAACGCTACTATGTAACTTTAATAATAAGAAACAATTTATAAACAAACAATACCAATTAATAGAAAATATGTAAATCATCTAACATAAGACAATTGTAATACAACACAAACCATATTTCCAGAAAAATTATTCGCTAACACCCCCAATTTTTCTCTTAAGGGTGAGGGTGTAGTGTACCATACAAGTGTACACTGACGACCACACATCGTCATAAGCACAGCAGCAAGTCGCATATGCAAACAAACTGACAATAGCGCAACGTACGCAATTGCACTCAATACCCAAATACGCTAGACCAGCATTTTGGGGGTGCAATAACACACGCTGCCTATATTGCAGCGCATGCATGTTAGACAGTGCAGTGACTTTAGCCCTGTACTTGCACTCAAAATAATTAATATAAACAAAGACGATGATTCGTCAATGAATAATATCGGTAATCCGATACTTGAGACAAACTTCGGGAATATGATTTGTAACTAGTGTAAATAAGATAGATACATTTTATATTAGTTAGAATAAGAAAACAATAAGAATTGAATAATATAAAAAGGCCAGCGAGCCACCAAATAAACCAGAATTAATCTGAACTTCTAAAACTGCAAACCTGCATTAGATTTCTCATTTCTTCTCTCAGTGCTCTTAACTAGGCTTAGTTACAGAACAGCACGAACAATAGCTTGGCCAACGGCACACTCTGCCGGTCATAATCTTTGCTGAGGGCGTCTTTCACTTCGTGCTAGGCATTTATATTTTATAGTGCTCTTTTGCATCTATGCACTACATAGAATCTGCAAAAATGAACTGAATGCCGATCCTGCGTGACCAACTTTTTACCCTACATGGCGATCCTGCAACCGATCCTGCAACCGATCCTGCAACTGTTCCTGCAACCGTTCTACAACCCGAAAGGCAGCCAATAATACTGCAACCGTTCCTGCAACCGATCCTGCAACCGATCCTGCAACCGATCCTGCAACCGATCCTGCAACCGATCTACGACCTGAAAGGCAGTCAATAATCCTGCAACCGTTCCTGTTACCGATCTACAACCTGAAAGGCAGCCAATAATCCTGCAATCGATCCACAACCTGAAAGGCAGCCAATAATCCTGCAACCGATCCACAACCTGAAAAGCATCAAAAACAACAGCCCAATTAATGGAAGAATACGTGCCACAATCTGCAAGCAAACCAACCGTTCCTGCAACCGATCTACAACCTGAAAGGCAGCCAATAATCCTGCAACCGATCCTGCAACCGTTCCTGCAACTGACCTGGAACTAAACTGAAAAGTAGCCAAAAATCCAGCAACAGATTCTGCTACAACTAACATCAAACTAACATCAAACCCTATATTAAAGAATTAGCAATCGCAACCGATGAATGGCCTGAAGAAGATCCTGAAAATTATCCAGGAACGATGGACCAATATTTCAGCATATGTAAGAATACGTGCCGACTACCATGCATTTCCAGCTTATCAACTGTGACCCGCAATCGAAGAGAACAAGAGGCGACAAATTAAAAAGTAGGAGCAACTGACTCAGCCAATTTGGCTCAAGAATTGGAAAAATGACGAAGGAGAGAGCAAAGAAGAAGTCAAGGAGAAAAAGAACCATATAGAGAAGAAGCAACAGATATAAAAGAAGACGAAGATAGAAAACAAGACGCAGTGATAAAATGATTTGAGAAAAAGGAAGAAGAATAGAGAAGACACACAATCATATTAAAGTACGACTACTACGAGTAATTGAATTAAAATTTGATATCGATTTATAATGTTAATCAACAATTTGATGTTTGCTTTAAAATATAAACATTTTATTTTGCTAAAATTACTTATATTACGTATTAGTAATAATTCATATTTTTATGATACAAAAGCATTAGAAAAGTAAAAATTATAAAATTAATATAACTCCAACTTCCCAAAAATGTACTGCGGAAATAGCAAAAATAGATTAAAAATGATAATGGGGACGTAAACAACAAAAAAAAAAAAATAATAATTCTTTATGTAAAATCAGATTAAAATAAAATAAATCTTGAGCTTAATTTTTAAGAATTAAAAAACAATTTTATGGCAAAACACCAGTATACTCGTATATAAATAAAAATAAAAAATTATAGATTACCACAAACTCATACAGAAATAGTAAATGAACAAGTATAGAAAATGCTATATGAAAACATCATTGAACCTTCAGTCAGCCCATACAAAGAGACTTGTAATGGACTTTAGAAAACTGAACAACAAGATAATCAATGACAAATTTCCACCAACTCAACTAGAAGACATTCTAGACAAGCTAGGAGGAGCAAAATGGTTTTCAACTCCAGATATGACCAGTTCATTCCACCAAATAGAGCTTGACAAACCATCAAGACCACTTACTTAATTTTTAATAAATAGTGTAAAAACAATTTACAACAATTTTATATTTAAGTTTTGAATTGAAAATATGTTTAGATAAACCAGTAACTAAAAAGCAATTTTTACAATTTATATGGTTAAAAATTTATAGTTGCAACTAACCATTAGTATCACTTTTAACAATGACAAAACACCATTTTGATTTTAACATACTATAAAAAAAGGATAAAATGAATTCGAACAAAGACGCGTTATCAAAAATACAATTAAACTCCAGCATACTCAAGAATATGATACCAATGAATATTGATGAAAATCGCTAATAATTACAAGGGGCATGTCTAAAGCGTAAAAGTTAAGAGAGGAAATAGAGAACTGTATATCTCGGCAGAAGTCTGATCAACTTCAAATTTGGGATTGCACATCTATAAATGACGTCAAATATAAGAGGAAATAAAAGAATTAATAATGGCAAATGAAAGAAAAGAAAGTGCACAAGAAAAATTGGGTATAAAGAAATCCACGTGGGATGTAGTGATAATTCGGCGAATCAAGATTCGAACCAGAAGAAGCTATCATCAAATATAAATAAAAGATACAGTGATAAATCAGCGAAACAAGATTCGATACTGAAGAAACTGATATCAAGAAGGAATAATGAAGATATAAAGCATGCAGGAATCAATGATAAATCAGCGAGACTAGACTCGATTCTGAGGAAATTGATATCCAAAACGAAGAAAGAAAAGATAATGAATAAGCTAAATACATATATATAGCAAACAATGATGAAATATTTAAAATATGTGCCAAAGAAGAATTTAAAGAAATGAATCCGCAAATAAAAATAATGAATGAAAATCCTCAAATTAAAAATTATGACATATGCCGCCCCAGAAAGAGAATTTAAATGAATATAAACTGATAGATGAGTATCATAATGCACCACATGGAGGTCATTTAACAATTAGAAAAATCCTGATAAAAAAATAAATAAATAAGTAAATAAATTAAAACAGATATATATATTTAAAAATATGAATAAAGTGGTAAAAGAATTGATTACGAACTATGACTGATGTGTACGACACAAACAAACAACACACACAAAAGAACCACTTACAATAACAGTCACCAATAATAACAGCTTTGAAGTAATATTCATCGACACCGTAGGACCACTTAAAATTTGAAACGAAAACTGACCATGCAGTGCGAGCTGACAAAATTTGTAATCGCACACCAAATGATAACAAAAGATGCACACACAACAGCCAAGACACTAGTTGAACAATTTATTCTAAAATACCGACACTTTAAAATACTTAAATCTGACAACGGAACAGAATTTACAAACGAACTAATGGCAAACATATGTGCAATGCTCAAAATACAACAAACATTTTCGACAGCGTACCACCACGAAACAATAGGTTCATTAGAACGCAACCACATAGTTTTGAACGAATTCCTACTGACATCGACAAACGACGATGAATGGGATAAGTGGATTCCTTACTTCACTTTCACTTACAACCATATAATTGAAAATCATAAGGTAACCAGAATAATGTAATTTGAATTTATATACCATAAAATGTAATTTAAACACGATTTATAATGTAATCAAAACAATGTAATTAGTAATCATAAGTATATGTAATTATATCAAAACTACATAATTTGTAATTTTAACTATACAATTAAAAACGCTACTATGTAACTTTAATAATAAGAAACAATTTATAAACAAACAATACCAATTAATAGAAAATATGTAAATCATCTAACATAAGACAATTGTAATACAACACAAACCATATTTCCAGAAAAATTATTCGCTAACACCCCCAATTTTTCTCTTAAGGGTGAGGGTGTAGTGTACCATACAAGTGTACACTGACGACCACACATCGTCATAAGCACAGCAGCAAGTCGCATATGCAAACAAACTGACAATAGCGCAACGTACGCAATTGCACTCAATACCCAAATACGCTAGACCAGCATTTTGGGGGTGCAATAACACACGCTGCCTATATTGCAGCGCATGCATGTTAGACAGTGCAGTGACTTTAGCCCTGTACTTGCACTCAAAATAATTAATATAAACAAAGACGATGATTCGTCAATGAATAATATCGGTAATCCGATACTTGAGACAAACTTCGGGAATATGATTTGTAACTAGTGTAAATAAGATAGATACATTTTATATTAGTTAGAATAAGAAAACAATAAGAATTGAATAATATAAAAAGGCCAGCGAGCCACCAAATAAACCAGAATTAATCTGAACTTCTAAAACTGCAAACCTGCATTAGATTTCTCATTTCTTCTCTCAGTGCTCTTAACTAGGCTTAGTTACAGAACAGCACGAACAATAGCTTGGCCAACGGCACACTCTGCCGGTCATAATCTTTGCTGAGGGCGTCTTTCACTTCGTGCTAGGCATTTATATTTTATAGTGCTCTTTTGCATCTATGCACTACATAGAATCTGCAAAAATGAACTGAATGCCGATCCTGCGTGACCAACTTTTTACCCTACATGGCGATCCTGCAACCGATCCTGCAACCGATCCTGCAACTGTTCCTGCAACCGTTCTACAACCCGAAAGGCAGCCAATAATACTGCAACCGTTCCTGCAACCGATCCTGCAACCGATCCTGCAACCGATCCTGCAACCGATCCTGCAACCGTTCCTGCAACCGATCTACGACCTGAAAGGCAGTCAATAATCCTGCAACCGTTCCTGTTACCGATCTACAACCTGAAAGGCAGCCAATAATCCTGCAATCGATCCACAACCTGAAAGGCAGCCAATAATCCTGCAACCGATCCACAACCTGAAAAGCATCAAAAACAACAGCCCAATTAATGGAAGAATACGTGCCACAATCTGCAAGCAAACCAACCGTTCCTGCAACCGATCTACAACCTGAAAGGCAGCCAATAATCCTGCAACCGATCCTGCAACCGTTCCTGCAACTGACCTGGAACTAAACTGAAAAGTAGCCAAAAATCCAGCAACAGATTCTGCTACAACTAACATAAAACTAACATCAAACCCTATATTAAAGAATTAGCAATCGCAACCGATGAATGGCCTGAAGAAGATCCTGAAAATTATCCAGGAACGATGGACCAATATTTCAGCATATGTAAGAATACGTGCCGACTACCATGCATTTCCAGCTTATCAACTGTGACCCGCAATCGAAGAGAACAAGAGGCGACAAATTAAAAAGTAGGAGCAACTGACTCAGCCAATTTGGCTCAAGAATTGGAAAAATGACGAAGGAGAGAGCAAAGAAGAAGTCAAGGAGAAAAAGAACCATATAGAGAAGAAGCAACAGATATAAAAGAAGACGAAGATAGAAAACAAGACGCAGTGATAAAATGATTTGAGAAAAAGGAAGAAGAATAGAGAAGACACACAATCATATTAAAGTACGACTACTACGAGTAATTGAATTAAAATTTGATATCGATTTATAATGTTAATCAACAATTTGATGTTTGCTTTAAAATATAAACATTTTATTTTGCTAAAATTACTTATATTACGTATTAGTAATAATTCATATTTTTATGATACAAAAGCATTAGAAAAGTAAAAATTATAAAATTAATATAACTCCAACTTCCCAAAAATGTACTGCGGAAATAGCAAAAATAGATTAAAAATGATAATGGGGACGTAAACAACAAAAAAAAAAAAATAATAATTCTTTATGTAAAATCAGATTAAAATAAAATAAATCTTGAGCTTAATTTTTAAGAATTAAAAAACAATTTTATGGCAAAACACCAGTATACTCGTATATAAATAAAAATAAAAAATTATAGATTACCACAAACTCATACAGAAATAGTAAATGAACAAGTATAGAAAATGCTACATGAAAACATCATTGAACCTTCAGTCAGCCCATACAATGCTCCACTCCTTTTGGTTCCCAAAAGAACAAAAAGAAAAGAGACTTGTAATGGACTTTAGAAAACTGAACAACAAGATAATCAATGACAAATTTCCACCAACTCAACTAGAAGACATTCTAGACAAGCTAGGAGGAGCAAAATGGTTTTCAACTCCAGATATGACCAGTTCATTCCACCAAATAGAGCTTGACAAACCATCAAGACCACTTACTTAATTTTTAATAAATAGTGTAAAAACAATTTACAACAATTTTATATTTAAGTTTTGAATTGAAAATATGTTTAGATAAACCAGTAACTAAAAAGCAATTTTTACAATTTATATGGTTAAAAATTTATAGTTGCAACTAACCATTAGTATCACTTTTAACAATGACAAAATACCATTTTGATTTTAACATACTATAAAAAAAGGATAAAATGAATTCGAACAAAGACGCGTTATCAAAAATACAATTAAACTCCAGCATACTCAAGAATATGATACCAATGAATATTGATGAAAATCGCTAATAATTACAAGGGGCATGTCTAAAGCGTAAAAGTTAAGAGAGGAAATAGAGAACTGTATATCTCGGCAGAAGTCTGATCAACTTCAAATTTGGGATTGCACATCTATAAATGACGTCAAATATAAGAGGAAATAAAAGAATTAATAATGGCAAATGAAAGAAAAGAAAGTGCACAAGAAAAATTGGGTATAAAGAAATCCACGTGGGATGTAGTGATAATTCGGCGAATCAAGATTCGAACCAGAAGAAGCTATCATCAAATATAAATAAAAGATACAGTGATAAATCAGCGAAACAAGATTCGATACTGAAGAAACTGATATCAAGAAGGAATAATGAAGATATAAAGCATGCAGGAATCAATGATAAATCAGCGAGACTAGACTCGATTCTGAGGAAATTGATATCCAAAACGAAGAAAGAAAAGATAATGAATAAGCTAAATACATATATATAGCAAACAATGATGAAATATTTAAAATATGTGCCAAAGAAGAATTTAAAGAAATGAATCCGCAAATAAAAATAATGAATGAAAATCCTCAAATTAAAAATTATGACATATGCCGCCCCAGAAAGAGAATTTAAATGAATATAAACTGATAGATGAGTATCATAATGCACCACATGGAGGTCATTTAACAATTAGAAAAATCCTGATAAAAAAAAAAAAAAATAAGTAAATAAATTAAAACAGATATATATATTTAAAAATATGAATAAAGTGGTAAAAGAATTGATTACGAACTATGACTGATGTGTACGACACAAACAAACAACACACACAAAAGAACCACTTACAATAACAGTCACCAATAATAACAGCTTTGAAGTAATATTCATCGACACCGTAGGACCACTTAAAATTTGAAACGAAAACTGACCATGCAGTGCGAGCTGACAAAATTTGTAATCGCACACCAAATGATAACAAAAGATGCACACACAACAGCCAAGACACTAGTTGAACAATTTATTCTAAAATACCGACACTTTAAAATACTTAAATCTGACAACGGGACAGAATTTACAAACGAACTAATGGCAAACATATGTGCAATGCTCAAAATACAACAAACATTTTCGACAGCGTACCACCACGAAACAATAGGTTCATTAGAACGCAACCACAGAGTTTTGAACGAATTCCTACTGACATCGACAAACGACGATGAATGGGATAAGTGGATTCCTTACTTCACTTTCACTTACAACCATGTAATTGAAAATCATAAGGTAACCAGAATAATGTAATTTGAATTTATATACCATAAAATGTAATTTAAACACGATTTATAATGTAATCAAAACAATGTAATTAGTAATCATAAGTATATGTAATTATATCAAAACTACATAATTTGTAATTTTAACTATACAATTAAAAACGCTACTATGTAACTTTAATAATAAGAAACAATTTATAAACAAACAATACCAATTAATAGAAAATATGTAAATCATCTAACATAAGACAATTGTAATACAACACAAACCATATTTCCAGAAAAATTATTCGCTAACACCCCCAATTTTTCTCTTAAGGGTGAGGGTGTAGTGTACCATACAAGTGTAAACTGACGACCACACATCGTCATAAGCACAGCAGCAAGTCGCATATGCAAACAAACTGACAATAGCGCAACGTACGCAATTGCACTCAATACCCAAATACGCTAGACCAGCATTTTGGGGGTGCAATAACACACGCTGCCTATATTGCAGCGCATGCATGTTAGACAGTGCAGTGACTTTAGCCCTGTACTTGCACTCAAAATAATTAATATAAACAAAGACGATGATTCGTCAATGAATAATATCGGTAATCCGATACTTAAGACAAATTTCGGGAATATGATTTGTAACTAGTGTAAATAAGATAGATACATTTTATATTAGTTAGAATAAGAAAACAATAAGAATTGAATAATATAAAAAGGCCAGCGAGCCACCAAATAAACCAGAATTAATCTGAACTTCTAAAACTGCAAACCTGCATTAGATTTCTCATTTCTTCTCTCAGTGCTCTTAACTAGGCTAAGTTACAGAACAGCACGAACAATAGCTTGGCCAACGGCACACTCTGCCGGTCATAATCTTTGCTGAGGGCGTCTTTCACTTCGTGCTAGGCATTTATATTTTATAGTGCTCTTTTGCATCTATGCACTACATAGAATCTGCAAAAATGAACTGAATGCCGATCCTGCGTGACCAACTTTTTACCCTACATGGCGATCCTGCAACCGATCCTGCAACCGATCCTGCAACCGTTCCTGCAACCGTTCTACAACCCGAAAGGCAGCCAATAATACTGCAACCGTTCCTGCAACCGATCCTGCAACCGTTCCTGCAACCGATCTACGACCTGAAAGGCAGTCAATAATCCTGCAACCGTTCCTGTAACCGATCTACAACCTGAAAGGCAGCCAATAAACCTGCAATCGATCCACAACCTGAAAGGCAGCCAATAATCCTGCAACCGATCCACAACCTGAAAAGCATCAAAAACAACAGTCCAATTAATGGAAGAATACGTGCCACAATCTGCAAGCAAACCAACCGTTCCTGCAACCGATCTACAACCTGAAAGGCAGCCAATAATCCTGCAACCGATCCTGCAACCGTTCCTGCAACTGACCTGGAACTAAACTGAAAAGTAGCCAAAAATCCAGCAACAGATTCTGCTACAACTAACATCAAACTAACATCAAACCCTATATTAAAGAATTAGCAATCGCAACCGATGAATGGCCTGAAGAAGATCCTGAAAATTATCCAGGAACGATAACAAAAACAACAGTCCAATTAATGGAAGAATACGTGCCACAATCTGCAAGCAAACCAACCGTTCCTGCAACCGATCTACAACCTGAAAGGCAGCCAATAATCCTGCAACCGATCCTGCAACCGTTCCTGCAACTGACCTGGAACTAAACTGAAAAGTAGCCAAAAATCCAGCAACAGATTCTGCTACAACTAACATCAAACTAACATCAAACCCTATATTAAAGAATTAGCAATCGCAACCGATGAATGGCCTGAAGAAGATCCTGAAAATTATCCAGGAACGATGGACCAATATTTCAGCATATGTAAGAATACGTGCCGACTACCATGCATTTCCAGCTTATCAACTGTGACCCGCAATCGAAGAGAACAAGAGGCGACAAATTAAAAAGTAGGAGCAACTGACTCAGCCAATTTGGCTCAAGAATTGGAAAAATGACGAAGGAGAGAGCAAAGAAGAAGTCAAGGAGAAAAAGAACCATATAGAGAAGAAGCAACAGATATAAAAGAAGACGAAGATAGAAAACAAGACGCAGTGATAAAATGATTTGAGAAAAAGGAAGAAGAATAGAGAAGACAAACAATCATATTAAAGTACGACTACTACGAGTAATTGAATTAAAATTTGATATCGATTTATAATGTTAATCAACAATTTGATGTTTGCTTTAAAATATAAACATTTTATTTTGCTAAAATTACTTATATTACGTATTAGTAATAATTCATATTTTTATGATACAAAAGCATTAGAAAAGTAAAAATTATAAAATTAATATAACTCCAACTTCCCAAAAATGTACTGCGGAAATAGCAAAAATAGATTAAAAATGATAATGGGGACGTAAACAACAAAAAAAAAAAAAAAAAAAATCTTTATGTAAAATCAGATTAAAATAAAATAAATCTTGAGCTTAATTTTTAAGAATTAAAAAACAATTTTATGGCAAAACACCAGTATACTCGTATATAAATAAAAATAAAAAATTATAGATTACCACAAACTCATACAGAAATAGTAAATGAACAAGTATAGAAAATGCTACATGAAAACATCATTGAACCTTCAGTCAGCCCATACAATGCTCCACTCCTTTTGGTTCCCAAAAGAACAAAAAGAAAAGAGACTTGTAATGGACTTTAGAAAACTGAACAACAAGATAATCAATGACAAATTTCCACCAACTCAACTAGAAGACATTCTAGACAAGCTAGGAGGAGCAAAAGGGTTTTCAACTCCAGATATGACCAGTTCACTCCACCAAATAGAGCTTGACAAACCATCAAGACCACTTACTTAATTTTTAATAAATAGTGTAAAAACAATTTACAACAATTTTATATTTAAGTTTTGAATTGAAAATATGTTTAGATAAACCAGTAACTAAAAAGCAATTTTTACAATTTATATGGTTAAAAATTTATAGTTGCAACTAACCATTAGTATCACTTTTAACAATGACAAAATACCATTTTGATTTTAACATACTATAAAAAAAGGATAAAATGAATTCGAACAAAGACGCGTTATCAAAAATACAATTAAACTCCAGCATACTAAAGAATATGATACCAATGAATATTGATGAAAATCGCTAATAATTACAAAGGGCATGTCTAAAGCGTAAAAGTTAAGAGAGGAAATAGAGAACTGTATATCTCGGCAGAAGTCTGATCAACTTCAAATTTGGGATTGCACATCTATAAATGACGTCAAATATAAGAGGAAATAAAAGAATTAATAATGGCAAATGAAAGAAAAGAAAGTGCACAAGAAAAATTGGGTATAAAGAAATCCACGTGGGATGTAGTGATAATTCGGCGAATCAAGATTCGAACCAGAAGAAGCTATCATCAAATATAAATAAAAGATACAGTGATAAATCAGCGAAACAAGATTCGATACTGAAGAAACTGATATCAAGAAGGAATAATGAAGATATAAAGCATGCAGGAATCAATGATAAATCAGCGAGACTAGACTCGATTCTGAGGAAATTGATATCCAAAACGAAGAAAGAAAAGATAATGAATAAGCTAAATACATATATATAGCAAACAATGATGAAATATTTAAAATATGTGCCAAAGAAGAATTTAAAGAAATGAATCCGCAAATAAAAATAATGAATGAAAATCCTCAAATTAAAAATTATGACATATGCCGCCCCAGAAAGAGAATTTAAATGAATATAAACTGATAGATGAGTATCATAATGCACCACATGGAGGTCATTTAACAATTAGAAAAATCCTGATAAAAAAAAAAATAAATAAGTAAATAAATTAAAACAGATATATATATTTAAAAATATGAATAAAGTGGTAAAAGAATTGATTACGAACTATGACTGATGTGTACGACACAAACAAACAACACACACAAAAGAACCACTTACAATAACAGTCACCAATAATAACAGCTTTGAAGTAATATTCATCGACACCGTAGGACCACTTAAAATTTGAAACGAAAACTGACCATGCAGTGCGAGCTGACAAAATTTGTAATCGCACACCAAATGATAACAAAAGATGCACACACAACAGCCAAGACACTAGTTGAACAATTTATTCTAAAATACCGACACTTTAAAATACTTAAATCTGACAACGGGACAGAATTTACAAACGAACTAATGGCAAACATATGTGCAATGCTCAAAATACAACAAACATTTTCGACAGCGTACCACCACGAAACAATAGGTTCATTAGAACGCAACCACAGAGTTTTGAACGAATTCCTACTGACATCGACAAACGACGATGAATGGGATAAGTGGATTCCTTACTTCACTTTCACTTACAACCATATAATTGAAAATCATAAGGTAACCAGAATAATGTAATTTGAATTTATATACCATAAAATGTAATTTAAACACGATTTATAATGTAATCAAAACAATGTAATTAGTAATCATAAGTATATGTAATTATATCAAAACTACATAATTTGTAATTTTAACTATACAATTAAAAACGCTACTATGTAACTTTAATAATAAGAAACAATTTATAAACAAACAATACCAATTAATAGAAAATATGTAAATCATCTAACATAAGACAATTGTAATACAACACAAACCATATTTCCAGAAAAATTATTCGCTAACACCCCCAATTTTTCTCTTAAGGGTGAGGGTGTAGTGTACCATACAAGTGTACACTGACGACCACACATCGTCATAAGCACAGCAGCAAGTCGCATATGCAAACAAACTGACAATAGCGCAACGTACGCAATTGCACTCAATACCCAAATACGCTAGACCAGCATTTTGGGGGTGCAATAACACACGCTGCCTATATTGCAGCGCATGCATGTTAGACAGTGCAGTGACTTTAGCCCTGTACTTGCACTCAAAATAATTAATATAAACAAAGACGATGATTCGTCAATGAATAATATCGGTAATCCGATACTTAAGACAAATTTCGGGAATATGATTTGTAACTAGTGTAAATAAGATAGATACATTTTATATTAGTTAGAATAAGAAAACAATAAGAATTGAATAATATAAAAAGGCCAGCGAGCCACCAAATAAACCAGAATTAATCTGAACTTCTAAAACTGCAAACCTGCATTAGATTTCTCATTTCTTCTCTCAGTGCTCTTAACTAGGCTAAGTTACAGAACAGCACGAACAATAGCTTGGCCAACGGCACACTCTGCCGGTCATAATCTTTGCTGAGGGCGTCTTTCACTTCGTGCTAGGCATTTATATTTTATAGTGCTCTTTTGCATCTATGCACTACATAGAATCTGCAAAAATGAACTGAATGCCGATCCTGCGTGACCAACTTTTTACCCTACATGGCGATCCTGCAACCGATCCTGCAACCGATCCTGCAACCGTTCCTGCAACCGTTCTACAACCCGAAAGGCAGCCAATAATACTGCAACCGTTCCTGCAACCGATCCTGCAACCGTTCCTGCAACCGATCTACGACCTGAAAGGCAGTCAATAATCCTGCAACCGTTCCTGTAACCGATCTACAACCTGAAAGGCAGCCAATAATCCTGCAATCGATCCACAACCTGAAAGGCAGCCAATAATCCTGCAACCGATCCACAACCTGAAAAGCATCAAAAACAACAGTCCAATTAATGGAAGAATACGTGCCACAATCTGCAAGCAAACCAACCGTTCCTGCAACCGATCTACAACCTGAAAGGCAGCCAATAATCCTGCAACCGATCCTGCAACCGTTCCTGCAACTGACCTGGAACTAAACTGAAAAGTAGCCAAAAATCCAGCAACAGATTCTGCTACAACTAACATCAAACTAACATCAAACCCTATATTAAAGAATTAGCAATCGCAACCGATGAATGGCCTGAAGAAGATCCTGAAAATTATCCAGGAACGATGGACCAATATTTCAGCATATGTAAGAATACGTGCCGACTACCATGCATTTCCAGCTTATCAACTGTGACCCGCAATCGAAGAGAACAAGAGGCGACAAATTAAAAAGTAGGAGCAACTGACTCAGCCAATTTGGCTCAAGAATTGGAAAAATGACGAAGGAGAGAGCAAAGAAGAAGTCAAGGAGAAAAAGAACCATATAGAGAAGAAGCAACAGATATAAAAGAAGACGAAGATAGAAAACAAGACGCAGTGATAAAATGATTTGAGAAAAAGGAAGAAGAATAGAGAAGACAAACAATCATATTAAAGTACGACTACTACGAGTAATTGAATTAAAATTTGATATCGATTTATAATGTTAATCAACAATTTGATGTTTGGTTTAAAATATAAACATTTTATTTTGCTAAAATTACTTATATTACGTATTAGTAATAATTCATATTTTTATGATACAAAAGCATTAGAAAAGTAAAAATTATAAAATTAATATAACTCCAACTTCCCAAAAATGTACTGCGGAAATAGCAAAAATTGATTAAAAATGATAATGAGGACGTCAACAACAAAAAAAAAAAAAAAAAAAATCTTTATGTAAAATCAGATTAAAATAAAATAAATCTTGAGCTTAATTTTTAAGAATTAAAAAACAATTTTATGGCAAAACACCAGTATACTCGTATATAAATAAAAATAAAAAATTATAGATTACCACAAACTCATACAGAAATAGTAAATGAACAAGTATAGAAAATGCTACATGAAAACATCATTGAACCTTCAGTCAGCACATACAATGCTCCACTCCTTTTGGTTCCCAAAAGAACAAAAAGAAAAGAGACTTGTAATGGACTTTAGAAAACTGAACAACAAGATAATCAATGACAAATTTCCACCAACTCAACTAGAAGACATTCTAGACAAGCTAGGAGGAGCAAAATGGTTTTCAACTCCAGATGTGACCAGTTCATTCCACCAAATAGAGCTTGACAAACCATCAAGACCACTTACTTAATTTTTAATAAATAGTGTAAAAACAATTTACAACAATTTTATATTTAAGTTTTGAATTGAAAATATGTTTAGATAAACCAGTAACTAAAAAGCAATTTTTACAATTTATATGGTTAAAAATTTATAGTTGCAACTAACCATTAGTATCACTTTTAACAATGACAAAATACCATTTTGATTTTAACATACTATAAAAAAAGGATAAAATGAATTCGAACAAAGACGCGTTATCAAAAATACAATTAAACTCCAGCATACTAAAGAATATGATACCAATGAATATTGATGAAAATCGCTAATAATTACAAGGGGCATGTCTAAATCGTAAAAGTTAAGAGAGGAAATAGAGAACTGTATATCTCGGCAGAAGTCTGATCAACTTCAAATTTGGGATTGCACATCTATAAATGACGTCAAATATAAGAGGAAATAAAAGAATTAATAATGGCAAATGAAAGAAAAGAAAGTGCACAAGAAAAATTGGGTATAAAGAAATCCACGTGGGATGTAGTGATAATTCGGCGAATCAAGATTCGAACCAGAAGAAGCTATCATCAAATATAAATAAAAGATACAGTGATAAATCAGCGAAACAAGATTCGATACTGAAGAAACTGATATCAAGAAGGAATAATGAAGATATAAAGCATGCAGGAATCAATGATAAATCAGCGAGACTAGACTCGATTCTGAGGAAATTGATATCCAAAACGAAGAAAGCAAAAGATAATGAATAAGCTAAATACATATATATAGCAAACAATGATGAAATATTTAAAATATGTGCCAAAGAAGAATTTAAAGAAATGAATCCGCAAATAAAAATAATGAATGAAAATCCTCAAATTAAAAATTATGACATATGCCGCCCCAGAAAGAGAATTTAAATGAATATAAACTGATAGATGAGTATCATAATGCACCACATGGAGGTCATTTAACAATTAGAAAAATCCTGATAAAAAAATAAATAAATAAGTAAATAAATTAAAACAGATATATATATTTAAAAATATGAATAAAGTGGTAAAAGAATTGATTACGAACTATGACTTATGTGTACGACACAAACAAACAATACACACAAAAGAACCACTTACAATAACAGTCACCAATAATAACAGCTTTGAAGTAATATTCATCGACACCGTAGGACCACTTAAAATTTGAAACGAAAACTGACCATGCAGTGCGAGCTGACAAAATTTGTAATCGCACAACAAATGATAACAAAAGATGCACACACAACAGCCAAGACACTAGTTGAACAATTTATTCTAAAATACCGACACTTTAAAATACTTAAATCTGACAACGGGACAGAATTTACAAACGAACTAATGGCAAACATATGTGCAATGCTCAAAATACAACAAACATTTTCGACAGCGTACCACCACGAAACAATAGGTTCATTAGAACGCAACCACAGAGTTTTGAACGAATTCCTACTGACATCGACAAACGACGATGAATGGGATAAGTGGATTCCTTACTTCACTTTCACTTACAACCATATAATTGAAAATCATAAGGTAACCAGAATAATGTAATTTGAATTTATATACCATAAAATGTAATTTAAACACGATTTATAATGTAATCAAAACAATGTAATTAGTAATCATAAGTATATGTAATTATATCAAAACTACATAATTTGTAATTTTAACTATACAATTAAAAACGCTACTATGTAACTTTAATAATAAGAAACAATTTATAAACAAACAATACCAATTAATAGAAAATATGTAAATCATCTAACATAAGACAATTGTAATACAACACAAACCATATTTCCAGAAAAATTATTCGCTAACACCCCCAATTTTTCTCTTAAGGGTGAGGGTGTAGTGTACCATACAAGTGTACACTGACGACCACACATCGTCATAAGCACAGCAGCAAGTCGCATATGCAAACAAACTGACAATAGCGCAACGTACGCAATTGCACTCAATACCCAAATACGCTAGACCAGCATTTTGGGGGTGCAATAACACACGCTGCCTATATTGCAGCGCATGCATGTTAGACAGTGCAGTGACTTTAGCCCTGTACTTGCACTCAAAATAATTAATATAAACAAAGACGATGATTCGTCAATGAATAATATCGGTAATCCGATACTTAAGACAAATTTCGGGAATATGATTTGTAACTAGTGTAAATAAGATAGATACATTTTATATTAGTTAGAATAAGAAAACAATAAGAATTGAATAATATAAAAAGGCCAGCGAGCCACCAAATAAACCAGAATTAATCTGAACTTCTAAAACTGCAAACCTGCATTAGATTTCTCATTTCTTCTGTCAGTGCTCTTAACTAGGCTTAGTTACAGAACAGCACGAACAATAGCTTGGCCAACGGCACACTCTGCCGGTCATAATCTTTGCTGAGGGCGTCTTTCACTTCGTGCTAGGCATTTATATTTTATAGTGCTCTTTTGCATCTATGCACTACATAGAATCTGCAAAAATGAACTGAATGCCGATCCTGCGTGACCAACTTTTTACCCTACATGGCGATCCTGCAACCGATCCTGCAACCGTTCCTGCAACCGTTCTACAACCCGAAAGGCAGCCAATAATACTGCAACCGTTCCTGCAACCGATCCTGCAATCGTTCCTGCAACCGATCTACGACCTGAAAGGCAGTCAATAATCCTGCAACCGTTCCTGTAACCGATCTACAACCTGAAAGGCAGCCAATAATCCTGCAATCGATCCACAACCTGAAAGGCAGCCAATAATCCTGCAACCGATCCACAACCTGAAAAGCATCAAAAACAACAGCCCAATTAATGGAAGAATACGTGCCACAATCTGCAAGCAAACCAACCGTTCCTGCAACCGATCTACAACCTGAAAGGCAGCCAATAATCCTGCAACCGATCCTGCAACCGTTCCTGCAACTGACCTGGAACTAAACTGAAAAGTAGCCAAAAATCCAGCAACAGATTCTGCTACAACTAACATCAAACTAACATCAAACCCTATATTAAAGAATTAGCAATCGCAACCGATGAATGGCCTGAAGAAGATCCTGAAAATTATCCAGGAACGATGGACCAATATTTCAGCATATGTAAGAATACGTGCCGACTACCATGCATTTCCAGCTTATCAACTGTGACCCGCAATCGAAGAGAACAAGAGGCGACAAATTAAAAAGTAGGAGCAACTGACTCAGCCAATTTGGCTCAAGAATTGGAAAAATGACGAAGGAGAGAGCAAAGAAGAAGTCAAGGAGAAAAAGAACCATATAAAGAAGAAGCAACAGATATAAAAGAAGACGAAGATAGAAAACAAGACGCAGTGACAAAATGATTTGAGAAAAAGGAAGAAGAATAGAGAAGACAAACAATCATATTAAAGTACGACTACTACGAGTAATTGAATTAAAATTTGATATCGATTTATAATGTTAATCAACAATTTGATGTTTGCTTTAAAATATAAACATTTTATTTTGCTAAAATTACTTATATTACGTATTAGTAATAATTCATATTTTTATGATACAAAAGCATTAGAAAAGTAAAAATTATAAAATTAATATAACTCCAACTTCCCAAAAATGTACTGCGGAAATAGCAAAAATAGATTAAAAATGATAATGGGGACGTAAACAACAAAAAAAAAAAAATAAAAAATCTTTATGTAAAATCAGATTAAAATAAAATAAATCTTGAGCTTAATTTTAAGTATTAAAAAACAATTTTATGGCAAAACACCAGTATACTCGTATATAAATAAAAATAAAAAATTATAGATTACCACAAACTCATACAGAAATAGTAAATGAACAAGTATAGAAAATGCTACATGAAAACATGATTGAACCTTCAGTCAGCCCATACAATGCTCCACTCCTTTTGGTTCCCAAAAGAACAAAAAGAAAAGAGACTTGTAATGGACTTTAGAAAACTGAACAACAAGATAATCAATGACAAATTTCCACCAACTCAACTAGAAGACATTCTAGACAAGCTAGGAGGAGCAAAAGGGTTTTCAACTCCAGATATGACCAGTTCACTCCACCAAATAGAGCTTGACAAACCATCAAGACCACTTACTTAATTTTTAATAAATAGTGTAAAAACAATTTACAACAATTTTATATTTAAGTTTTGAATTGAAAATATGTTTAGATAAACCAGTAACTAAAAAGCAATTTTTACAATTTATATGGTTAAAAATTTATAGTTGCAACTAACCATTAGTATCACTTTTAACAATGACAAAATACCATTTTGATTTTAACATACTATAAAAAAAGGATAAAATGAATTCGAACAAAGACGCGTTATCAAAAATACAATTAAACTCCAGCATACTAAAGAATATGATACCAATGAATATTGATGAAAATCGCTAATAATTACAAAGGGCATGTCTAAAGCGTAAAAGTTAAGAGAGGAAATAGAGAACTGTATATCTCGGCAGAAGTCTGATCAACTTCAAATTTGGGATTGCACATCTATAAATGACGTCAAATATAAGAGGAAATAAAAGAATTAATAATGGCAAATGAAAGAAAAGAAAGTGCACAAGAAAAATTGGGTATAAAGAAATCCACGTGGGATGTAGTGATAATTCGGCGAATCAAGATTCGAACCAGAAGAAGCTATCATCAAATATAAATAAAAGATACAGTGATAAATCAGCGAAACAAGATTCGATACTGAAGAAACTGATATCAAGAAGGAATAATGAAGATATAAAGCATGCAGGAATCAATGATAAATCAGCGAGACTAGACTCGATTCTGAGGAAATTGATATCCAAAACGAAGAAAGAAAAGATAATGAATAAGCTAAATACATATATATAGCAAACAATGATGAAATATTTAAAATATGTGCCAAAGAAGAATTTAAAGAAATGAATCCGCAAATAAAAATAATGAATGAAAATCCTCAAATTAAAAATTATGACATATGCCGCCCCAGAAAGAGAATTTAAATGAATATAAACTGATAGATGAGTATCATAATGCACCACATGGAGGTCATTTAACAATTAGAAAAATCCTGATAAAAAAAAAAAATAAATAAGTAAATAAATTAAAACAGATATATATATTTAAAAATATGAATAAAGTGGTAAAAGAATTGATTACGAACTATGACTTATGTGTACGACACAAACAAACAACACACACAAAAGAACCACTTACAATAACAGTCACCAATAATAACAGCTTTGAAGTAATATTCATCGACACCGTAGGACCACTTAAAATTTGAAACGAAAACTGACCATGCAGTGCGAGCTGACAAAATATGTAATCGCACACCAAATGATAACAAAAGATGCACACACAACAGCCAAGACACTAGTTGAACAATTTATTCTAAAATACCGACACTTTAAAATACTTAAATCTGACAACGGGACAGAATTTACAAACGAACTAATGGCAAACATATGTGCAATGCTCAAAATACAACAAACATTTTCGACAGCGTACCACCACGAAACAATAGGTTCATTAGAACGCAACCACAGAGTTTTGAACGAATTCCTACTGACATCGACAAACGACGATGAATGGGATAAGTGGATTCCTTACTTCACTTTCACTTACAACCATATAATTGAAAATCATAAGGTAACCAGAATAATGTAATTTGAATTTATATACCATAAAATGTAATTTAAACACGATTTATAATGTAATCAAAACAATGTAATTAGTAATCATAAGTATATGTAATTATATCAAAACTACATAATTTGTAATTTTAACTATACAATTAAAAACGCTACTATGTAACTTTAATAATAAGAAACAATTTATAAACAAACAATACCAATTAATAGAAAATATGTAAATCATCTAACATAAGACAATTGTAATACAACACAAACCATATTTCCAGAAAAATTATTCGCTAACACCCCCAATTTTTCTCTTAAGGGTGAGGGTGTAGTGTACCATACAAGTGTACACTGACGACCACACATCGTCATAAGCACAGCAGCAAGTCGCATATGCAAACAAACTGACAATAGCGCAACGTACGCAATTGCACTCAATACCCAAATACGCTAGACCAGCATTTTGGGGGTGCAATAACACACGCTGCCTATATTGCAGCGCATGCATGTTAGACAGTGCAGTGACTTTAGCCCTGTACTTGCACTCAAAATAATTAATATAAACAAAGACGATGATTCGTCAATGAATAATATCGGTAATCCGATACTTAAGACAAATTTCGGGAATATGATTTGTAACTAGTGTAAATAAGATAGATACATTTTATATTAGTTAGAATAAGAAAACAATAAGAATTGAATAATATAAAAAGGCCAGCGAGCCACCAAATAAACCAGAATTAATCTGAACTTCTAAAACTGCAAACCTGCATTAGATTTCTCATTTCTTCTCTCAGTGCTCTTAACTAGGCTTAGTTACAGAACAGCACGAACAATAGCTTGGCCAACGGCACACTCTGCCGGTCATAATCTTTGCTGAGGGCGTCTTTCACTTCGTGCTAGGCATTTATATTTTATAGTGCTCTTTTGCATCTATGCACTACATAGAATCTGCAAAAATGAACTGAATGCCGATCCTGCGTGACCAACTTTTTACCCTACATGGCGATCCTGCAACCGATCCTGCAACCGTTCCTGCAACCGTTCTACAACCCGAAAGGCAGCCAATAATACTGCAACCGTTCCTGCAACCGATCCTGCAACCGTTCCTGCAACCGATCTACGACCTGAAAGGCAGTCAATAATCCTGCAACCGTTCCTGTAACCGATCCCCAACCTGAAAGGCAGCCAATAATCCTGCAATCGATCCACAACCTGAAAGGCAGCCAATAATCCTGCAACCGATCCACAACCTGAAAAGCATCAAAAACAACAGCCCAATTAATGGAAGAATACGTGCCACAATCTGCAAGCAAACCAACCGTTCCTGCAACCGATCTACAACCTGAAAGGCAGCCAATAATCCTGCAACCGATCCTGCAACCGTTCCTGCAACTGACCTGGAACTAAACTGAAAAGTAGCCAAAAATCCAGCAACAGATTATGCTACAACTAACATCAAACTAACATCAAACCCTATATTAAAGAATTAGCAATCGCAACCGATGAATGGCCTGAAGAAGATCCTGAAAATTATCCAGGAACGATGGACCAATATTTCAGCATATGTAAGAATACGTGCCGACTACCATGCATTTCCAGCTTATCAACTGTGACCCGCAATCGAAGAGAACAAGAGGCGACAAATTAAAAAGTAGGAGCAACTGACTCAGCCAATTTGGCTCAAGAATTGGAAAAATGACGAAGGAGAGAGCAAAGAAGAAGTCAAGGAGAAAAAGAACCATATAGAGAAGAAGCAACAGATATAAAAGAAGACGAAGATAGAAAACAAGACGCAGTGATAAAATGATTTGAGAAAAAGGAAGAAGAATAGAGAAGACAAACAATCATATTAAAGTACGACTACTACGAGTAATTGAATTAAAATTTGATATCGATTTATAATGTTAATCAACAATTTGATGTTTGCTTTAAAATATAAACATTTTATTTTGCTAAAATTACTTATATTACGTATTAGTAATAATTCATATTTTTATGATACAAAAGCATTAGAAAAGTAAAAATTATAAAATTAATATAACTCCAACTTCCCAAAAATGTACTGCGGAAATAGCAAAAATAGATTAAAAATGATAATGGGGACGTAAACAACAAAAAAAAAAAAAAAAAAAAAAATCTTTATGTAAAATCAGATTAAAATAAAATAAATCTTGAGCTTAATTTTTAAGAATTAAAAAACAATTTTATGGCAAAACACCAGTATACTCGTATATAAATAAAAATAAAAAATTATAGATTACCACAAACTCATACAGAAATAGTAAATGAACAAGTATAGAAAATGCTATATGAAAACATCATTGAACCTTCAGTCAGCCCATACAATGCTCCACTCCTTTTGGTTCCCAAAAGAACAAAAAGAAAAGAGACTTGTAATGGACTTTAGAAAACTGAACAACAAGATAATCAATGACAAATTTCCACCAACTCAACTAGAAGACATTCTAGACAAGCTAGGAGGAGCAAAATGGTTTTCAACTCCAGATATGACCAGTTCATTCCACCAAATAGAGCTTGACAAACCATCAAGACCACTTACTTAATTTTTAATAAATAGTGTAAAAACAATTTACAACAATTTTATATTTAAGTTTTGAATTGAAAATATGTTTAGATAAACCAGTAACTAAAAAGCAATTTTTACAATTTATATGGTTAAAAATTTATAGTTGCAACTAACCATTAGTATCACTTTTAACAATGACAAAATACCATTTTGATTTTAACATACTGTTACGAAATTGCCCTCTTGACAATTTACTCTGTTACAAAATTGCCCTCCGGACAATTTACTCTGTTACAAAATTGCCCTCCTGACAATTTCTCTAACTATCTGTACTCGGACTCGTACCGCTGGATTGTGTAGTAATCAAACAATCGCTGGTTAAATTAAAATAATTAGCTTTATTTAATTATTGTTATTTACACATTTAATATTAGGCTTAAAGTTTACTTAGTTATTATTTGCACTTTATTTCACAAACCATTAGTCACTTTATTTAATAAGTAATTTCATCACTTTATTTAATAATGAATTTCATCACTTTGCAAAATTACAAATACTGCTAATACTGCTGCTTAGATTAAAATGCCTGATGTATACACTTTTACGATCTCTGATCTACTGTATTCCAGTTTGAACAGTCTTGTCGCTTTTATAGTTTTCGAATGGTTGGTGTAGAAACTTCTACGCTATTCTCGTAGTTTCTAGAAGCTTCTATCCTCTTCGACAGAAGTCGAGAATATTCTTTTTGATATTACCGGCAGATGGTTCTTGAATAAACTTTTATTCGAATAGTTTGCATCTTGACTCACAGGGGGCACTCATTCTCCAGATGGGATCCTAAAAGTATGCAATCCCTTTTCACTGGGCTATCACGTTTCACTGCCCTCCGCTTAAACTTGTTCGTCCCGAACAAGGATAGTACTGCAACCTTTATAAGGAGATAACCTCTCTAAATGAACGACTTTCATTTTGCTCCTGGCATTTCTCGCCAACTGGATGCGGTATACTACATCGTTGAGCCGCTTTATCACCTTATAAGGGCCTTCCCAGTGTGTTTGCAGTTTTGGCGATAATCCCTTTTTCCTTTGCGGATTATGAAGCATAACTAGCTGCCCTTCCTGAAATCCCTTGGAGTTTGCTCGTAGATCATATCTGGCTTTCATTTTATCACTCATCAGTTGTGTGCGCTTTCTGATGGTTCCATGAATTTCATTCAGCTGTCTTCGTTTGTCAGCTACATAACTGCTACATGAAACTTCCGTAGATGAGTAGGCACCGAATTTCAGATCTGCAGGCAATCTTATGTCACAACCGAAAATAGCCTTAGCTGGTGTTGTAGATGTTGTATCGTGAGTTGCCGATCGGTATGCCATTAAGAAGAGGGGTATGTGTTGGTCCCAATCTTTCTGGTTTCTGTCCACGACTTTTCTTAGGTGTTCCTCAAGCGTACGATTAAATCTTTCAACCATTCCATCGGATTGTGGGTGCAAAGGGGTTGTACGAGTTTTGCGTATGCCCATCAATTCACTCATTTCCCTGAATATTGTTGACTCGAAATTTCTGCCTTGATCCGAGTGCAACTCGAGGGGAGCTCCGAATCTGCAGACCCAATTATTGATAAATGCATCTGCAACGGTCTTAGCTTCTTGATCGGGAATGGGGTATACTTCTGGCCATTTACTAAAATAGTCGATTACGACGAGAACATATTTGTTGCCGGAATCACTAATTGGAAACGGACCTGCTATGTCCATTGCAATACGCTCAAATGGCGCTCCCACGTTGTATAAATGCATCTTCCCCTGGCTGCGACGGCTCGGTCCCTTGGCAGCTGTACACTTTTCACAAGCACTAATCCAGTCAACTACCGATTGCTGGCAACCAACCCAATAAAATCGTGTTTTAATTTTCTCGACTGTTTTTGTTATTCCCAAATGCCCTCCGCTTGGCCCACTATGGTATTCCTTGAGAATTTCGCTTATTCTTGCCTTGGGTACCACAATCAAGTTCTTCGTGGTTTTTCCATCTTCGCTCTCCCACAGGCGGAATAGGCATCCATCTTGCAGCTTTAAGCTATTCCATTGAGCCCAATATGCTTTAGTTATGGGGCTTTCAGTCGAGATTTCGTTCCAATCAGGCCGTTTTCCTTCATTCTTACTTGATACGATTTTTGCCAAATCTGGGTCATTTCGTTGTTCTTCTTTTATCTTTTCCGCTGTCCATTCATCGTCTGGTAAAACAGCCATTAAGCGCACATCGACTACTCCTTCTTTCCCTTCAGCTTTAGAACAGTGCTTACATTCCATACTGCAAGGACGTCGTGATAGTGCATCAGCATTCCCGTGGTTTCCGCCTCTGCGATGTTCTATTGTGAAATCGTAGCTTTGGAGTCTCTCAATCCATCTCGCAACCTGACCTCCGGGATTTTTGAACTGTAATAGCCAGCGCAGAGCAGCGTGATCCGTTCTCAACAAGAACTTTTGTCCATACAGGTACTTGTTAAAGTGCTTCACGCACTGCATAACCGCCAAAAGTTCTCTCCGTGTTACACAGTAATTTCGCTCTGGCTTTGATAAGATCTTACTGAAGTAGGCTATTACTCTTTCATGTCCGTCAATAACTTGCGACAGGACGCCTCCAATCCCGAATCCACTTGCATCTGTATCCAAAATAAATTTTTCGCCAGGTATTGGATACGCAAGGATCGGAGCTGTACACAATAGCTCTTTCAATCTGTTGAATGCCTTCTCCTGTTCGCTTTTCCACTCAAAAGGACAATTTTTCCTCGTTAATGCATGCAGACTACCAGCCACGTCTGCAAAGCCTGGAACAAAGCGTCTGTAATAGGTGCAAAGACCCAAGAAGCTGCGTAGCTCATGCAAACTAGTTGGTCTTGGCCACTCCCTTACTGAGTCTATCTTATCTGGATCTGTGTGTACTCCTTCAGGCGTGACTTTATGTCCAAGGTACTTGACTTCTTTCTTGAAGAACGAGCATTTCTTTGCGCTCAGCTTCAACCCTGAAGCTCCTAATCGCATCAATACTTCTTCCAAATTCTTCAAGTGGTCCTCGAAGTCCTTTCCCATAACGATGATGTCATCTAGGTACACCAGACACGTTTTCCAGTGGAGACCCTTTAGCACATGTTCCATTAAGCGTTCAAATGTAGCTGGAGCATTGCACAGTCCGAATGGCATCACCAAAAATTGCCATAGTCCATCACCGGCGCTGAATGCTGTCTTTTCCTTGTCTTGGTCGTCTACTGCCACTTGCCAATATCCGCTTTGTAAATCCAGCGTTGAGAACCAATTTGAACCAGAAAGTGTGTCCAACGTATCGTCGATTCGAGGTAATGGATAACTATCTTTCTTTGTTACCTCATTTAGTTTACGATAATCTACACAGAAACGTGTGGAGCCATCCTTCTTCTTGACTAATACCACTGGAGAACTCCAGGGGCTCGCTGATGGCTCTATGACGTTGTTCTGATGCATTTCCTTCAGCAATACATTCACCTCTTCTCTCTTTGCCAGAGGTACTCTTCTTGACGCTTGACGAATGGGTTTGGCATCACCAGTGTTGATTGTGTGTTTCACCATCTTTGTTCTGCCTTCGTTTTTACCCTTTTCAGCAAATACTGACCAATGTCTTGCCAAAAGTTGGCTGGCAGTCCTCCTCTGCTCTGTGGATAAGTCTTTGCTCCATTCTTTCGTGAGATTGTCGAGTACCTTTTTATCAGCTGGTATCTTCATTTTTGTGTCTAGCGGCTGGCTTTCACAGTTTACAATTGCCGAAATTGCCCGGCAATTTCCAATTATCTGTCCTTTCTCTATGGTTTTAGCGGAATTTGCAAGATTGACCACCCTTACTGGCACTATTCTGTTCTGCTGTTCTTCTACGAGGGTTTTTCCAATTATGATGTCATCCAGTGCGAATTTTTCATCAGTCTCCACAACCCACAACTTGTTCTTCTCCACATCTCCGTCCATTTTGGCCCATATGACTACCTCTGACTTTGCTGGGATTTTTGTCCGCCGCGATACAATGGCTTGTCGGATACCTCTATACTTATCCTCACCAACGGATAACGGTATTTCGGTGTTCGCATACTTCAACATTCGGCATTTCAAATCTAGGGTGAATCCATTCCGAATCATAAAATCCACACCTAAGATTAATTCGTCCACAATATCCGCAACTACAAACTCGTGCGTCACTGTTGTGGTGCCGATAGTTATATTCCGTGTAACTTTTCCCAGTACCGGCGCATCATCTCCAGTTGCCGTACGCAATCTTATTCCCTGAAGCGGCTCGATTCCCCGAACGAGATCCCTTCTAATTATGGAATGTGATGCACCCGTATCCAATGTTACCACGATTTTTCTTCCATTTACTACGCTGTCGACAGTTAGGCTGTTAATTTTCCGTGCCATCTGAGAAACGAAGATTCTGGGGCTACTTGTTGTGGGAGTCAGATCAAGCCCCTCGAGACTGACTCCATCTAGTTTGTCGACGACTTTTCAACATTTTCTGATTCCCTACTTTGGAATCTGACTTGCTTTGGAGGTCTTACCGGTGAGCGTGATCTAGAACGTTTCCGTCTCGATTGGCAATTACGGGCCATGTGTCCGACCTCTCGCAGGTGAAGCATTTGCCCGTGAAACTTTGGCCGCTTTCAACTTGTACCTGACGGGCTCTGTATACTGGCTGGCACACCAAGGCTGCTGTCTCTGAAGTTAAAGCGCTAGCTACTGTCTCCATATATGTAGCTTTCGGATTAGTTATTGCAGAACGCTTTATCTCCGCATCGCGAATGCCATATACAAAGGTGTCCATCATACACCTCTCAGTGATCTCTCCTGGGTAGGCAAGATGAGCCAACCGTTCCACTTCCGCCGCAAACTGTTGTAGAGACTCACCACTCTTCTGTACCCGTGTTCGTAGCTCTACTTGGTACATCTGCTTCCGGTGTTCACTACCATACTTGCGCTGAACGGCATTCATCAAGCTTTCATAGCAGTCTCGCTCACTTTCTGAGATAGTTTGAAGCACATCAGCGGCAGCACCTTTCAACGAAACGGTTAATGCAGTGACTTTTTCGCGAGCACTCCAACCATTTGTGCTAGCGGTAGTCTCAAACTGCATTCTGAACACGCTAAATGTCGTGGTTCCATCATAGGTAGGAGGCTTCAGTTTTATTGATGATAAAGCTGGCACAGGCAATGCACCTTCCTGAAGTAGGTGAATTCTTTGCTCTATTTGTTGCGTAAATTCGTTCTGCCTTTGTACTACAGATTTTTCGAACGATTCTTGCCGTGTCTCAATTTCACAAACCTTCCTGTCTACCAGCTCGGACATTTCTTTCATCTGCTGTGAATTCTTTTCCACTAGTTGAATAAGTCGAGTTTCACTTTGATGTAAACGCTGCTGCATCTTGTCGTCGCTTTGCTGTAAGCGTTCTTTGACGTCCTGTTTGACGGATGCAACACTCTTTTCGACGGATTCAGCATTTTGCTGTAACTGCTGCTGCATCTTTTCATCTCGCAACTGCATTTTCTCATCGGCTGCTTGAGAATTTTGTTTTAACTGCTGCTGCATATCCTGTTTAAAGGATTGCATTATCCCGATAAGTGCGCTCATGTCAAAGTTACCCGTGTTAGGTTCTTGTGGTGTTTCTTCGTGGCGAGATGTCGTTGGCTCTTCACACTGGAATTCATGTTCATCGACGTCTATACCCTGCTCCTCTAAAGCGCTTCTTAATCGCACCTGCAGCTCCGCTTTAAGCCCTTGTGTTTGCAAATTTAAACGCTCAAGCTCCTTCTTGAGCTGCTCCAATCTCAGTTTTTCAAATTTAACCATTGTTTATTACAGATACACAATCCCACTTCTGACACCAATTGTTACGAAATTGCCCTCTTGACAATTTACTCTGTTACAAAATTGCCCTCCGGACAATTTACTCTGTTACAAAATTGCCCTCCTGACAATTTCTCTAACTATCTGTACTCGGACTCGTACCGCTGGATTGTGTAGTAATCAAACAATCGCTGGTTAAATTAAAATAACTAGCTTTATTTAATTATTGTTATTTAGCCATTTAATATTAGGCTTAAAGTTTACTTAGTTATTATTTGCACTTTATTTCACAAACCATTAGTCACTTTATTTAATAAGTAATTTCATCACTTTATTTAATAATGAATTTCATCACTTTGCAAAATTACAAATACTGCTAATACTGCTGCTTAGATTAAAATGCCTGATGTATACACTTTTACGATCTCTGATCTACTGTATTCCAGTTTGAACAGAATTGTCGCTTTTATAGTTTTCGAATGGTTGGTGTAGAAACTTCTACGCTATTCTCGTAGTTTCTAGAAGCTTCTATCCTCTTCGACAGAAGTCGAGAATATTCTTTTTGATATTACCGGCAGATGGTTCTTGAATAAACTTTTATTCGAATAGTTTGCATCTTGACTCACAGGGGGCACTCATTCTCCAGATGGGATCCTAAAAGTATGCAATCCCTTTTCACTGGGCTATCACGTTTCAATACTATAAAAAAAGGATAAAATGAATTCGAACAAAGACGCGTTATCAAAAATACAATTAAACTCCAGCATACTCAAGAATATGATACCAATGAATATTGATGAAAATCGCTAATAATTACAAGGGGCATGTCTAAAGCGTAAAAGTTAAGAGAGGAAATAGAGAACTGTATATCTCGGCAGAAGTCTGATCAACTTCAAATTTGGGATTGCACATCTATAAATGACGTCAAATATAAGAGGAAATAAAAGAATTAATAATGGCAAATGAAAGAAAAGAAAGTGCACAAGAAAAATTGGGTATAAAGAAATCCACGTGGGATGTAGTGATAATTCGGCGAATCAAGATTCGAACCAGAAGAAGCTATCATCAAATATAAATAAAAGATACAGTGATAAATCAGCGAAACAAGATTCGATACTGAAGAAACTGATATCAAGAAGGAATAATGAAGATATAAAGCATGCAGGAATCAATGATAAATCAGCGAGACTAGACTCGATTCTGAGGAAATTGATATCCAAAACGAAGAAAGAAAAGATAATGAATAAGCTAAATACATATATAGCAAACAATGATGAAATATTTAAAATATGTGCCAAAGAAGAATTTAAAGAAATGAATCCGCAAATAAAAATAATGAATGAAAATCCTCAAATTAAAAATTATGACATATGCCGCCCCAGAAAGAGAATTTAAATGAATATAAACTGATAGATGAGTATCATAATGCACCACATGGAGGTCATTTAACAATTAGAAAAATCATGATAAAAAAAAAAATAAATAAGTAAATAAATTAAAACAGATATATATATTTAAAAATATGAATAAAGTGGTAAAAGAATTGATTACGAACTATGAGTTATGTGTACGACACAAACAAACAACACACACAAAAGAACCACTTACAATAACAGTCACCAATAATAACAGCTTTGAAGTAATATTCATCGACACCGTAGGACCACTTAAAATTTGAAACGAAAACTGACCATGCAGTGCGAGCTGACAAAATTTGTAATCGCACACCAAATGATAACAAAAGATGCACACACAACAGCCAAGACACTAGTTGAACAATTTATTCTAAAATACCGACACTTTAAAATACTTAAATCTGACAACGGGACAGAATTTACAAACGAACTAATGGCAAACATATGTGCAATGCTCAAAATACAACAAACATTTTCGACAGCGTACCACCACGAAACAATAGGTTCATTAGAACGCAACCACAGAGTTTTGAACGAATTCCTACTGACATCGACAAACGACGATGAATGGGATAAGTGGATTCCTTACTTCACTTTCACTTACAACCATATAATTGAAAATCATAAGGTAACCAGAATAATGTAATTTGAATTTATATACCATAAAATGTAATTTAAACACGATTTATAATGTAATCAAAACAATGTAATTAGTAATCATAAGTATATGTAATTATATCAAAACTACATAATTTGTAATTTTAACTATACAATTAAAAACGCTACTATGTAACTTTAATAATAAGAAACAATTTATAAACAAACAATACCAATTAATAGAAAATATGTAAATCATCTAACATAAGACAATTGTAATACAACACAAACCATATTTCCAAAAAATTATTCGCTAACACCCCCAATTTTTCTCTTAAGGGTGAGGGTGTAGTGTACCATACAAGTGTACACTGACGACCACACATCGTCATAAGCACAGCAGCAAGTCGCATATGCAAACAAACTGACAATAGCGCAACGTACGCAATTGCACTCAATACCCAAATACGCTAGACCAGCATTTTGGGGGTGCAATAACACACGCTGCCTATATTGCAGCGCATGCATGTTAGACAGTGCAGTGACTTTAGTCCTGTACTTGCACTCAAAATAATTAATATAAACAAAGACGATGATTCGTCAATGAATAATATCGGTAATCCGATACTTGAGACAAATTTCGGGAATATGATTTGTAACTAATGTAAATAAGATAGATACATTTTATATTAGTTAGAATAAGAAAACAATAAGAATTGAATAATATAAAAAGGCCAGCGAGCCACCAAATAAACCAGAATTAATCTGAACTTCTAAAACTGCAAACCTGCATTAGATTTCTCATTTCTTCTCTCAGTGCTCTTAACTAGGCTTAGTTACAGAACAGCACGAACAATAGCTTGGCCAACGGCACACTCTGCCGGTCATAATCTTTGCTGAGGGCGTCTTTCACTTCGTGCTAGGCATTTATATTTTATAGTGCTCTTTTGCATCTATGCACTACATAGAATCTGCAAAAATGAACTGAATGCCGATCCTGCGTGACCAACTTTGTACCCTACATGGCGATCCTGCAACCGATCCTGCAACCGATCCTGCAACCGTTCCTGCAACCGTTCTACAACCCGAAAGGCAGCCAATAATACTGCAACCGTTCCTGCAACCGATCTACGACCTGAAAGGCAGTCAATAATCCTGCAACCGTTCCTGTAACCGATCTACAACCTGAAAGGCAGCCAATAATCCTGCAATCGATCCACAACCTGAAAGGCAGCCAATAATCCTGCAACCGATCCACAACCTGAAAAGCATCAAAAACAACAGCCCAATTAATGGAAGAATACGTGCCACAATCTGCAAGCAAACCAACCGTTCCTGCAACCGATCTACAACCTGAAAGGCAGCCAATAATCCTGCAACCGATCCTGCAACCGTTCCTGCAACTGACCTGGAACTAAACTGAAAAGTAGCCAAAAATCCAGCAACAGATTCTGCTATAACTAACATCAAACTAACATCAAACCCTATATTAAAGAATTAGCAATCGCAACCGATGAATGGCCTGAAGAAGATCCTGAAAATTATCCAGGAACGATGGACCAATATTTCAGCATATGTAAGAATACGTGCCGACTACCATGCATTTCCAGCTTATCAACTGTGACCCGCAATCGAAGAGAACAAGAGGCGACAAATTAAAAAGTAGGAGCAACTGACTCAGCCAATTTGGCTCAAGAATTGGAAAAATGACGAAGGAGAGAGCAAAGAAGAAGTCAAGGAGAAAAAGAACCATATAGAGAAGAAGCAACAGATATAAAAGAAGACGAAGATAGAAAACAAGACGCAGTGATAAAATGATTTGAGAAAAAGGAAGAAGAATAGAGAATACACACAATCATATTAAAGTACGACTACTACGAGTAATTGAATTAAAATTTGATATCGATTTATAATGTTAATCAACAATTTGATGTTTGCTTTAAAATATAAACATTTTATTTTGCTAAAATTACTTGTATTACGTATTAGTAATAATTCATATTGTTATGATACAAAAGCATTAGAAAAGTAAAAATTATAAAATTAATATAACTCCAACTTCCCAAAAATGTACTGCGGAAATAGCAAAAATAGATTAAAAATGATAATGGGGACGTAAACAACAAAAAAATAAAAAAATAAATTCTTTATGTAAAATCAGATTAAAATAAAATAAATCTTGAGCTTAATTTTTAAGAATTAAAAAACAATTTTATGGCAAAACACCAGTATACTCGTATATAAATAAAAATAAAAAATTATAGATTACCACAAACTCATACAGAAATAGTAAATGAACAAGTATAGAAAATGCTACATGAAAACATCATTGAACCTTCAGTCAGCCCATACAATGCTCCACTCCTTTTGGTTCCCAAAAGAACAAAAAGAAAAGAGACTTGTAATGGACTTTAGAAAACTGAACAACAAGATAATCAATGACAAATTTCCACCAACTCAACTAGAAGACATTCTAGACAAGCTAGGAGGAGCAAAATGGTTTTCAACTCCAGATATGACCAGTTCATTCCACCAAATAGAGCTTGACAAACCATCAAGACCACTTACTTAATTTTTAATAAATAGTGTAAAAACAATTTACAACAATTTTATATTTAAGTTTTGAATTGAAAATATGTTTAGATAAACCAGTAACTAAAAAGCAATTTTTACAATTTATATGGTTAAAAATTTATAGTTGCAACAAACCATTAGTATCACTTTTAACAATGACAAAATACCATTTTGATTTTAACAACATACTCAAGAATATGATACCAATGAATATTGATGAAAATCGCTAATAATTACAAGGGGCATGTCTAAAGCGTAAAAGTTAAGAGAGGAAATAGAGAACTGTATATCTCGGCAGAAGTCTGATCAACTTCAAATTTGGGATTGCACATCTATAAATGACGTCAAATATAAGAGGAAATAAAAGAATTAATAATGGCAAATGAAAGAAAAGAAAGTGCACAAGAAAAATTGGGTATAAAGAAATCCACGTGGGATGTAGTGATAATTCGGCGAATCAAGATTCGAACCAGAAGAAGCTATCATCAAATATAAATAAAAGATACAGTGATAAATCAGCGAAACAAGATTCGATACTGAAGAAACTGATATCAAGAAGGAATAATGAAGATATAAAGCATGCAGGAATCAATGATAAATCAGCGAGACTAGACTCGATTCTGAGGAAATTGATATCCAAAACGAAGAAAGAAAAGATAATGAATAAGCTAAATACATATATAGCAAACAATGATGAAATATTTAAAATATGTGCCAAAGAAGAATTTAAAGAAATGAATCCGCAAATAAAAATAATGAATGAAAATCCTCAAATTAAAAATTATGACATATGCCGCCCCAGAAAGAGAATTTAAATGAATATAAACTGATAGATGAGTATCATAATGCACCACATGGAGGTCATTTAACAATTAGAAAAATCATGATAAAAAAAAAAATAAATAAGTAAATAAATTAAAACAGATATATATATTTAAAAATATGAATAAAGTGGTAAAAGAATTGATTACGAACTATGAGTTATGTGTACGACACAAACAAACAACACACACAAAAGAACCACTTACAATAACAGTCACCAATAATAACAGCTTTGAAGTAATATTCATCGACACCGTAGGACCACTTAAAATTTGAAACGAAAACTGACCATGCAGTGCGAGCTGACAAAATTTGTAATCGCACACCAAATGATAACAAAAGATGCACACACAACAGCCAAGACACTAGTTGAACAATTTATTCTAAAATACCGACACTTTAAAATACTTAAATCTGACAACGGGACAGAATTTACAAACGAACTAATGGCAAACATATGTGCAATGCTCAAAATACAACAAACATTTTCGACAGCGTACCACCACGAAACAATAGGTTCATTAGAACGCAACCACAGAGTTTTGAACGAATTCCTACTGACATCGACAAACGACGATGAATGGGATAAGTGGATTCCTTACTTCACTTTCACTTACAACCATATAATTGAAAATCATAAGGTAACCAGAATAATGTAATTTGAATTTATATACCATAAAATGTAATTTAAACACGATTTATAATGTAATCAAAACAATGTAATTAGTAATCATAAGTATATGTAATTATATCAAAACTACATAATTTGTAATTTTAACTATACAATTAAAAACGCTACTATGTAACTTTAATAATAAGAAACAATTTATAAACAAACAATACCAATTAATAGAAAATATGTAAATCATCTAACATAAGACAATTGTAATACAACACAAACCATATTTCCAAAAAATTATTCGCTAACACCCCCAATTTTTCTCTTAAGGGTGAGGGTGTAGTGTACCATACAAGTGTACACTGACGACCACACATCGTCATAAGCACAGCAGCAAGTCGCATATGCAAACAAACTGACAATAGCGCAACGTACGCAATTGCACTCAATACCCAAATACGCTAGACCAGCATTTTGGGGGTGCAATAACACACGCTGCCTATATTGCAGCGCATGCATGTTAGACAGTGCAGTGACTTTAGTCCTGTACTTGCACTCAAAATAATTAATATAAACAAAGACGATGATTCGTCAATGAATAATATCGGTAATCCGATACTTGAGACAAATTTCGGGAATATGATTTGTAACTAATGTAAATAAGATAGATACATTTTATATTAGTTAGAATAAGAAAACAATAAGAATTGAATAATATAAAAAGGCCAGCGAGCCACCAAATAAACCAGAATTAATCTGAACTTCTAAAACTGCAAACCTGCATTAGATTTCTCATTTCTTCTCTCAGTGCTCTTAACTAGGCTTAGTTACAGAACAGCACGAACAATAGCTTGGCCAACGGCACACTCTGCCGGTCATAATCTTTGCTGAGGGCGTCTTTCACTTCGTGCTAGGCATTTATATTTTATAGTGCTCTTTTGCATCTATGCACTACATAGAATCTGCAAAAATGAACTGAATGCCGATCCTGCGTGACCAACTTTGTACCCTACATGGCGATCCTGCAACCGATCCTGCAACCGATCCTGCAACCGTTCCTGCAACCGTTCTACAACCCGAAAGGCAGCCAATAATACTGCAACCGTTCCTGCAACCGATCTACGACCTGAAAGGCAGTCAATAATCCTGCAACCGTTCCTGTAACCGATCTACAACCTGAAAGGCAGCCAATAATCCTGCAATCGATCCACAACCTGAAAGGCAGCCAATAATTCTGCAACCGATCCACAACCTGAAAAGCATCAAAAACAACAGCCCAATTAATGGAAGAATACGTGCCACAATCTGCAAGCAAACCAACCGTTCCTGCAACCGATCTACAACCTGAAAGGCAGCCAATAATCCTGCAACCGATCCTGCAACCGTTCCTGCAACTGACCTGGAACTAAACTGAAAAGTAGCCAAAAATCCAGCAACAGATTCTGCTATAACTAACATCAAACTAACATCAAACCCTATATTAAAGAATTAGCAATCGCAACCGATGAATGGCCTGAAGAAGATCCTGAAAATTATCCAGGAACGATGGACCAATATTTCAGCATATGTAAGAATACGTGCCGACTACCATGCATTTCCAGCTTATCAACTGTGACCCGCAATCGAAGAGAACAAGAGGCGACAAATTAAAAAGTAGGAGCAACTGACTCAGCCAATTTGGCTCAAGAATTGAAAAAATGACGAAGGAGAGAGCAAAGAAGAAGTCAAGGAGAAAAAGAACCATATAGAGAAGAAGCAACAGATATAAAAGAAGACGAAGATAGAAAACAAGACGCAGTGATAAAATGATTTGAGAAAAAGGAAGAAGAATAGAGAATACACACAATCATATTAAAGTACGACTACTACGAGTAATTGAATTAAAATTTGATATCGATTTATAATGTTAATCAACAATTTGATGTTTGCTTTAAAATATAAACATTTTATTTTGCTAAAATTACTTGTATTACGTATTAGTAATAATTCATATTGTTATGATACAAAAGCATTAGAAAAGTAAAAATTATAAAATTAATATAACTCCAACTTCCCAAAAATGTACTGCGGAAATAGCAAAAATAGATTAAAAATGATAATGGGGACGTAAACAACAAAAAAATAAAAAAATAAATTCTTTATGTAAAATCAGATTAAAATAAAATAAATCTTGAGCTTAATTTTTAAGAATTAAAAAACAATTTTATGGCAAAACACCAGTATACTCGTATATAAATAAAAATAAAAAATTATAGATTACCACAAACTCATACAGAAATAGTAAATGAACAAGTATAGAAAATGCTACATGAAAACATCATTGAACCTTCAGTCAGCCCATACAATGCTCCACTCCTTTTGGTTCCCAAAAGAACAAAAAGAAAAGAGACTTGTAATGGACTTTAGAAAACTGAACAACAAGATAATCAATGACAAATTTCCACCAACTCAACTAGAAGACATTCTAGACAAGCTAGGAGGAGCAAAATGGTTTTCAACTCCAGATATGACCAGTTCATTCCACCAAATAGAGCTTGACAAACCATCAAGACCACTTACTTAATTTTTAATAAATAGTGTAAAAACAATTTACAACAATTTTATATTTAAGTTTTGAATTGAAAATATGTTTAGATAAACCAGTAACTAAAAAGCAATTTTTACAATTTATATGGTTAAAAATTTATAGTTGCAACAAACCATTAGTATCACTTTTAACAATGACAAAATACCATTTTGATTTTAACAACATACTCAAGAATATGATACCAATGAATATTGATGAAAATCGCTAATAATTACAAGGGGCATGTCTAAAGCGTAAAAGTTAAGAGAGGAAATAGAGAACTGTATATCTCGGCAGAAGTCTGATCAACTTCAAATTTGGGATTGCACATCTATAAATGACGTCAAATATAAGAGGAAATAAAAGAATTAATAATGGCAAATGAAAGAAAAGAAAGTGCACAAGAAAAATTGGGTATAAAGAAATCCACGTGGGATGTAGTGATAATTCGGCGAATCAAGATTCGAACCAGAAGAAGCTATCATCAAATATAAATAAAAGATACAGTGATAAATCAGCGAAACAAGATTCGATACTGAAGAAACTGATATCAAGAAGGAATAATGAAGATATAAAGCATGCAGGAATCAATGATAAATCAGCGAGACTAGACTCGATTCTGAGGAAATTGATATCCAAAACGAAGAAAGAAAAGATAATGAATAAGCTAAATACATATATAGCAAACAATGATGAAATATTTAAAATATGTGCCAAAGAAGAATTTAAAGAAATGAATCCGCAAATAAAAATAATGAATGAAAATCCTCAAATTAAAAATTATGACATATGCCGCCCCAGAAAGAGAATTTAAATGAATATAAACTGATAGATGAGTATCATAATGCACCACATGGAGGTCATTTAACAATTAGAAAAATCATGATAAAAAAAAAAATAAATAAGTAAATAAATTAAAACAGATATATATATTTAAAAATATGAATAAAGTGGTAAAAGAATTGATTACGAACTATGAGTTATGTGTACGACACAAACAAACAACACACACAAAAGAACCACTTACAATAACAGTCACCAATAATAACAGCTTTGAAGTAATATTCATCGACACCGTAGGACCACTTAAAATTTGAAACGAAAACTGACCATGCAGTGCGAGCTGACAAAATTTGTAATCGCACACCAAATGATAACAAAAGATGCACACACAACAGCCAAGACACTAGTTGAACAATTTATTCTAAAATACCGACACTTTAAAATACTTAAATCTGACAACGGGACAGAATTTACAAACGAACTAATGGCAAACATATCAGATTAAAATAAAATAAAATAATGTAATGTGCAATGCTCAAAATACAACAAACATTTTCGACAGCGTACCACCACGAAACAATAGGTTCATTAGAACGCAACCACAGAGTTTTGAACGAATTCCTACTGACATCGACAAACGACGATGAATGGGATAAGTGGATTCCTTACTTCACTTTCACTTACAACCATATAATTGAAAATCATAAGGTAACCAGAATAATGTAATTTGAATTTATATACCATAAAATGTAATTTAAACACGATTTATAATGTAATCAAAACAATGTAATTAGTAATCATAAGTATATGTAATTATATCAAAACTACATAATTTGTAATTTTAACTATACAATTAAAAACGCTACTATGTAACTTTAATAATAAGAAACAATTTATAAACAAACAATACCAATTAATAGAAAATATGTAAATCATCTAACATAAGACAATTGTAATACAACACAAACCATATTTCCAAAAAATTATTCGCTAACACCCCCAATTTTTCTCTTAAGGGTGAGGGTGTAGTGTACCATACAAGTGTACACTGACGACCACACATCGTCATAAGCACAGCAGCAAGTCGCATATGCAAACAAACTGACAATAGCGCAACGTACGCAATTGCACTCAATACCCAAATACGCTAGACCAGCATTTTGGGGGTGCAATAACACACGCTGCCTATATTGCAGCGCATGCATGTTAGACAGTGCAGTGACTTTAGTCCTGTACTTGCACTCAAAATAATTAATATAAACAAAGACGATGATTCGTCAATGAATAATATCGGTAATCCGATACTTGAGACAAATTTCGGGAATATGATTTGTAACTAATGTAAATAAGATAGATACATTTTATATTAGTTAGAATAAGAAAACAATAAGAATTGAATAATATAAAAAGGCCAGCGAGCCACCAAATAAACCAGAATTAATCTGAACTTCTAAAACTGCAAACCTGCATTAGATTTCTCATTTCTTCTCTCAGTGCTCTTAACTAGGCTTAGTTACAGAACAGCACGAACAATAGCTTGGCCAACGGCACACTCTGCCGGTCATAATCTTTGCTGAGGGCGTCTTTCACTTCGTGCTAGGCATTTATATTTTATAGTGCTCTTTTGCATCTATGCACTACATAGAATCTGCAAAAATGAACTGAATGCCGATCCTGCGTGACCAACTTTGTACCCTACATGGCGATCCTGCAACCGATCCTGCAACCGATCCTGCAACCGTTCCTGCAACCGTTCTACAACCCGAAAGGCAGCCAATAATACTGCAACCGTTCCTGCAACCGATCTACGACCTGAAAGGCAGTCAATAATCCTGCAACCGTTCCTGTAACCGATCTACAACCTGAAAGGCAGCCAATAATCCTGCAATCGATCCACAACCTGAAAGGCAGCCAATAATCCTGCAACCGATCCACAACCTGAAAAGCATCAAAAACAACAGCCCAATTAATGGAAGAATACGTGCCACAATCTGCAAGCAAACCAACCGTTCCTGCAACCGATCTACAACCTGAAAGGCAGCCAATAATCCTGCAACCGATCCTGCAACCGTTCCTGCAACTGACCTGGAACTAAACTGAAAAGTAGCCAAAAATCCAGCAACAGATTCTGCTATAACTAACATCAAACTAACATCAAACCCTATATTAAAGAATTAGCAATCGCAACCGATGAATGGCCTGAAGAAGATCCTGAAAATTATCCAGGAACGATGGACCAATATTTCAGCATATGTAAGAATACGTGCCGACTACCATGCATTTCCAGCTTATCAACTGTGACCCGCAATCGAAGAGAACAAGAGGCGACAAATTAAAAAGTAGGAGCAACTGACTCAGCCAATTTGGCTCAAGAATTGGAAAAATGACGAAGGAGAGAGCAAAGAAGAAGTCAAGGAGAAAAAGAACCATATAGAGAAGAAGCAACAGATATAAAAGAAGACGAAGATAGAAAACAAGACGCAGTGATAAAATGATTTGAGAAAAAGGAAGAAGAATAGAGAAGACACACAATCATATTAAAGTACGACTACTACGAGTAATTGAATTAAAATTTGATATCGATTTATAATGTTAATCAACAATTTGATGTTTGCTTTAAAATATAAACATTTTATTTTGCTAAAATTACTTGTATTACGTATTAGTAATAATTCATATTGTTATGATACAAAAGCATTAGAAAAGTAAAAATTATAAAATTAATATAACTCCAACTTCCCAAAAATGTACTGCGGAAATAGCAAAAATAGATTAAAAATGATAATGGGGACGTAAACAACAAAAAAATAAAAAAATAAATTCTTTATGTAAAATCAGATTAAAATAAAATAAATCTTGAGCTTAATTTTTAAGAATTAAAAAACAATTTTATGGCAAAACACCAGTATACTCGTATATAAATAAAAATAAAAAATTATAGATTACCACAAACTCATACAGAAATAGTAAATGAACAAGTATAGAAAATGCTACATGAAAACATCATTGAACCTTCAGTCAGCCCATACAATGCTCCACTCCTTTTGGTTCCCAAAAGAACAAAAAGAAAAGAGACTTGTAATGGACTTTAGAAAACTGAACAACAAGATAATCAATGACAAATTTCCACCAACTCAACTAGAAGACATTCTAGACAAGCTAGGAGGAGCAAAATGGTTTTCAACTCCAGATATGACCAGTTCATTCCACCAAATAGAGCTTGACAAACCATCAAGACCACTTACTTAATTTTTAATAAATAGTGTAAAAACAATTTACAACAATTTTATATTTAAGTTTTGAATTGAAAATATGTTTAGATAAACCAGTAACTAAAAAGCAATTTTTACAATTTATATGGTTAAAAATTTATAGTTGCAACAAACCATTAGTATCACTTTTAACAATGACAAAATACCATTTTGATTTTAACAACATACTCAAGAATATGATACCAATGAATATTGATGAAAATCGCTAATAATTACAAGGGGCATGTCTAAAGCGTAAAAGTTAAGAGAGGAAATAGAGAACTGTATATCTCGGCAGAAGTCTGATCAACTTCAAATTTGGGATTGCACATCTATAAATGACGTCAAATATAAGAGGAAATAAAAGAATTAATAATGACAAATGAAAGAAAAGAAAGTGCACAAGAAAAATTGGGTATAAAGAAATCCACGTGGGATGTAGTGATAATTCGGCGAATCAAGATTCGAACCAGAAGAAGCTATCATCAAATATAAATAAAAGATACAGTGATAAATCAGCGAAACAAGATTCGATACTGAAGAAACTGATATCAAGAAGGAATAATGAAGATATAAAGCATCAATGATAAATCAGCGAGACTAGACTCGATTCTGAGGAAATTGATATCCAAAACGAAGAAAGAAAAGATAATGAATAAGCTAAATACATATATATAGCAAACAATGATGAAATATTTAAAATATGTGCCAAAGAAGAATTTAAAGAAATGAATCCGCAAATAAAAATAATGAATGAAAATCCTCAAATTAAAAATTATGACATATGCCGCCCCAGAAAGAGAATTTAAATGAATATAAACTGATAGATGAGTATCATAATGCACCACATGGAGGTCATTTAACAATTAGAAAAATCCTGATAAAAAAAAAAAAAAATAAGTAAATAAATTAAAACAGATATATATATTTAAAAATATGAATAAAGTGGTAAAAGAATTGATTACGAACTATGACTTATGTGTACGACACAAACAAACAACACACACAAAAGAACCACTTACAATAACAGTCACGAATAATAACAGCTTTGAAGTAATATTCATCGACACCGTAGGACCACTTAAAATTTGAAACGAAAACTGACCATGCAGTGCGAGCTGACAAAATTTGTAATCGCACACCAAATGATAACAAAAGATGCACACACAACAGCCAAGACACTAGTTGAACAATTTATTCTAAAATACCGACACTTTAAAATACTTAAATCTGACAACGGGACAGAATTTACAAACGAACTAATGGCAAACATATGTGCAATGCTCAAAATACAACAAACATTTTCGACAGCGTACCACCACGAAACAATAGGTTCATTAGAACGCAACCACAGAGTTTTGAACGAATTCCTACTGACATCGACAAACGACGATGAATGGGATAAGTGGATTCCTTACTTCACTTTCACTTACAACCATATAATTGAAAATCATAAGGTAACCAGAATAATGTAATTTGAATTTATATACCATAAAATGTAATTTAAACACGATTTATAATGTAATCAAAACAATGTAATTAGTAATCATAAGTATATGTAATTATATCAAAACTACATAATTTGTAATTTTAACTATACAATTAAAAACGCTACTATGTAACTTTAATAATAAGAAACAATTTATAAACAAACAATACCAATTAATAGAAAATATGTAAATCATCTAACATAAGACAATTGTAATACAACACAAACCATATTTCCAGAAAAATTATTTGCTAACACCCCAAATTTTTCTCTTAAGGGTGAGGGTGTAGTGTACCATACAAGTGTACACTGACGACCACACATCGTCATAAGCACAGCAGCAAGTCGCATATGCAAACAAACTGACAATAGCGCAACGTACGCAATTGCACTCAATACCCAAATACGCTAGACCAGCATTTTGGGGGTGCAATAACACACGCTGCCTATATTGCAGCGCATGCATGTTAGACAGTGCAGTGACTTTAGCCCTGTACTTGCACTCAAAATAATTAATATAAACAAAGACGATGATTCGTCAATGAATAATATCGGTAATCCGATACTTGAGACAAATTTCGGGAATATGATTTGTAACTAGTGTAAATAAGATAGATACATTTTATATTAGTTAGAATAAGAAAACAATAAGAATTGAATAATATAAAAAGGCCAGCGAGCCACCAAATAAACCAGAATTAATCTGAACTTCTAAAACTGCAAACCTGCATTAGATTTCTCATTTCTTCTCTCAGTGCTCTTAACTAGGCTTAGTTACAGAACAGCACGAACAATAGCTTGGCCAACGGCACACTCTGCCGGTCATAATCTTTGCTGAGGGCGTCTTTCACTTCGTGCTAGGCATTTATATTTTATAGTGCTCTTTTGGATCTATGCACTACATAGAATCTGCAAAAATGAACTGAATGCCGATCTTGCGTGACCAACTTTTTACCCTACAGTATCTCCCAATCATTCCGCAAAGTCAGAACCAGAGCGAAACAACCGAAACATACCACGTAGACACCACGACAGATCAAGGGACAACCACCGTGCAATCAAGTACACCAAACACAACAGAAGCGATGGCAAGAGGGATAAACGTGACTTCAATAGCCACCAACCCAACAGAATTAAACAACAGAGGCAGTCAACAGAGAAACATACGAGAAACACAGGCACCTTATTCACATTCCAAAACTTAGAAGAGCTACAAGGACCAAAAGGAGGTGATCTACCACAGAACTTAGTATCTGAAGTTTTGCAGATAGCTCAGCAGAAACGGACACGAGGGCGAACACGATTTAGGCGAGACGCATACCGAGTGACCCTCAACCGTGACGCTGTCATTGTTTTTCATCGTCGGTAAAGTGGAGAGGGCGTGTGAGGACTAAAATCTTCTGTGGGAAATTTTGGCCCACACTACAGGTGACAGAGTCGCTACGCAACTATATCCACACACACATCACGATAAAATACCAGAACCGAACCATTAGAAACTTAACGAAAAACTACTTACGTTGTAACCAATCAGCGCAGCAGTGGCGGGAGTACAGACCATCAGCAGCTTATTATACCAGTTGGAATAATAACTAGGATTATAACAAAAGCAACCTCACGCACAGCCAACGATCTTGCCAACCAGCATCACGCTTGCGAAGAGAGAAAAACCACAGCGACGAAGCATACAACAAATACATGCAGGACAAGAGAAGGTGAGTGCACGAACTCAAGCGGTGGAATTTGCCGAGTACGCTCGCTCGGTAAATTTTACACTAACAACACGCAGCAACGAGAGCGAGGCACAAGAGGGACTACGACAGAGCGACCACCACGCCAACGGCTAGCAAGTACAAAGCAGAAGGAGGAATGCAAGTGAAATGCTGGCTTTCAGTTAAATTGAACATCAAATATTTAACAACAAGATTACATGATTCCGGACAGCGCTGCTTGCAAGCAACAATACTGCAGGCCAACCAGGGGCCGTTGGAGTGAGGTAGCTGACCGACAGGAGTTGAAGGTGGCCCACAGGCAAAATGTTACAATAACAACAAACCTGGCCACAACAACAACAAGCGAGGCGATTAGCAGAAAGCGAGGCCGCCCAACGGAAGTGCAATCACGCAACGGTGGCCCGCCAACAACAACATGCTCCAGGCGCTGTGACAAATTGGGCTATATAAGCCGTGTGGCCCAAACAGCCGTCTCTTCTTCAGGGAATAACCTCCGAGCCGACAACAGCCTTCAGAACCATACGCCGTCGAGACTTAGTAGGAACATCAGGTTTCCAATCGATTTCTTACTAAGTCACGCACACAACCAGGACATAGCAACTCAATAAGAATATCAGGTTTCCAATCGGTTTCTTACTGGGGTACCTATGTTACTGGACCATACACTTGCCGAGACAGAAAAACTGACACCGAGTACACAAAGATTAAGTCTATTATATAGGAATAGGATTAAGATTAATAAGTAGTTTTGTTTGATTTTTGAATTTAAATAAGCACCATAAAAATCTAACTCACCGGAGTATTATATTTTCTGTATACGACCCGTGGAGCCGCTGAGTTTACCCCAGCTATAAAAAAGAATCGTTACAATATGTTTACAATAAATCTGCTTATAAATCTGCAATTATGCCTTCTTTGGCCGTGGTGCTAAAGGCTCTAATCTTGGTGCGTTGGGACCTGGGTTCAAATCGTGGAACAGCTCTTTTATTGGCATGGAATTTTTTTTATTTTTTCTCCAAAAAAATTCGATGGCGATTACAAGAAATATTTTATTATTTCCTTGTACACCCTCATAACACCCTGAATTGGCAATTATACCGTATGGAGATATGGATTCGCATTTAAAATAACTGCGTGCACTCTTTGGCAATTTCACACAATGCAAATCGCAATAAGCATACACACATAATCTATTTTTGTAAATTTCATTTAGTTTTGAGCAAAAACTTTATGAAAATTGAGCAGATCAATAAAATATATGCGGAACTGGTGCGGGGCAGACAATTTTATTAAATTTAATTGCATGTTTTCTGCGTATACCAACTTTTTTAATTGGAGTACCATCCATAATTAATTACTATTTTTATACCCTTTACCTTTAAAAAAGGTAAATAGGGTATACTAATTTTGTGCTTTTGAGAGGGGTTGCCATTTCAAGAAGGAGGCGTGGTAGGTATGGACATATATATACAGATTTGATCAGAATCACTTTCAAAGCAATTTTTATTTTGTCCATCCGTCTGACCGTCCGTACGTCTGTGGCCATTTTCTTTCTACATCGTTAGAGCTATCTTAATGAAATTTTGCAAAAGTATAGTCTGGACAAAGATACAGAACCAGATTGCTATATGGGCCGATTTGGAAAAAGACCACGCCTACCTCCCATATAACGAAGTTTTCTCACCTTTTTTAAAGTTAGGTCCAATTGATGGAATTGTTACGCAATTTGGAAGTCATAGAGATGTGGACGCCACTAAACACTATACAAAAAGTGGGCTATATATATTAACTGCCGCGCCCACTATTAAAGAAAAATCATTACTAGGCTCCTATTAAAGACTTATCAACGAAATTTCACAGGAAGATGGAGGGTACTAACATTAACCACCACACAAAAAATGATAGTGTTATCTTTACAGCCACGCCCACTCTTGAGATATTATTATAACTTACGACCTATACAATATTTTTGGACGCAAATGATTATGAATTAGTACATATATGGACCCTACAAAGCTATATACAAGATTCGGAGTCGATCACATGAAGGATTCGCCTCCCTCACATATACTGAACTTTGGTGACCCCACTTAAAAACAATGACTCTATCTATGCTTCTAGGGATGATATATGAATCGAAATTGGCAGATGCATACATTGGGTCTGAACTAACATGTATTACAAATATGGGCAGATTATTACTACTGCCACGCCCACAATTAACCAAAAGTCATTACTAGGTTTCTATTAAAGATTTATTAACGAAATTTCAAAGGAAGGTTGCGGGTACTAACATTAAAAACCAAACAAAAAATGGACGTGTTATTTTTAGAGCCACGCCCACTATTGACATATTACTATAACTTACGACCTATACAATATTTTTGGACGATATTTCATATTGGTTGATTCTTAAAAGACATATTTAAGAAATGGGGTCGATCAGATAAAGGCCACGCCTCTCACTAATATAATCAATTCAAGGCACCCGACCAAAAATTACCGAGATATTCTCCTAACGATGATTTATGAAGAAAACATCCCCCATGGTTTAACTCGCACGCACAAAGAAAGGTAAAGGATATTTCGAAGTGGGTCTAATTCAGCCGAATTCAGCCTTCTTTACACGTTTTTAATCTTTTGGTATATTTCACGCTAGAGTAATTTAGTTACAAGTTTATTAGGATGCGTTAAACTCTTATCGTAGTTTGTACAGAATTTTAGCATATCTTCTTTAACTGTGGTAACTTTTAGACCAGGGGTGCCCAGAAAAAAGTTTGTTGTGAGCTCAAACAACAAACACAAGATGTAAATTTGGGTCCGCTAACGGCAAAAAGGTTTCGCGCCGGCCAAGGCAGTTGATTCAACAGAACCCCCTTCCACCACTTTTTCTTATGCATCAATCGCCCTTTCGACTGGTTTAACTCGATTCGCTAAACAAAAGAATTTGCATAACAACTGCATTAGGTTACACCGCATAAAAAATAGTTTTTTTTTTCTTAATTTAATTGAATTATTTCAAATATAACTTTTTATTTTAGAATACAATAAATAAAATTGAAATGTTCTGCGCTTAAATTAACTGTAGTAACTTTAAAATTATTCGTAAGTTGCAGATACCAACTCTTCAAAGTCAACTGCTTCAGATAATAAAGCTATCTTTATTAAGTTGTTATTCTTTTTTATATGTAATATATGTGAGAAAGCGGATTCACAGACATACATGCTAGAGAACATCGAAACCAACTTCAGCATTTCCATTTCGGATATTTCTCAACTGGGACTTCGCAACTGAAAAATTGGATTTTGATCTGGAATGTTGACCCTAGTTGGTTTTAAGACCAAATCCTTTTCTTCAGTCCGCAATATATAATAAAAAAAAAATTTTGAAATAGCTCAATGTTTTCTTTCCGTGCACGCAGAAATAAAAATTTCTGAGTCCGCAGAAAATAAAAACAAAACAAAAACAACCCAAATAACCAAACGCTATGCATTTGTTTTTGTTTTCTGACCGAGAAAATTGGAAGCATCGACTGCCTTAGCTGGGAGATATGCATTTGTTTTTATTTTCGAACAGCTTCATAGGATGAATACATCTCGTCTTAAAAGGAAACTTTTTTAAAAATAGAGTTTCTTTATATTTATATTTTAATTTTTATTTTTTATACATAATTTACATAATACTTGAACTAAAATTGCTCTAAGCACTGGCGCGGAGCATCAATTTATTTATTAGTTGTAAGCTTTGTAAAATTATTGGTGGTTTCGATTAAAAACATGCAATAAATAAATCCATGTTGAATTAAAAAAAATAAAATAAAAATATTCGAACAGCGTAATTTGGAAGCCTTGACTGCCTTTGCCGGCGCGAAATTCTTAAACGATGGGAGCTCAAAAGAGCTAAATTGTTGTAATTCTAGCAGAGTTTGAGCACCGGGGGCGCATTGAGCAATACCAAGGCGCCCCGCAGAATATTCTTAACATAACAGTTGTTATTAGATAACAGTTCTTGTACCTTTTATATGGTGGGGCTGCAAGACGTACTCCAGAACTGTATCACATAGTTCCATATTGACTTAATTGTTGTATTAAAGTGAAAAAAAAAATTTTTTTCTAATTTTGACTTTCTACCGATAAACCAATTCAATGTTTTCATTTCTAAATGTTTTCTCGATGCTAATCTCTTAACGAGACACACGCCAACATAATAAATTTTCGTTAAGTGCCTACACAACATTCACGCAGAATAAGTCACTTCCTTCTTTGATGCAATTTGTAAACCATTCCACCATTTTTAGCTTTTAGGTTCAGCAGCCAAGTATACTCTTACCGTGTTGTAAGGATTTAAACTATTTAATTTTATGAAAGTAAGTCAGTAGTGGTCAATTCCGTGAAAATTAATATTATTTCTCAGCGAATTTATTGACAAGACAAGGTGCACACGGTAGTTGAAATTATGTATGTGTGATTATGCCACCGTAATAATTTTCAGAAGGATTCACATTTTGGCAGATCTTATAGCTATTTCAGACACGCCACTTGTCCTCATCAGAGATCTTTCTATGAAAGGCAATTTTTTCCTAGGCATTTTTTGTTTTATTATGCCTCAGAAATCAACAGCACACGAACTATGAACCCTCCCACGAATTAAACGTGGGTTTCAACTATTGTAATCTGTCCATCCAGACAACTACGTTAGCTGCAGGTGGCGAACTCACTGACCAAATTATGTCCATGTACTGTCTCATTCCACCACACTCCAAACTACTGTGTCTCATTATTACCCCTCATTTGTTCCGTTAAATCTCTCTTTCTATTTTTATTACATTTCAGTGGTTTCATAGTACATTACTATTTTTATAAAAATATGCAGGATAACAGTTAAATTTGACAAAATTCATTTAGAAATAGATTATACACTACATTATTCTCCTACATTTTTTTTACCTTTATTATATTTATTTCAATTTTTTTTTCTTTTTTAAGTTTATCTCTGTGAACCGAACTCTTTATAGTCAAAACTTATGAATTGAATGAATGAGTGATGGCCCTCTATGAATTTGGAAGTCATTCAAGTTCTACAATCCTAGATTCTTCGCTTCCACGCAAATCGATACTACGATGGGATTTGGCTGGGTAGATGCTGCCAATCGTTCACCACCTTCTTCTGGCGCCTTGGCATCTAAATACTCAGGGTACTTGGGAGTCGCAGCTAAAATGCAGCCCCGTACTCAATCGCCACGTCACTTCCAAAAGTTCGTGCCACAACCGCCAGCACCTCGGTATATATACCAGTGTGTGTGTGTGTGCGCAAAAGCCTTTCCGCCTGCCCGCCTTCCCGTGGTATTTGAAGCTCCGGCTACTAAGATACCCTCGACCATAACCAGCAAAGGCCTCATCCTGTCCTCAGCTTCTAGTGTACGGAAGCACACACGAGCGTAGAGAACCACTGTCGGAAAGAGAAAAGACGGCGCTCCTATGAGGCTTAACAAAATGTTGGAGACGGCCTCACCATCCACCACAATGCTTGTCAAAAACGACTAAGATCGATTGAGACACCCACGCAGTTTCCCACTCAGCACACTAAAAGACATAACCTCGCTGTCACCATGCCGTAAACAAAGCAGCTTGCCAAGAAGGGCTTCATTTGGGCCATAGTTGATAACAGCAATAGCGACGCCGCCATATCCCCAACAAATTGGAGATTAGTGCTATCAGCTTTATCTGCTTTGCCAAAGGACCAGATTCCTAACCATCCCGTTCCAATCAGACTAGAGCGTGCATTCTCGTAAAAAAGCTTCATTAATGTGCTTTTACTCCTCAGGTTCAGTGATAGGGAAAGCGTGCCCATGATAGTGGGGATCAACTCCAAGAAAGCATGGATCGTGCGCAGCTACATGTCGCACGACCACGAGTCATCGCTTCCGAATGGGAATCTAATGCAGCACGAAGTGGTCAAAGCTCGCAAATCGCTCATATAGAAAATTTGAGTTCGTTTACATTCTTTGGTTTGATTCGAAACGATAATTTTTGCTTCTTTATGTAGTCGGCAGAAAACAATCAACAGTTGTTACATCGCACGGTTTTCGAATCAATTGACAATTGTCCTTTTCAAAAATCTCGCACTCGCTAAATTATAATTTTAATATAATGATGGTATTGGTCGGCAGATCGGACAATACCGCGCATTTTTGTAAATATTATGGAATGAAATCATATGGATTGGCCACACTCTATATACAATTTATATGCAATTTTGGTTATTAGAATACTCATTACGCTAGAAATGTATCTAACATTAAACACAATTTTGCGATAAAATTATCATTCAACTTGACACTAATCCCTAAACAGCGAACAAACTGCTTAAAAAATTGTCTTGCGACTTGTTACAATGTATTTTGGTTGTAGGCCAAAATCCTTGTGCAAAATGTTCCACATGAGGATGAAAACCCAATCGCTAAATGCTGCTCTTCTGGACCCCCTAGTCGAAGTTAAACAGATACGAATATTAAATGTCCTTCGGAAGAAGTATAGATGGGTTAGTGTAGCACTTCCACTATGTTGGGTATTGCTTTAAACCCTGCATAATTCAAAATTAACAGCTTAAATTTGTTAACATAAATGTTAAAAAACACTAGACTAATTTCAATTGTATTTAAATGCATTCCTGCGACTTAAGATCTAGCCATTTTGGTGCAAGCACAGATATAATCCGTGTGAATGATACTTTTGACAGACTTGTCAAACGGCTTTAGTTTCGTAACTGGTTAACTGTTCTTTCGTTTATAGCGCCAAAAGTCTCATGAGCACTGAGATTCATAAATTGTGTTCGTGCTATTACATCATTTACATTATGCGAATCACGAAATTATTGAAAAGTTCTATAAGTATGGTGAAGTGAAACTGATTTCTAAAGTAAATTTCCACTATTATTAACACTGAGGTGTAAAAAGATACATTAATATTTATCACGATACTACGGAAAGAATTGAATCTGATTTTATTAAATGCGAAAAATAAAACATATATAACTATTAATAGACTTAAATCTACAAAAATTAATTTAAGAAGTGTTCAATGTTTCCCAATCGCCTGCAATTAGTAGACAAATGAAAGTAGACAACTCAGCTTCAGTAGTGGAACAATAATGCGATGGTATGACAATTGTGATTACAATCAAAGGACAAAAACACCGACGGTTGGTTAGGACTGTGAAGCATATAAGAAATAATAAGAAAATAATAGTCAAACAATTTTATTTAAAAACTTTATAAACACAAAAATTTTAGGCAAAATGTTTCAAATTTAGTAATAAGAAATTTATTTACTCTAGCGAGCAGGTTACCTGAAGATCCGATTTTGCATAATGTATAGTAAAATACTATAAAGTATAATAAAGTAATGTTTAGATATATAAGGACAATTATTTACATCATAAAAACTTAAAGGCAGAACATTCATATTGACTTATTTCACCACCTATTAATTTGTTAAGCTTAAATTAAAAAATATAGTCTAAAATATATATGTATATCGATAGAATCTCACATTATGTAGCTTCGCTACATACATACACTTTCTTGGTTTCACATAAAATAATTTTACAATTCTTACTTTACAGAATGTTCAGAACTTACCTATATCGGAAACAATAATTATGTACGCAACGATTTGGGGCTATCGGTACTAGAAACGAAAAATTACAGTTTCCAAAATATAATATATATACAAAAACATTATGGTGGAACCCTAGGGGGAGAAAATAACAACGACATGAAGCTAATATACCTAACATTGGACCACAGAAGTCGACTTAAATATAGTGAATGTTTTTATAAAGCAATGTTTATAGTTTTTTACCTTAATAAGCCAAGAATTATTAGGACTACTTTGAAAAAGTAGCTCTTTACCCGCAGACCCAACAGATTCCAGATTTATAAAAGCTAGAAGATAAAATGTTAACTAATCCAAAAAAAAGTAAGAGTTAATAATAACCTTGAACATTTGTAGCCCATTTGTGTTTTGTTATAAAACCATGTGCTGCCTGCAATCCAGTTTCCTCGGCTCCATTGAACAAAAATATAATTGATTGTTTATTCCGTTTATAATTCCGGGAAAGAACCCTAAGTATTTCAAGCATAACAACACAACTTGCAGCATTATCACTGGCTCCTGGGCTTCCAGGCACAGTATCGAAATGGCAATTTAGCAAGAGAGCAGCATTCCTTTTGCCTAAATTTGGATCTCCCAGTAATTTCACAACCACATTTTGGACATTGCGGTAGACACTGGTCATACCATATTTGAAACCCGACCAAAACGCCCCACTAACCACCTTAAAATATATATGTTGGTAAATTGGCAACAATATTTTAAATCTTCGGCTATACTTGGACATCCAGTTCGATGCGCTGGTTTCTATGAGCCATTTGTTTAATGTATGATATTTCCCGCTTCAGAAAATCGACAGCCAATACCTCATTACTATATGATCCTACGGGTCGCGGTCCAAAGTTGGTCAAAATTTTTAAGTCTTTCCAAGCTCGTTCGGCTATAAAGGCGTTAGGATTGTGGAAAAGATTTGAACTGCCGAGTCCTTTGGGCAAATTTTGTCGTAGGTTATAGCGAGTAACCAAACTTAGCAAAAGTACTACAATAATAATTAATACACCACAGATTTCTGGAACGTTGTGAATATTACGTTTGTTGTACACTGCAAATCCAAAACATAAATACATGAGTAGAAAAAAAAAAAATATGTACATATAGTAGCTACTACTAACCGGTATCGAAGATGGTTCTGTACTTTCTATGGCTGCCGCAATTCTGCATATAATTTCAGAATTTATGAATTTATATATTGTGAGTTAACATATTAGTTTACGCTTACCCTCCATAAGAACATTTTGATAAACAGTCTTAATACAACGCCTGTAGTAAAATATAAATTGCGAATCACAGTTTAATTAACATATACACCATTACTAAAATTCAAAGCAATATTAGTTTTTGTTAGGATAACAAATGATACGTAAACTAGGTACTAACTTAAGAAAATCACTCTCTAAATGTCATCAGCTCTAGTTTGATTTTATATCTGAAGCAAAGTGTATTCGCTTTGTTGTGCGACAATCTGCTGTGATTCGCATCTACATTTAAATAAAAATGTTGCTTATACGCAGCAGAATAGGGTACCCAACACCGCATTGTTGTGGTTACGGTAATTTCTATAAAAAAACAGAGTAGTGGATTCAATACAAAAATACACACTTTGTTCAGGTTGACATTTATCATTCCCAACTCTTCGGCGGTGATAGATAACGATATTAATAGCAATGGTGCAGGAGCACCAATTATTTATTCAAGAAATCTATACAAAATTTAAAAAAGTTTAAAGTTAAATTATACAAGGCTTAAAACGATTACCAACACATTGGAAATGCTATACTAACCCATACATAAATCTTCAAAACGATATTTTGGTAGGTAGGTTAGATGGGTGTCCTAAGACTCACTTAGGCCTGTTCAAGGCCCATTGTGGCCACTAGAGCTTTTTCCCTACACCTCCGGATCTTCCTTAAACCATCCTGTGGATTTTGTAAAAGTAGCCAGTTTCGTTAGCTTCATCCGGGAAACCTCCTCAATGCTGTCATAAAATCAAAAGTAGAGAACCTTTTTCTGTATAGAGCAATGCACCCACACAGGAGATGTTCTACTGTTTCTTCTAACTCGACTTCTTGACAGCTCCAACAAAATTCAAAATAAGGTACCCCCAGTCTACTTGCATGTCTACCAATCAAACAGTGACCGGTCAGTACCTCTATCGAATTTTTAATATCCTGCCTATTAAATTTCAATAGCAGTTTTGTAGGGTCGCGATTCTATTCCAACCAGATTTGTCTACCTTGATAAGCAGGATGATAACTGTCCCAATCTAAGATTTGCCACTTCGACAGTGTATCTATCTATTAGCAATTTACATGTTGCGAAAGGCAATGGTAATTTATCTGAAAGGACAGTTAATGTTGCCACCTCCCTAACAAGCTCATTAGCCCTGCAATTGCCCTCAATATATCTATGGCCCGGCATCCAGATCAGGTTTATGCTAAAGTAATCAGACAATTCACTTAATACTTTATGGCATTGCAGTATTGTTTTCGACGATTGATGTACTGCCCCCAGCGATTTTATGGACTATTCTTTATGTGCAGCATACTCTCTCTGATCGCTATTACTTCTGCTTGGAACACACTACAATGATCCGGCAAGCGGAAGGGTAAACTGACGCCCAGATTTTCAGAATATATACCACCACCCACCCGATCATTAAGTTTTGAACCGTCAGTATAAGTGCTAATTTCGTTTTTATTTTTCATGATACCATTATCCCAATCCTCCTTTGAGGGGAATACGGTGATAAAGGATTTGCTTAAATTCCGCTCTAATGCATCACAGTAATCTGTAGTATCAGGAATTATAGAAAATTGTTCTACTATGGTCATACGACCTCTGCTGCTTGTAGTTAAACGATATTTACTTTTCCAATATAATATTCGTAACAACCCAAATTACATATAAATTGTATACAGAGTGAGGCCAATCCATATGATTTCATTCTACAATATATACAAAAATCCGCGGTAATGTACCATCTTCCGACCACTACCATCAATATACTGAAATTATAATTAAGCGAGAACGTGATTTTTGAAAAGGCCCATTGTCGATTGATTCGCAAACCGTTCAATTTAACAACTTTTGATTTTTTTCTGTCGACTACATAAAGAAGCAAAAATTATCGTTTCGAATCAAACCAAAGAATGTAAACGAACTCAAATTTCCTATATGAGCAATCTGCGAGCTTTGACCACTTCGTGCTGTATTTGAGCTCTAATATGAACACATAGAAGTATAATTGCATATTTGTGCTACATATATAAGTTAAAAAATTACTTCGTGCTATTGGTCGCGGGAAACCGCGGACTAAGTGCATTGGTTCAGCAAACGTTCTCCTAGTCAAATTATCTGGATGGTATGAGATCAGACTGCGTCGGTGTGGGGTTCAAGCGATAAGAGAGCGGAAAAGCGCAGGTAGGTGCACTGATTACAATCAGAATATTGTAGTTTAGGAGCTCAGCAAATCAAACGATAACAGAATGACAGAGCTCAATAATAACTCCTGGGATCTTCAAGTTCACAATTCAAGCTTTTTTTTATCAAATTCTTGTATCAAAACAATACTAGACTGAGTTTTCACCACAGATTTTAGTTACAAATTACAATATTTTACTTTAAGTTTTTTTGAGTTCACAATATTCACTCGGTTTCTTTACAATATTTTAACTGAGTCTTGCCACGGATTTTAGTAACAGTTTTTTTAGTTTATACATTTATTTGAGTTCACAATATTTACTCAGGTTCTTTACTATATTTAAACTGAGCTTCGATTCCATGCCCATGTGATCCAAAACGCTTAACCAGCAGATTCACACAGTCAATCCTGCCAGTCCAATTCCGTTGCTCAATATTTGAATATTTGCAATTTTTCAGTGAATTGGCCGGTTGCAATAAATCAAGGCCGGTAGCTAATGTAAATGGCTGACGAGCATTAAGTTAGCGTGTGAAGCCTTCGATCGGAGGGTTCGCAGCGGCTACTTCTGGCTGGATGTACGGTATGGACAGTTACACGCACAGTCGGGTGGCCAGCATGCATCGGACGAACAGCTGGATCGGACAGACAACTACACGCGCGAGCGGACAGACGAGAGAAAAGAAAAATAACCAGTTTCAGCGCAGAAGGAGGAACGTAGCGGCTTCCCGACAGTAAATTATTATAATCTTATTTTCCAAAAATATGAAAATAGTATTAAGTTAGGTTAGGTTAGATTGGGAGCCTTCTTCGTGAAAGCATACTTACTCACATTTAAAGGTTAATTGTGATATCATAAGAAACCTACGCGACTCCTCCACCTACCGTGTGCGGAACCATTATCATTCCGATAAGCACCAGGATGTGTTGCTAATACTAATGGATTATAATTAGATTTTGTCATTAATGAAGGGGGAGCCCGGGTATTTAAGTATTCCAGATTGGAGCACTCACACATGAGATGAAAGGTGCGCTCTTACTCTTATTCATATATGCAGTCTCGACAGAAGTCATTGAATGGCAACCCTAGTTTCAGCATATCTACGAATCAACAGAGGATCGTTTTGCTTCTTCGAGGTAGTTTTGTTAGATAATTCATTTTACAGATGCTATTGGTGCACCCCAGCAGCATATTTGGAAAATATAATTATATTACTTAAAATCTATAACTTATGACCAAATAACAGCAAATAAATTTGTATCATATATCGAATTAATCGAACAAAACAAGGACGGTGATTTCACGGAACTTAAAGGCATGATACAAATCTCAGAAATTACTAATATGATGAGCCTTTATGCCTTTATTTCAATGTATGCAGTGTGGTGGCTACGGCTACCTCATGCATGCGGTTATAGTTTTTAACTCGTCACACTGGATCGAGATGAAACAAACTAATTTATATTTACTATCTGGGGTCGTCAAGCGAGTCCGCCTCATCTCGCTCTCTCTTAGCCCATGATTTTATACACCTATTATGGTTCACAACTTGAAAAAGTTGAGTTGTAGGCGCGACAACTCAACTACACTTTCTTTAAGCGGCCCCGACATGTTACTGCATTACTTACATCATACTCATATGTGTGTGCAGTATCTCAGCACCGACACGTCACTGCATACTCTTCAATCATTCATTTTTCAATTACTCTTTCGGTGTGCGGACGACAATGTCAGATGCGGATAAAATAATTTTGACTGTGGTTGCGGTTATTGAAAAACAAAAGCAACGAAAAAAAAGAATTTGGATGGAAAATTGGTACCGAGTTTACTCATCAAAATTTGGCGGTAAATTCAATAAATTCGATGAGAAATGTTTTTCTCCGTTGTCCGCCATGACGTCCTCGCGCTATGAAATTCTGCTTCGAATGAATGCAGCTTCAGTCACAGAAATACACATGACGTATTGACTGAACACACCACATGCAGTAAGCAAAATCCAAATGATTTGGATTTTGCTTACTGCATGACTTCAGTCAGGGCACACCTAAAAGGTAGTCGCAAGGTACAAACGCTCTTCTTCTTGTTTTCGTTCTGACGTTTCCTCGAAAGCTTCCAAGCTTTTATTTGAGATCAGTGTTGTAAACAAACAAAGTTTGAAATATACAAATAATAGTTTGGAAATAATTGAGATATAATTATTAATAAAAATAAAATGGGAATGTGCGCTTTATGTGGGAAGGTGCGCTTTATGTGGAAAAGTGACAAAATTAAAATTTAATTTAATATTTTCTAAAGTGTTATAAAATAAAAAAATTAATTCTTCATTGGAAATATTCTTATGTTGTTGCTCTTTTACATATGTTCTACATTGTGGGTATTTTCACAAGAATCATTACTTTGCTGACATTGGAAGTGGGTGCTACTGTCTATTTGTATGCATATTATTTACAGTTATAAAGTTTGAATGCGTTTGAACTGAATTGTATATGCATGGGCTCTTGAGATTTCGGCAGTGTAGTTTTGCGCTTCTGTGTATAATCGTCATAGTTGTTAACTGTAAGTAAATAATTATCAAAAAATGAAGCTGCCTGAAAATTAGCAATTATACAATTTAGTTACTGCTCCTGTTGGGAGGTTGAGTTCACAAATGGATATGGCGCTTGATTAATGGATCTAATACAACATATTATTCGGATACCGCATTTGCGTTAAAAGGCAAACATTTTTTAAATATGGAATCCATATATTCGTCCTAAACAAATTAAGAGTCTGCTATTCCTAAATAATAAGTAATTTTAAAAAATTGTTACATTTTTATAGGAAAACCATAGGTTACCTTTATAATTTTTCTAGAATTCACTGCACATGTATATTGCTTTTCAATGCCGCTGGCGGTCGCGCATTGTGACTTGGTACCCCTCCTACACACAATTGTGTACAGCGGGAGTAGTCGGGCCACTTGTTCCACTGATCCGCTAGCATACATAATATTAAACATTTTTCCATTTAAATATTTTCACATTTCCACATAATTTAAACATTTTCACTTTTCCACATAATTTAATTTTGCAGAAATCTTTGTTTTACATTTATTAAATTTTATTTAATTTTCCTCACTATCAATATCGCAAAATCTAAATTCAAATTCAAATCCAGGGTACACCGATTTGTGCATGTCAAAAGCGAAAGCTTTTTTCAAGCAATTGAAAAGCCAAAATCCACAAATTGTTGTTGTTGTAGACTTGTTGTAGCCTTGCGGCCACCTTCTTAGTGCACACTGGCTTCAGTCATTGTATGCATATGCGACGCATATTGCGCTAATCCCTCTTTACGATTCTGTACATCATGCAGTAACGTGGCGGGGCCGTTTTAAGCATTACGATTTACAACTTATTTGAGTTGTGTTATTTATGGTATTGCCATATTAATAATTATTCATTTTGACAGTTGATAGCAACATAAAATCGAAAACTATAAAATATAATATGGAAATAAGTGCTGGAATAATATATTATGAAGCAGTGGAGGAAAAATGTGCAAATGTGGTGTAATGCGCATAATATATGTGCGCGAGTATTTTTATATATGTGTATATGTATATGTAGATATCAAATATACGTATATAAGTCGAGTGTTACTCGGCAAGACGCCATTGAGAAAAATTCTAATAGTGAGCCGAAGAAAGGCTGAATGCAATAAAAATGCAAATATTTGAGTTGCCAGTTGGAAACTGATTTGTTTAATTCCAGAGCAGGGTTTTTATATAATTTATTTGAGTTACAAACTCGATAACAAATCTCTATTATTTTAATTATTTATTTCTAATCCCTTTCGCTTAAGTCTAACTCAAATTCCATTCAAATGTAAAACAAACTAATTCACCAATGACCGCACGCCAGGATTCTAATTACGCTGCACATGTCAAGTGTCATAGTGTTGCAGTGCAGCGGATGGGTCTGTCTTATTTATTGGTATGGTTTGGATGTGTAGAGTTTGCGTAGGAAGTCTTTGTGCTACACTATATTTGTGCGCAATAGTGCACATGCACTACAGTGGTACGTTTAAGGAAGATTAAGGGATATGTCCAATCTATTACAATTGCTACACGCTAAGTAAGTAATAAGGGAGATAAAATATATATAAAATTTAAATTCAAATTCTTTTTAGGTTTATTAGTTATTTTCGGGTAAATAAGGAAGGAAGCGTTTCTATATTTACTTAACGAGATGCAGGAGTTTTTTCAAAAGCCCTCACGTACTTTTGCTACTCCGCCCATTATTAAGTGTGTAGGGTAAACAGATAGTAGTTAACTCTTATTACACCAGAAGTGCGGCGCCAACGATTTTAATGGCGGCCTAGCGTAATCCACATGCTTTGTTGTTTTCGATGAGATTTTAAAAATCTTAGAGCTATATATCTTTTGTCAATGGATAAAAACCTCGATGAATGTGGGCGAAATCAGCGATTCGAAATTGGCAGTTTATGCGCAGAGTGGATTTCCAGGAATTGTAGGATTCGTAATGGAACGCAAGTGAGAATCAAATCACCGCGGAAGGACTTACAACATATGTATTTAAACAGAAAAGGATATTAGACACTCAATGTAATGTGTGATCGTGCAAAATTTTAACCTTTCATCAGGTTACCTATCAGGTTTGTAGACGCAAGGTATACTGGCGCAAATCACAATTCCCTAATATGGAATGTGAAAACATTAATGGAATATCTTGAGAGGAATATGCAGACCAATACATGGATTTTAGGTACAGTTTCCTTATATGGTTGAAATAATGAATTAATTTGATGGACATTTTTTTATGGAGATCCTGGACATCTACTATATTATGCCTTCGCCTCACAGTATGGTTGATGGATCAGCGAAAGCCAAGAAACTCCAATCCAAGGAAGTCCAGAACAGGACAGCCGTATAGTATGCCTTCGTCTCACAGTATGGTTGATGGATCAGCGAACGCCAAGAAACTCTAATCCAAGGAAGTCCAGAAACTCTGTGGAAAGGACAATAGGTGTATTGAATGGCAAGTTTCGCTGTCTGCTTTCTAACCGTGGTCTGCACTACTCACCAGAAAAAGCCACAAAAATTGTAAATGCGTCCTGTGCGCTGCTCAATATCAGCCAGCATCTTAAAGTGGAGTATACAAATAGAATTTTGTTCTGTGATGACAACATTCAAGTTGTGTCTGATGAAGTTATTGAGAAGAGAAAAAAAATATGTGGAGGAAACAATTTAAAACAGCATAATGTGTGCCTTCCAATAAAAATTACAATTTTCTCTTCAATTCAAATTATACAACAAAAAAAATAATCAGTTTTTGAAACTAATTTATAAAAAACAACCATTTTCTTTTTCTTAAAACCAATTAACAATAAAACCTCTTCACAAGACACTCCATATGTGGTTTATTCGTGATTTTCCTATAAAACACTTCCAACGAAATACGTTTTTACACATACGAGTATATTAATTATACTTACAAAAATTTCACCATATTTAATAATTTAACATACCCTGGAGCAAGAACACAACTGCTAAATTGCAGTTGTTTGATTTTGACAGTTCACACTTTACAACTTTGGCAGAGTTGTGAACCATATACCAATTTCACTACTAGAACTCAACTTTAATTTCAGTTGTGAACCATAATAGTGACATTAATTTGATTACTTGCATATATATGGTTTGATCAAAAAATAACCGTTATTTTTAATTTTTCAAAAAGTATTTATTTATTCATCAACAACTATCTGGTCCCCTTCAAAGTAATTCCCCTCAGATTTAATACACTTATGCCTGCGTTTTTTCCAATCCTCGAAACACTTCTGAAACGCTTTTTTTGGTATCGCCAACAGCTCCTGTTTCGATTTTTTCTTTCATCTCCTCAATCGTAGCAAAACGCTTTCCTTTCATCGGTGTCTTCAGTTTTGGAAAGAGGAAAAAGTCAACGGGGGCCAAGTCCGGTGAATACGGTGGTTGAGGCATGATAACGGTTTTGTTTTTGGCCAAAAACAGCTCCTGAGCGATGTCCATGCAACGTTGTTTTTGCTCAAAATTTAGCAATTTTGGAACAATCTTCGCTGCCGCACGTTTCATGCCTAAAACATCCGTAAAAATTGCTTGGCATGAGCCGAACGATATGCCAACATCATCAGCAACCTCTCTGATAGTGATTCGACGATTATCCAAAATCATTTTCTTCACTGCGTCAATGTTTTCATCGGTTGTTGACGTGCTCGGGCGACCAGGACGAGCATCTTCTCGGCCTTCCTTAAACCGGTTATACCACAATTGAACTTGTTATCTGCTCATAGTAGACTCGCCAAAGGCCACAGTCAACATTTCAAATGTCCTTGCGCATTTAATTTCATTTTTTACACAAAACTGAATACAGTTTCTTTCATCCATTTTTTCGAATAGTACAAGATCGAAGAGCACACCAAAACACGACTAACCTATTTATCTGTCAAAAACAAACTGACAATCCAAAATGGTTGGTATAAAATGCGAACATCGAACATACGTAACTCACGAAATTTGAAAATAACGGTTGTTTATTGATCACACCTCGTATTTGGTCCCCCTAATTTGACAAAATACTTCCACACTTCACTTTTCGTTGGCGCCATTATATCATTAAGCTTTATCTGATACCTATTGACGCAGTTCAAAATTAATAGTAATTAATGACAGCCAGTGATGTGACTGTCGTGGTGTTACTAGTAAACAAATAAAATTCTTGAGTTGCCGCACTCGAAAATTGTATGCTATTTTATTAGATTATTTATTTAATCGATTAATATTAGAATAATCAAAATAGAAAACATCATTCAATTAAATCGTTAATTGAAAGAATATAATCGAGTAAATTGTTTCATTCCATTAATCTTGCCATCCCTAGCTATGGTATCCCTCATCGATACTAAGCTGGCTGAACAACTTGCCTTTACCTACACCACAGAAGGGTTCTGATCCAATAAAGAGTGTTGCGGCCCCTCGAAAGTTCGTCGGCAATCTCATTCCCTTCTATGCCAGTGTGTCCTGGAACTCAACTTTGTTGCGTGAGCCAAGAGCATTGAGTTTTTGGATGTACTCCCTTAGCAGTTTCGAATTTACGTGATAAGAGATAAGTGCCCTAATGACCGCTTGGCTATCCGAAAAGATGTCAATTCTGTTGCGCTGGTAAACTTTTTCAATGTTTTTTGATCACACTTCGTATAGCATACCTATAATTAAAAATTAGAAAATGGTTGATGTATCATACCATTTACAATTGTTTACATTTGTGCATGGTTGCCCCTTCGTTCGCTTTCTTAACTTTCATTATTATTAATAATTTTTCTCAATTTTCGAATGAGCATACACAGGAGCGATCACTGACAGCTTGGCTGCATTCGAGACAGTCGAAACTGGTAATAATCCACAAATTAATATAACCTTAAAGAAAAAGGAGAAACAGTTGACATGTTTAATTTTAGATATGTTAATTATATTCAAACGCCCTGACTATGCAACATGCATAATGGGCGCCCTGAATTTGGAGGTATCCTTATGATGGCGTGTATATAACGCCTAGATATAAGGCCAAAGGCCGATCTTGGAAATTGAGCCTCAAGGCTCAAAGAATCCTTTTTTTTTGCCGCAAGGCAAAGACAAATAAAATACTTGTGTACGTTTTGGTGGTCAGCACAAGTCTGATTTTTAATTTCAATTTTGGTTGACAAGAAACTTCTTATAGCCTATTTTTTATTCACCCATCAATATCAATTCATTCACTCACTCTTGTATAACTTAGTTAAATACATAATATGCAAATAAAAGAAATGTATTGATTGGTTCTTACTAATTCTTTACCAGAGGGGAAATCCTATGTACTTTCTTGCTCATTATATGTTCGCTGTGGCACCGACTGTCGATTATGTATTGACAGTTATTTCGAGTGCATTAACCGTTTGCAATTTGACGCCCTTGGACTTGACGCCGCAACAGAGAATGAACTGCTTTGGTGGTCGCTCAAGGGCAACACGCTACTGCTTGCATACTTGCGCTCAAGTTACGCGCTATGATCAGCATGCATGCATACATACACTACATCCCTCCCCTTACAGATTAATTGATATTAGTTGACCATAAGGCAATCTATATAAATTTTTTACTTTTTGCTTTAAGGTTTAAATCTTATGTTTACAATTAATTAGATTATTATTATGAATTTTAACAATGTTATTATTTATTTTTATATAACTATTGGCACCAGTTTGTTGCATTATTTTGTATGGTCCCTTGTAAGTGTTTGTACCTGCTCCAACGCAAAAGTCCAATCAGCAATTCTCATTACCAATGCCTGCTCTTGAACGCTGAATAAGCAGAACGCCCGACGAACGGATATACAGCGTGTGAAGCCTCATCAGCATTTCCTTACACGTGCGGTCTATAGCATTATTGTGCCCTAAGTATGCACAAACACTGGTGCCTTGCACATAATTGCAGACACCACATATATATTTAATTCTGTAGAAGAAGCAAAATTATGATATAAATTCAATCAATAATTAAATTAAAATTGAGATATAGTTTTGAAGTCAAACAATCAACAGTGTTTTCCTTTGTCGCCAATTTCAACCACAAGGTTAATTCAAGAATACTATTTGATTAGCCACAACACTCTTTTGTATTGTACCCAAAGGGACATCAGACTTTCAGTATTGCACTTGAAGTTATCATCACGATCCTTCGGTATTCCTCTCAAGAAATCGCCAACCGATTAGTAAACCAACTATTCGGTATATAAACAGTAAGTCTACTTTCTTTCTATTATTATTTTTTAAATATATATAATAATTTTCTTTAAAATTAGGAATCTGATGAAAAGAGCTGGTCATGTCAACTTTTGAGAAATATTTTGCTTTATTTAATTTGTCAAGCACATCATCTAAACAAGTCAGAGGAAATTTGTCATCCACTATCTTTTTCTTTACTGCGCGGAAATCAACGACCATTTCTTTTCATCATCTTTGCTCTTTTTTGGTACCATCAGCAGAGGTGAATTGTAAAGGCTAACAAAAGGTTCAACAATGTCATTTTGTATTAGTTCATGTACTTGCCTGTCCACCTCATATTTTTGCATATGTGGTAATTTGTAGTTTATTATATATACAGGAGTATTATTTATGGTGGATACACTCTGTTCGTAAAAGTTGTTTACCGAGAGTGTTTCTGCTTCTAGGTGAAAAATATCCTGATATTTACGACATATGTCAATAATTGCAGTTTGTTCTTTACCGGCCAGTTCGTCTAGATTCAAAAGGGCTCTAATTTCTGTGAATCTAGCTTCAGCATTATTTGCTTTAGAATTTCTGTGTATTTACATAAAATTCTACCAGTCCAATGAAATTAGATAATTTTGACGGTTTGCTATCAAAATCTGGCGCAATTTTTGTTGCAATATCAAATGCAGCAGACGTAGATGGTAAAGGGGGTATAGTTGTAGTCATTTTGTTTTCAGTTTTATTTAGTAATAGCGAGTTGAATTCGTGCACTTGAATGGCACTTTCTAGGTTTAACCGAATTAGCTCTAATAAAGTTGTGAACAGTTTTGGAACTATCTTGTATTATTATTTCTGTTGCAGCGTTGTCGCCGTTTCTAATTGTCGTTTGGAGCTATTATAATTTCCTCCAATTTTACTTGTTTTTGTCCCATATCTCAGCTTTTTTAGTTTGTCGATCAATTCATTTTTTAGTTTTGGGTCTCTTGTGATTGGTATGATGTGGTGCAACTCAGCTCTTTCTGTACGTATACGTACGGCTATACCTCCTCTAGATTTCGTCTTGGGATGTTGTTTTTTCTTTAGTCTAATGTGCCAAATATCGTTCTATCGATTATGGCTGTGGTCCAAGCTTCAACGACGTTGGTATATAAGTTTCGGTGCTATCTTGTGGAATAATTGGCTGCATTTGTCAAATATTGCGTCGATTTCTGCTTGTGCCATTTATAATTTTTGATTGGAAAACAAATTTTAAAACAGCTGCTTTTGCAGAAGAAGTTTTCGCAGGTTCGATGGTGCAGGATCGCCATGTTATGTTTAATTTTAGAAATGTTAATTATGTTCAAATGCCCTAACTTCGCAATATGCATAATGGGTCGCCTGTCGATTATGTGTTGACAGTTATTTCGAGTGCATTACCCGTGTGCAATTTGACGCCCTTGAACTTGAAAGAGTGCAAGCGCGCCGCACCAGGCAATGAACTGATTTGGTGGTCGCTCGAGGGCAACACGCTACGGCTTCCATACTCGCGCTCAAGTTACGCGCTATGATCAGCAAGCATGCATACATACACTACACAACCTTAGTATTAGAGACACATTTTTCTGAAAAAGTTTCGGAACTTCAAAATATTCTGCACCAAGCATCCACACAATAGAGCCCATGGTAACACAGCAATACTAATAGCAAACACATAAAGTTTGTTGCACTGGAAAGCTAAAGAAAGGACCGCTTACAAGTATCTTCGGTGCAAGACGACTCTTATGGTGCTCTAGTTTCGCCAGCTATTTATTGCCCACTTAAGTATATCAACACAATAGCTTAATATGTGGATTACTTGAAAACTCTTGTCAATTGATATATTGCTGGAGGAGACTTGAATGCTAAGAATACGATATGGAGCTCCAGAATAATAAATAAAATAGCCAACAAATTTTTGACGCTATATTTACAATAGACAGTAAATTTATAAGTAGAGGTGGACCAACATATTGACATTAAAAACGACCAGATCTAATTGACTTCTGTATCATAAAAAAGTGAAGTATGATCAAAGACTGCTATGAACTTTCTCAACCTTCCAAAGTACTTTTCTATCAGAGACACGTAGAAAAAACATATAAAATAATTATACAAATTAGAGTGTCTTGTTCTCTGCTATAGCATATATGAATGATAATAATGTTCATGTTGCAACTGACTCAAATCCAAGGCCTAAATACCAAGCTAACAATTATATTGTCTCATCTACTATTAAAGAAAAAATAACAATTAAAAGGAAAATGCTACTGAGAGCTACGGAGAATATTCGTAATTCGATTGCATATTAACAACCAGAAAAATACAGAAAATAAGTGGGCTAAAACTAAATCAAGAGGGCATAATTTCTTTCTGCAGATTTTCAAAACACTCGCAAATAAACTGAAAACTAAATTAATCTGTGAAATTGCCTAAATAATTAAATACAAAACATAACGACAGTGGAAATTTAACAATATTTCAAAGGCAGTATTAAAACACAACTGAATCATTCGGAAAATTCTTAAGGAACTACCCGAAAAGGCCATTAACTACTTAAGAAACCTCTACAACGCAGGCATTGCATGAAAATATTTTCCAGTTGCATTGAAATTTGCTGAAATAAACGCTACTACGTCATATAGACCCATAAGTCTGTTGCCTATAATGTCTCAATTATTCGAATTGGTCATATTTAATCATTGAACCAATCATAATAGCAAGTAACTTAATAACACTAGTTTACACCGAAAATGTACATTTGATGAGAGGTGACTTTTCTTATGTATTTTCATCTGCTGAATTCGAAAATCAAGGTTAAATTTTTTTTCATGGAACAGTTTTTGAGATATTGTAATTTTTGTATTTTTTCGACCTTTTTTCACGTGGCAAATCATATCTCGGGTATACGAGTAGACGTAGATTCACCGATTTGGGATTTGGATTTATTCACTCAACTGCTTATAACTTTGTCATTTTTCGGTCGATTTTCTTCTAGTGGGTCTTAATTCTTCCGTTAAAGTATCATCTTTACCATGTTGGATTGGTCAACCTGGAGATGTCAGACTAAGGCAGGTACATGACTGAGTGGTCAGTAAAGCACTTCCCTGATTTTGGAATATCTCGCATCCATGGGACTTGTTTGCAGTCGGGGGTAACTGATTATACTTTAGCGTCATACCTCACTGCTACCTGCCTGCCTCAGTGTGTAACTGTGGGCTTACTGTGTCATTGGGGGCTATGACACGGCTGATCGCTTCTCCTAAATACTCGTGAGAATCAAATATGGAAACAAACATTTTGAAAAAATAAACAAATTTGCTGGTTCGCAAACCGTATCTCAACTAGCTGATCAGGTGGAGTTTAATAACCAAAATTCGTTGTTCTAACTCCAAAATGGAAGACATTAAAACAGAGAGAACGCGAAGACACCAAAGTTGATATATTTGGGTCGGAGCTGCAAAATGGACAATGAAGGAAAGTCGAGAGTCTGTGGGCTCAAAGGATGTTTCTGCATCCAATGAGAAAATCCCACAGCCCTCCACAAGTACTTTTGGTGAGGCCAGAAAAACGACAGGTCTGAATAGTGCAGGTTGAAATTGGTATCTGCGCTCTCTCAAAGAAGGCTTAACGCTAGGGGACCCAAAGCAGAAGGTGCTCGACCGTATAAAAAGCACCCCAGATGCGAGGAAATGCGGCGCAAAAAGAATTAGTCCGTCTGATGATAATTCTGCCAAAAAAGCAGGGCGGCTAAGAGAACGCAACCCGCACCGAATCATGACGCACCGAAAGCTCCAACAAAGCCTCATGCACCAACAAATTCATGAAAAATTGCGTCAAGATCGTCCATAAAACCTTTTTCCGGTTCCAGGAGCACGGCGTCAGCTATGCTAGCGTCATAGAGTGCCTGAGACTTGCCGTCTTAGCAAAATCCTTCCCGTAGAATCTTCTCGCGTAATGAGAAAGGAATGATTGAAGAACTTCTTTTAGAAGGAATGTATAAAGGTTGTAAATCCAAGCTTAGATTTGAAGGGATAGACTTTCGACTATGCCTTATACTGATCTTCTGTGCAACCAATGAAGCTGCCGATTGACTGCAAATAACGGTACCAAAGCTGTCAGGTTGAGAGGACCCAGAGTTTTCAACTTACGCAGGGGACAATATATCCTGAGTTAACATGATACCAGTATGACGTCGAAACAAAAAGATTCCCGACCTGATATTCGTTCACCCAGAATGAGCGTCTATACACTTATTTATAGAGAGTGTTCAGCAGGATAGTGCTTATGACCGGGAAACTACTGACAATCGGCAACGATTACCAATCCCTGGAGGTGATTAAAGCCAATAACTGCAGAGTGTCCTTCATTCTTAGATCCATAACTGTCCACCTGCACCAAAGACTGGAAAAAAGAAGTTTACTTCGAAGATAGGGCAGACATACCAGCCGACATAGCCGAAAAAGTGGCGGATGAAGCAGTGAGTCGATATACTATCTCACGAAAGTGAGGATATTGACGCCTCTGATTTGACGATATTGAACCTGGTCGGCGTAGACGACTCCGACAAAGTCTCCCTGTCAGATTTCGAGGCAATGGAAGATGCGACGAAGATGCTAGAATAAAAAGGGAGATGATTAGAATTAAAGTTGCCGAAATAATTCTCTACCGCGCGAAAGCCGCCTCGGCAGTCATCGCCAACACTCAGGTCTAAGCTGGGTATAGTGCAGGTCCAAGACCCCAGGGTCTTCAGGGGTCAAATGAGAGATTTGGCAGCAACAAATACGCACGTAATATTGGAGATCAGCTGTGATAACTTTATATCCTGCTTTGCATTGACTAATAATATGAATTTCACTGCTTTTCAATGATGTCTTAATGTCCCTTCATGAATTTATAAAGATACGCCATTCCTCGGGTTTATATTCCATATTTGAATTGAAGTCATTAAGCCTTCAATATCGTTGCAATAACAAAACGTGTTGGGTTCGTTAACTGAAAAGTTTGGCAGAAAAATATCTTGGCGCTCACCAAAACCAGTAACATTAACGTCAGGTTCAAGCCGACGAAAACTTTTCAAGTCTGCAGGTAATAATTCTGCATTATTTTTTGACTGGCTCAGCTTCCTTGCCAATACATTTAAGTGCTCTTGCGACATTATTGTTGGGCTTGAGGCTGCTTCTTTTCCTAAGTAATCACTGTCTGCGTAATCACAGGTTTCTCTTTCAACGTACGTAGTACCACCAATATGTTGACTAGGACTTCGAAGGCGTAGCACGGGTACTGCAGTTGATCAGAATTGGGAACTGGGAGCAAGGCTGATGGTACTTTGATAGAAACAAAACTCTTTCGTCTATACTTACTTAAATTAAATATACCGCTATTTAGTGCACATGTAGCAATTGGTGTTGTGAGTCAGAATCAAGCACTCACTCCTAACAGATACTACACATTTGGTGTAGTTAAGATTTAAGTTATATTCACGCACATGCTTTTAGGGTGCGTTGATTATTGTGTCAGTTATTTCAGTATTTTATTAAATACATTTAAATTCAGTGAGCTTAGGGTATTAGAAAAAGAAATTTATTATTATTATTATTATTATTATTATTATTAATGGGGAATGAGTACTAGCTACAGAGGCTTTCGACTCGAAGAGAAAATGATTTTATAGAAAGTAGCATTTTGGAGACCAAGCCCCTAGCAGGATTTGAACCTGGGATCCTTAGGTGTGAGTCTAGCATGCTTACCACTAGACCACAGAGGGTGGCTAACAAAAAAATAAAAAAATAAATAAATATATATATATATATATATATATATATATATATATATATACATATATATATATATATATATATATATATATATATATACGAGTATATACTCGTATATATATATATATATATATATATATATATATATATATATATATACGAGTATATACTCGTATATATATATATATATATATATATATATATATATATATATATATATATATATATAAATGTATTTCCAATGCAACACCCTAAAAATTATGATTACATTATAGTTGTATTTCTACTTTAATTATCTAAAATTAAAATACTCTTATTACGTTGCGTATACGTTACGGGTTAATTTTTGAATATGGAATCAAATTACCGGGAATGTATCATGCCACTTTTGACTGTAAAGTCACTTTTGGTTTTGTCGAACACATAGCCATTTTATATAGATTTTTGGGATCATTAAAAATAGTGAAAGGACAATTGGTATCGGGCGAACAAGTGAAGAAACATATGCCTATGCTTTCAATAGGATGCCGTTTGTTTAACAGGAGCAGCGGCGACCTTCCAGGGTCTAATGAACCTAGTGCTAACAGGCTTACAAGAGTGAGATTGTTTTGTGTATCTCGATGACATTAAAATGCAAGGGAAGAACTGGCAGCAGCATTCGTAACGCTTGTGCCAGGCTCTTCAGAAAGTACAAGAACACAATTTCAAATGGAACATGGAAAAGTGTAAATTTTTCCGAAAGTAAGTGGTTTATTTAGGCCATATATACCGATCACCAGCCGTTAAAAGGCACAGCCAATTTAATTTAAGACCAAATGTTTAGGCTAGCGAGGTTCAGACACAAATTGTCTGAGTATGATTTTGAAATGATATACAAACCAGGAAAATGGAATCTTAATGCAGACGCGCTCAGCAGAATACAGCAGGCGCAGAAGATATCATTGATGCAGACTAGGGCAAATACAAGAGTCGACAAGGACAAAACCGGGTGCGGTCGCCAGGAAGAAAAGACAAGGGTAAAAAAAAAAACGAAATGGAACATGACAAAACAAAACAAGCGACCAACCAACGGGGTGGAATGGCTAGAAAATAATAAAGACATACAGAACGTGTAAAGAGGATTTCATGATTCACCTATCGGTGGGCATCAGGGGTCCTGGAAAACGTACTAAAGGATTAAGAAAGTATGCGGCAGGAAAGGTATGCTCAAAGATTTTAAACGCTATGTGAAGAACTATCCGAAGTGTCAGGCCAACAGAAGCTCCAGACCGACAAAGATGACAATACCTCGAAGCGACCATTTGATAAAGTTCCTATCTTGACATTTTAGGATGACCATTCCATATGCTGAGCACGGTAGCCAAGGCATTCTTTGACAAAATTGTGGCACGATACAATATACCAAAGGTTTTAATAACCGAGAATGGTTCAAATTTTGTATCGAAACTATTCTCAGAAACTTGCAAAATGCTGGGAATCAAGAAATTGCACATAACACCGTATTGCACTCACACCTAAGGATCCACAGGCGAATGGCTCATTGGAGCGTAGTCATCGACTTCTGGCCGAGTCCTTGAGCAGTTTTGCCAATGAATACGGCTCGAATTGGGATCAATGGTTGACCACAGCAATGGTGCACAATAATGTATCAACAAGCAAACTCCGTTTAGAACACTCTACGGATTTGATTTCAACATGCCAGCAAATCCGAAGCGCAAATGTGCGCCAGTATACAATGCTGATGACCCAAATAAAGTGCAAAAGTATCAGTTACAGCGAGCGCACGAGTTGGTTAGAGAAAGCCAAGATTGTGCTGAACGGGAAGCCAGGCAATCCTACAATAAAGAACTAAATCCAGTAGTCTTTCATGTGGGTGACCAAGTTCTAATGAAGAATCAGGCTAGGAGAAACAAATTCTCACCTGTTTGGATAGATCCGTATGTAGTAGCAGAGATCCGCAGCCCAGTTACAACAGTCGTAACATTTAAGGGCAAGCATAAGAAACTACATAATCATTTATTGAAATTATTCCATAAGAGACCACTCAATTAAAGACAAATGTTGCCAGTGTTTTACAGATGTAAACAGAAGAAGAGCAACGAAAACAAACTGATATCACGTACATATATTTTGTTGTGGAATGTATGCCGAATAGACGTATTTGTTTTAGCTGGTGTTTGTAGCGCGTACTTTCAGTGTTCTGCTTTTATTGTTGATCACGGGTTGTCTTGGAGTTTGGAGAGCCGGAATTATTTTATTGGTGGAATTGTTTATTCTGGAAATAATTGTTTGTTTTCTATTAAAACTTCAAGTTAAATATTTGTGGAAAGCAATGTTTACGCAAAGCAAATTTACATCCGTCTCTTCGCCGCAGTATTTGACTCCTACTCAACTTCATGAGAAACTTGTTGATTCACCACTACCACGAAATTGGTTACAGCTGCTTGAAGAAAAGCTACAACTGCAGCAGGAGTACATTATTAAGCAGGTGACTCAAAGCATAACTGAAGCTGTCAAACTAGCTGAAGAGAGAGCTATGCAGAGAATGGGTGAAATATCTGGTGAGCTAATCAATGTCAGGTCTGCTGTGGGGAAAATTGAGAAGCGAGGTGCTGTCGTGGAGGAGATGGATGCTGATAATCAGGATCTTGGAAGAGAGGGAGCCACGTTGCGTGGTAAAGTGGCCAAATTTGAGAATGATGCGGTATCCTCTGATTTGATTATTAATGGTATTCCCCATGCTGAAGCTAAAAATTTGTCTGTTATTTTCTTACGAGTTTGCAAAGCGGCTAATGTCAGTACTCCACTCGTGAGAGAGGCATTCCACCTGCGAACTAAGGGAAACCTGAGCAAAACCTTTACAGCTCCGATTTTGGTGAAACTCCACTCGGCATGTGACAGAAGTCAGTTGTTCAAGCACATTGCTGACTTCCGCAAGTCCAGTAATAGGCCGCTGTCTCTAAATGATTTTGAGAGTGTAACGATTAACAATCTCGAAATATTGCGTCGTGCCACTGAGCTCAAGAGACAAAAACTTCAAGTGTCAGCGTTTACAATTCGGGGCCGACACTTTGTGTTTGCCCATCCGAATGCTGAAGCCATAGTAGTGAGCAGCAGAGAGAGCGTAGATTTAGTTGCCGGCAGAAGCTAGACTGAAGCATAAAACTCAACTTTTAATGTATTATATTAATTTATTATTTTAATTTATTATTCTATAGTTAATTATTGAATTACTTTCAATTTCACTATTTAGTTTCTTATTCATTTTTATTCAAGTGTTGAATTGCAAATTTACATATATTTACTTAAAATATTCTTGATTAATTTTCCTTGTCACTTCTGCTGTGTTTACTCTATTTCTTATTTTAGACCTAGTGATATAAAATTTGTGCTGGTAATCGGTTACTCTGTGGTATGTGGCCGTATTGGCGTTTATTTTTAGTTTATGATTTGCTGTCCTATTCGATATTTGAGATTTATCCTGCTTGTTCCGAGAGTGAGTTATTACCTTTGAGAGTGGTCATGTTGATAGTGTTAATGGGAATCCGATTGCCTTGGTGCAGATACTGTGCAATCAGCATTCTGGCCATAATGTAGCTCATTTTAAGCTAGAAGCCAGAATGTACAAAAGCTTGATTATATTAGGTATGTTTTTGAAGGTTCCTCCATGGATGTGATTTGTTTAACTGAGACTTGGTTTAATGGTGGGGTGGCTGACTCCCTTATAGAGATGAGTGGCTATGAATTGTGGCTATTATATGTGTAGCAATCTACTGCAGATCTAACCTTAAATGTAAGCTTATAAAAGGTCCAGTGGCACGGAGGTTGAGTTTTTCTGTGTTAAAGTCTATGACAATAGCACTACAGTCATGATATCTTGTCTAGATAATCCGTGCAGGTCGAATAGTCTGGAGTCATTTTTCTTTGAATAATTTACTGAGCTCATAGATTATGATCATTACGTATTGTGTGGTGACTCAATTGTGAACACTATTATGCCTACCCGCTTTGGGAATAACGTCACTCCTAGCTTACTTGATTGCTTTAATGTTTCTGACTTATTATTATTATTTTTCTATTATTATTATTACTTTTTGATTAAATTTCGTTTGTATCTGACTTGATCTTATTTTCTGTTGCTGTGACATAAATTTAAACCATAGCCCTACCTCGAAAACGTTTTCCTATCGTGACTACAACTCTGTCAACTTAACAATTTATTTATTCCACTATTAATTGGAATGAGTGTTGGTTCTGTAGCTCAGTTGATAAAAAGTTACAGACATTTGTATATAAAATGCGCTCAGTATTTCATGAGCATGTGTCGTTACATACTGTTCGTGTTAAAATTAACTCCTGCCCTTGGTATACTAGTTACGTAAATACTGCTATTGGGAAACGTAATAGGTTGTATAAAAAGAATTCCACTAACCATAATTGGGATTTGTGCAAAGTGGCGCGTAATGAGGCTGTGTCTAATGTTAGGCAGGCTAAGAGAGTTTATTACAAATCGAAAATTAATTTGTCGCTACCTACGAGGGTGCTTTGGAGTACCTTCAAGAAGCTCAAGGTGTGTAATGGGGGAGCTTCTGATTGTTCTCTGGACCAAGATATCCTCAATGATCACTTTTCTGGCATTGTCTGTGGTAATAGTAATGCCACCCGTGCTTGCTGCCTTCTAAAATGCTCCATTGTTCAATTCGATTTACTGGAGTAAATGACGATGATGTTGTGAGGTGCATTATGAACATAAAGTCTAATGCTGTGGGAGAAGATGGAATACATATTCGTTTTATTAAGCTTGTATTACTCTATATTTCTGCCCAATTACTCACATTATCAATAACTGCTTCACTAGTAGTCGATATCCAGGCATGTGGAGGGTTGCAACAATTGTTCCTGTGGCTAAGAAGACTAATACGTCTGAGCCCATAGAGTTTTGACCAATAAGCATTTTGTAATGCATGTCTAAGTTGTGTGGAGCTCTTATGGCTGAGAAAATTACCAAGTACCTGGATGATAACCATCTTTTGTCTCCAATTCAGTCTGGATTTGGAGTGGGACATAGTTGTACCTCTGCTATGTTGAAGGTTTTGGATGATGTTCTAATCGAATATGATAAGCAATTCTTGACATTATTATGAGCAGCTACGTTGGAGGTAGAATGCAAAGGGTTCGAGTTGGTGACAATTTTTCTAGTTTCAGAGTCATTGATAAGGGAGTGCCGCAGGGTACTGTCCTTGGACATCTTCTGTTCTTCATGTTCATTAACATCTTCAAAATTTGTGATAATACGACTGTTCATGCATTTGCTGATGATATTCAGATTTACTTGTCAAGACGACATGGTCTAATAGATGACATGTTTTGTAGAGTGAATGAGGACCTTGACAGGATTGGTCAATGGGCATTTGACAATGCTTTGTCTCTGCATCCTCTGAAGTCTTGTGTCCTGCGCATATCGAAGCATATTATCAATTTTGATGACATTCGTCCAGTGCAGCGGGATGGTGTTCAGTTGCTGTTTGTGTCCCGTGTATCCAGTTTGGGCTTTACTATAAATTCTCGCTTAACATGTGTTGACCATATCAACAGTGTAGTCAGGAAGATTTATTACACCCTTCGTAATTTTAGATTTTGCAGATTTCACACCCGTTGACACCCAGCGTCGCCTTTTTGTACAACTTATCCTACCTATAATAACACATTCTGAGGTATTTTTTGTGGAAGTTGATGGACTCTAAGCCCCCTTTATATCTGTATGAGAACCTACGTCAATCTGCTGGAAGTGAAGCGTTGATTGTTCCTTAATTTCATTATCGTAGTTCTACATGACTTTTTTTCATTAACGGCATCCGACTTTGGAATTCATTGTCAAAATCCATTCAATCCTCTTCGGGGAGCCGCTTCTAGAGCTTGGTCATGGGATATTTTACAGATTAATATTAGTATTATTTTAGAATTTGTAACCGATTGTCTGTTTTAGTTTTTGTATTATTTTCTTCTTTCTAAACAAATGACTATGTACATATAAGTAAGTATATAGGGTACATGTAAATATGTTTTAATATTTTACTAACTGAATATATTGTGCGCATACTTATACAAGAAAGTGACTAGTTCTGTTTAGATACTCTAAATACTTATAACGAATTTGAAAATTATTAAAAGTGATAAATAAACAATCAAACAATCAAATCCGCCGTGGGAGAGAACGAGATCTATGAGCGAGTCACTCCACTCTTCGTGGAGTGCACATTGCAAACCTCCAATAATGTCCTGCTCCAGTATAGCAGTGGATTGTGCGACAACTACAACAAATTCGTCAGCAACAACAACATCTGCCTCCTCTATGTACGGTACAACAACTACATTCTCGACTACAAATGCGACATCAACATGTTCTTCTGCCTGTGTGCAAATTCCACCAAAAAGCGTGCAGGTAAGTCAACTGCAATCGCTACCAAAGAGAGCACGAACCTCACCAACGACAGACAAAGCGAAAAGAACGCCCAACACTAACAAAATGCAAAAAATAGTATAAAAACCCAAGCCAAAGTAAGTTATCAAACTACTGGTTGAGCGATACTACTTCAGAAAGAAAAAACAGATATGCTGCTTTGACCGTTGATGATGACGAACTTGCTGAACCCTCGCACAGTGGACAAGTTGATGATAAGAATGAGTCCGAAAATGAAAAAAACAACTAGTACGAAAAAAAAGGTTAAACAAACCACCCCCTATATGCGCATTCTACGCCTTATGCATAAAATGCGCTAACCGCTGTTGCAGACAGTAACTTTATATTTAAAATATTAACAAACAATGAAGTATGAGTTCAATCGAATGACTCGGAAACATACACAAAAATATTCCAAATGCTAAAGCAAAAAGGTACGAAGTACCTTAATACATATTTAAACCCAAAAATGAGAGGGGATTCAAAGACATTCTTCGCAATATGCACCCCTCCGCAGACCAAGAAGAAATTAAAAATGAGTTTGGTGAAAACGGTCACAAAGTTTTAAACATAACTAACATAACTCAACGGACAACAAAACCGCTACCACTGTTTAGCATAGAACTAGAAACAAATGCTAACAATAAAGATATTTATAGCATATACAAATTAATGCATTGCATAATAGTTTTTGAGGAACCTCATCATAAAAGAGAAGTCACGCAATGCACTAAATGCCAAAAAATACGGACATACAAAAAACTACTGTACAAGGGATCCAGTATGTGTGAAATGCGCTGGAAAGCATCTAACAAGTGAATGTCAAAAAAAATTAGCCAACGCAGCTGAAATTAAATGTGCCCTATGTGGCGGAAATCATACTGCAAACTACAAAGGCTGTGAAATATACAAAGGCATAAAAATCCAAAGGTTTCCATCTTTACGCAGAAAGGATCCATTATTACTATAGACCAAAAATATAGATGGATCAGTAGTTAAACCAGGCGTAAGCTATGCCGAAATTGCAGGGTCGTCAAATCCAAATAAAACTGCAGAAAATACAAAAAATTCAAATGATAGTGATATGAATGAACTTAAAGACATGGTGAAATCCCTAATCACTCAAATTACTAATATGATGAATATCATTACAATGTTACTAACAAGCTTATATGCAAGAAAGTAATAGTTTAATAATTGTAGCCTGGAATGAAAATGGCTTAACAAAACATTATCTTGAGTTGAAGCAATTTTCGTCTGACAAGAAAATTGATATAGCTGGAGTTCAGAAACACATTTTACGAACAAAAGCTATTTAGTATTTCCTGGATATAAAATTTATGTTACAAATCATCCTGATGGTAAAGCTCGTGGTGGGATAGCTATCATAATAAATTCACTATTAAAACATACTGAACGGCAACCATATGCAACACCTCATATTCAATCCACAACTATGCAAATTGAGGACACATGTGGGACAATACTCATCTCTTCAGTTTACTGTCCCCCCAGACACCTAATAACGACGGATCAATATGATGACTACATAAAGACGCTTGGCGTAAGATTCATTGCAGCTGGAGATATGAATGCAAAACACACTGCCTGGGGATCTAGGCTAACCAATAAAAAAGGACGAAATCTGATTAATGCTATAAACAAATATAACTGCAAATTTTTAAGCTCAGGTGAACCCACATACTGGCCAACAGATAGGAAAAAGATACCGGATCTAATCGACTTCAGCATAACAAAAAACATAAAGTGTAACCAATTAAAAATTAAAGCTTGTTTTGAACTTTCTTCAGACCACTCTCCGATAATACTTGACTACACAACTGACATCAAACCCATAAAACCAATAGCTAAGATTTTTAACCAAAAAACAAACTGGAATGAGTATAGACAGCATATTGAAAATCAACTATGTCCATCACACTGAAAACACAATTAGACATTGAACGTACCATTATTCCCTTCAACGATGTGGTCCTAGACGCAGGAATCAAATCAAGCCAACAGCATAAATTTAGAAGAAATAAACCTACAATGGATATTTTCATAAGAAAGCAAATTATTGAGAAGAGGAAGTTGAGAAAGAGGTGGCAGCTAACTAGATCGCCTGAGGATATACAAGTTGAAAATTACCTAAAAAACTTGACGCCTACCCAGGATACTAACTACTCATGATGGAAATGCACAAAGAAATTAAAAACTCAGATAAGGTATCAAACACCACTACGGAAAGATGATAACTTATGGGCTACTACCAATGAAGAAAAATAAACTGCATTGGCTAAATACTTTGAAAAAGTCCTGTCAAATGAAGAAGATAAATATATTGAAACACGCAATGACTTAAATATAGACATTACAACCAAAATAAAGAAAACAAATACAAAATAAATAATTAGCTGCATTAAAAAACGAATAAACCACAAAAAAGCACCAGGATACGACATGTTGACAGGAAAAGCTCTCGCTGAGCTACCTACTATAGGTTATAACTACTTAAGGAATGCTATCAACTCAATGTTCCGACTACAAATTTTTCCCAAAGTATGGAAAGTTGCTGAAATTATTGCACTACCGAAGCAGGGAAAAGATGCTACAACTGCTTCGTCGTATAGACCAATTAGCCTACTTCCCATAATCGATAAATTTGCTGAAAAACTATTACATGATATATATATATATATATATATATATATATATATATATATATATATATATATATATATATATATATCTATATATATATATATATATATGTATATATATATATATATATATATATATATATATATATATATATATATATATATATATATATATATATATATATATATATATATATAGTGTGGTATTTTCCATATATATATGTATATATTCTCGCACACACTATACGCGCATTACATGGCGATTCTGCCAAACTCGTTCCTGTATATTTTCTGATTTCCTTCCAAGTCTGGAAAACTTTTGAAATTTTCCAAATCTAGATTTGATGTCAACCATAGAATCGATTGCGGCTTTACCAGCAGCCGATCCAAAACCGCTATCAATTCAAGAGTACCGCGATTGGTTAAAACGCAGAGAGGAAGCAAAGCTGACTGAGATTCCACAAATTGACGCACCACGAACAAAGCGTCAGAGAGGTGGCAAACAGGTATATTTAAGAAAGCAGCACGCTCACCTACTATCATTGGTAAATAACACACGAGGACTCCCGACTTGGGACGAGGCTACCCAATTGTGGACGCAAATAGATGCTATAGAAAAAGAACAGCAGAGACGCGGCTGGACAAACAAAAGAAGTAATGGGGTCCCCTCAGTCGAAAGAGACCACGGTAATTACGGAAAATTTCGCGAATACCAATACCAACAACTTGACTACAACGGGAATTCTGGCCAGAGCAGCATCAACAATAGCGACTATTGTAATATTATTATATGCATTTTTCAAACTTGATAACTATTTTAAACAATACGTACATAAATGCGTAAATAAAGTATATAATGTTTAAAACTTAGAACAAAAAAAAAAAAAAAATTAAAAAAAATATTTAAAATATTGAATAAATAATGTTTAAGTTATAATAATATTATAAATGTTTACAAATAAAATCCCATCTTAAATACATATGGAAGAAATAATTGTAATTTTTAAAAGTATTTACGCAAACTTAAGAAAAACTCCGTATAGACTATACAAAAAGGAGACACTACTAGAAAAATTAGAAAAATTAAGCAGTTAAGAAGATTAGAGCAATTAAGAAATAGATTCATAGAACTACAAATTAAACCACCAGGCGATCACAAAGTTCTTGCAGAAATTTTGATTAATTTTAAGGAAATTTATCAGAACATCAAAGTCTTACTTGCCGAAAAACTAACGGCAGAGGAACAAAAATTTACAAAAGAACTACCAAATCACAATAGAAATATGAGTAATTTAATCTAGAAGTGGCTCTAAAAGTCATACCTAATTTTTCTGGGCAATACAAAAAATTGTCAACATTTCTAAAAGTGGTAGAACTTTTAGATGCAAGTTTAAACAATGACAGCAAATTAGTACTAATACAGTTTGTCTGTGAAGTTAAACTGTCCGTTAACGTTAAAAAGGCAGTAACTTCAATTTATCAGCCGATAACTTTCATTGAATTAAAAGCGAGGCTGCAGGAAAGATACAAAAGTACAAAATCTATTTCACAAATACACACAACTCTGACCAATCTTTCACAGCGTAATAGTTCCATAACTAATTACAGTGACAATTTATTGATTCTCCTAAGTGAACTTAACAGTTTACAAGTAAAAGAATTGGAACCCACTCCAAGCTATATTGAGAAACAGGTCATAAGCAAAATGATTGATGATTATGCTTTAACAATATTTAATAATGGACTGGGCGAACAGTATAAGGCAACAGTGTTTCCAGCCCAACTAAAAACTTTACCTGAATCAGTTACTCTAGCTTTAGAACTACATACAAACCAGCAAACAGCAAGTTTAATGCATTTTAATAGAAATGCACAGCTTAGAGCAAATTTTCGAAATCCAAGACAGTTCCAAAATAACCAACCTCAACGAAATCAGAATACTTTTCGTGACGACAGTTTTCAAAATTATCAAAACAATAGTAGACCAAACACTACCAGAGGAGTCAATGGATAAAATAGATACAATTCAAACATATGACAAAGAGGCAATAATCAAAGAAATTTTAGAGATAAAAATTTTAACAATAAAAACAACTACAATACTAACAGAAACAATAACAACAATTATAATAATAAGGTAACAATAATTTCAGACGTATACGTGTAATGAATCATTCGGAAAACGAGCAACACCCAGGAAAAGTGCACACTTACAGGGATAACTTCACAGGAAATTCAATCAAAAGGAACTACTAGATTAAAACTAAAAATAGCTAATGACAGTATAGTCCACACATTGCACATAGTAGATTCAGATTTTCCAATACCAACCGATGGCATAATAGGAAGAGATTTCTTACAGAAATATTTTTGCAAAATAGATTACGATACTTTTACTATTACGATAAATATTCACGAAGATGACATAGTTTTACCGATAAAAAGAAGGCACACCCAGTTAAGACAAATCCGTGTACCTCCAAGATCGGAAGTAATATGTCCTATCGATTTAAGTTTAAATCAAGATAGCGTAGTTTTTAATAAAGAAATAGCAAAAGGAATTTGTGTAGCAAATTCTTTAGCACCATCGAGAGGTATAACGCATATTAAAGTTTTAAATACTAATGAATATGGAGTTACTCTTACAGAATTGGACATTTCAAATATACAGACTGAACCGTTAGAAAATTATAATATTTTAAATTACACGCAACGAAATAGTGAAAATGATAATTCTAGATTTAAAAAGTTTTTGCAGACACTTGAAATTGAAGCAATAAATGAGAATGACAGAAACTCAATAATTGGTATATTTCGTAAATATCAACAAATTTTTCATGTTGATGACGAACCGCTCACTGTGATCCATTTCTACACGCAAAAGTTACAGTTATCCGAAAAAACACCAGTATACATAAAAAACTATAGACTGCCATAAGCACACCATGAGGAGATAGAAAAACAAGTTGACAAACTGTTGCAAGAAGACTTAATAGAACCATCAACAACTGCATACAACTCACCTTTACTCATAACTCCAAAGAAAGCTTTATCAGGGAAAAGAAATGGAGATTAGTCGAAGACTTCCGACAACTGAATAAAAAAATCGTTAACGATAAATTCCCATTAATAAGAATGGAAGATCTTCTAGACCGTCTAGGAAGTGCAAGATATTTTTCAACTCTCGATATAACAAGTTCCTTCCATCAAATAGAGCTATGCAAGAATTCGAGACCATTGACAGCATTTTCCACATCCAATGGACATTATCAATTTAAGAGACTACCTTTTGGTTTAACGACTTTTTCTAATAGTTTCCAGAGGATGCTGACTATAGCACTCACCGGTTTGGACTCGAAAGCATTTCTATATGTGGATGATATTATAATATTCGGTTGTAGTATAAAGCATCACAACGAGAACTTGACTAAAGTATTTGATCGTTTACTGCAATACAATTTAAATTTAAATCCTCAAAAATGTAGTTTTCTAAAATCAGAAGTTGTATACTTGGGCCATTTAATAACTAGTGAAGGCGTAAGGACAGATCCAAACAAACATAAGGTATTCGAGGAATACCCAACTCCAAAGAATTCAGACGATGTCCGAAGATTTGTAGCTTTATAAAAAAATTATTCAAAATTTCGCGGCAATAGCTAAGTGTTTAAACAATTTATTGAAGAAAAATGAACCATTTTTATGGACAAACGAATGTCAAGATGCATTCACAATTTTGAAAAAGAAATTAATAAATCCGCCAATACTTCAGTATCCTAATTTTGACAAAAATTTCATTTTAACCACTGATGCATCAAATTTTGCTTTAGGCGCAATACTTTCGCAAGGAGAAATAGGACAAGATTTACCCATCTCCTATGCAAGGAAATCTCTGAATAAACATGAGATGAATAAATCAGTGATTGAAAAGGAACTTTTAGCAATACACTGGGGCATACATTTTTTCAAACCTTACCTCTATGGACGGAAATTCACAGTGGTGACAGACCACCGACCGTTAGTCGCATTGTTTACACACAAAAACCCATCTTCCAAGTTAACCAGAATAAGGTTAGATTTGTCCGACTATGATTTCGACATTATATATAAAAAGGGAAAAATAAACACCAATGCGGATGCACTGTCAAGAATTAAAATCTATTCTGACATACTAAAATCAATGATCCCGAAAGAAAACGATGAATCCGTTAACAAAAAATTAGTAATTACAAGGGGCATGTCTGCTAAAAAGAACACAGACATAAATCAGGGGAAATGAAGCTCTCATTCGAAGTCTGATCAACTTCACATTTGGGACTGCACGTCCATATCTGACGTCAGGAATGTAAGAAAATTGAAATTTGTATTTATGAGCAATAAGAAGGGTACCCATATTAAAATTAATAAAGATGAGATACTTGTGATGAGCGGTGATAGTCCATCGAACCCAGGTTCGCTATTGGAAAAACTACTATTGTATCGAATCGACAATGAAACTATGGCAATACTTACTGCAATCCGACTTAAATAAAAACACAATTGTTTTAAGTGGAAAAGCATACGAAAAACCACTTTTTATTGCTCTTATAATTATGCACATACATATGTAGCTCAACAATAAATCGGCATGTATGCGATACATGTATATATGTACGAGTATATACAATTAGTGAATATGCACAAGCTCTTGCGCGTTTAGGTCAATTGCTCTCATATGCATGAACGGACCTGCATATGTATGTGTAAATAGGTACGTTTCTGTATATATATAATGTATAATGCAATGTGAACATAAATATAGTCAGCGTATATAATCTAAACGTGACTTTGCTCTCGAATACCTGTGGCACCGCGCATACTTGCTCCTGTGTATAGGCTCTGTATAAGCTCCCCTGCTCCGCACCGCTCTCCTGGCTCAGCTCCCTGCACATAGATTGCACCGCACTGCTCCTTGTGCTCTCACGCACTGCCCCATTGGCACTACCGCACAGCTCCATCGTCAGAAACGAACTAAACTTTAAAATACTTGCTGAACCTATTTTTGCTATGTGCGAAAACTCAAATGCATGGTTGTATTTGATACAGTCCCCGCGAGCAAGAGAAGGACCTCTTGTCTTTGCTTCCATAAAGCCGCCCTCTATTCGCTCGGGTCAATTGGAAGCACACATATCTTCTGAACAGGCCTTGTCAGACGGTTTGTGGCCGTCTGCACAATGACTGTACATATTATACCATCTCGGCTCCTTATTAGCTCACTAAGCCCGAAGCCCATTGCGCTGGTGGAAAGAGTTCACTCTTGATCTGCACTAATTGATCCAGGCTCATTGGCTCTCGTTCTCTGCGCAATTTTTTACGCTCTTGCAGCGCCGTCAAATATTCCTCTCTCCATCTCTTCCAGAAATGCTCAATTATTTTCTGACGTGCTCTCCATAAACTTGCTCCTTTCATGTTTGACTGCTGCTCGCTCACGAATGGTAAGGGAATGATCAATGGCTCCCCTATCAAAAAATGGCCTGGCGTCAAGGCCTGAATATCTTCCGCATCATCACTCAAGGTGTCAAAGACCTTGAGTTCAAAATTGCTTCGATCTCTACTAGGAGGGTAGATAACTACTCTTGTGTTCAAATCTTTTGCTCAGCAATGCGCGTGAGGTGGTACTTCATTGACTTCACAGCAGCTTCATATATTCCGCCATGATGCGGTGCTGCTGGCGTCATGAATACCCATTCTGTCCCCTTGTTGCTCAAATGCTCAAAAACATCTCTTACTTGCCAGCTCTCTCGTGCTCTTCTCAGCTCCCTTGCCGCCCCTACAAATGATGTACGATTGTCACTGTATATTCGCTCACATCTCCCTCTTCTGCAAATAAAGCGCTCATAACAAGCAATAAAGTCTATAGAGGTTAAATTAAAAACAATGTCAATATGAATGGCCTTTGTTTTTAGGCAAACAAATATAGCCACCCAGCACTTACGCTCCCTCTTTCGCTCTCCTGCTCTTTGCACTCCCTTTGCTCTAAAAGAACCTGCGCAATCAATACCTGTATATAGAAAAGGCTTGTCCACTTGCACCCTTTCGCCTGGCAATTCAGACATCAGCTGTTGCTCAAATCTGCGATTATAGCGCGCGCACACCACGCACTTGTGGAGAAAAGCTCTTAATTGGCGCCGTAGTTTTGAAATCCAGAACTTTTGTCTGATGAATTGCATCATCACTTGCACAGCACCATGCTTAGTCATACGATGAGCGTGGTCCATTATCAGCCATGCTGTTCGCGAACCATCCTTCACTATCACCAGAAGCATCATCTCATAGGCTTCTTCTGATCTCCCCAATCGCCAGCCCGCTCTCAATAGGCCCTTGCTGTCCATTATTGGATTCAACGCACTAATTTTGCTCCCTTCTTGCACCTGCCCAATCTCTCTTAGTTTTTCTATCTCTTGTCTGTAATCGCTCTCCTGCGCCTGCTTAAGCAGGAATTCCGTTGCTTCACATTTCTCTTCCACTGTTGGCGCTTGCACTACTCGGTTGTTGTGCCGAGTTCTGCGCCTCCTCTTTCTGTGCCCTGCCCTTCGCACAAACCTGATGATGTAGCTCAATATGTTGATGCTCTTCTCTAGACTTCGCGCATAGTCAATCAGCGCCATGCTCTTGCCCCTGCTCGGTATAAATATTTGCAAAAACTCGCGTGAATATTTCACGTGATACGCTCCCAGCTCGTTAAGCCCTTTCGTTGGTTTTTCCGGCTCAAAAATGTTGGCTGGCCAACTGATTTCTGATTTACGTAACCACTCCGGTCCATATAACCAGAGCTTATTACAAACTAGCTCTCTCGCAATGCAGGAGTCTTCACCACAAGGGTGAATTTTTGTATTCTTCTATCAGCCATTTCAGCCCTAGCACTGACATCTCGTCTTCTCTCGGGAATAACATATCTTCTTCTCTCTCCGCTCTCATTGCACTGAGTAGTCTTTTTGAGTTCGACTTCCATTTGCACAGCTCGAAACCGCCGCCTTTTAGGACAGTGTCTGTCTCTTTCGCGAGCACTATTGCTTCTTGCTCAGATCGTGCGCCTGTAGTACAGTCATCCACATAGAAGTCACTCTCTATGATGTCCGCTGCTCTTGGGTATTCATCTTTCGCCTCCCTAGCACATTGTTTTAAAGCTCGCACAGCATTATAAGCGGAGGAAGTCATTCCCTACGTTACAACCGTTAAACACTATTCTCCTAATGGCTCACCACTATGCTCTCGCCAAAAGATTCTTTCAAATTTCATTGCCTTTCGGCAAAACGTAGTTGTCGGAACATCTTCTTGATGACTACACATATCGCAAACTTATGACGCCTAAATCTCATGACAATTTCGTAAAGATCCTTTTGTAACTTATCGCCTAAGCATTGCACTTGGTTCAGAGATATGCCACGATTCGTTTGGCAGCTAGCGTCAAAAACCACCAGACATTTTTTGGTAACACAGTGATGTGGGATATAATAAACTGGCTCATCCACTCTTGGTGGTTGTATAGCGCACTTCATATGCCCTAATCTCTCATACTCTCTCATGAATTCTACGTATTGCTCTCTCAGCTCTGAGTCTTTCTCTAATTTCCGCTCCAAGTACATAAACCTGCGCAATGCTATTGCCTTTGAAGTGCCTAAACCTTGCACCGTCTCTTTCACTGGAATTGTCACAATAAAACGCCCTGTTTCATCTCTAGTATAAGTCTCCATAAAATTTTGCTCCACTTCCTGCTCCTCATCTCTCTCGCAGGGTTGTGCCCCGAAAATGACTAGCCCAAACATGCTCTCATATATGGCAATGCCTTGCACCTCATTTGGCATTATCGCCTTAATGGCTCTGGCCACCATATTTGCTCCTAACAGTAGCTCGACTGGTCTCGCCTTCCAAAACTCAGGATCCGCCCATAAACCCTCATTCTTAAAATGCATGGGTATCTCCACTAAATCTCTTGCTGGCAAAACTGGGTACCAGTACATTCTCTTGGTAGCACCCAAAACTCTGTCTCTAAATAATCATTCTCGCTCTTTTTTTTAATGCTCTACTATGTTTTTTTTTTTAAATTTAAAGTTTAAAAAGCTCTTAAAGCTGGTACTTCGCCCCGGCTCTGCTACCCTTGCGCGCTTTACAAGGTTGCTGTACCTTCAATCGCTTTTAGCCTTCAGCATTGTTGTCGCGGCGGCTCCCCGCTTTGGCTGCTGTGCCACCAACACCTGCTGCTGTGGCTCCCTTTTTGCATATAGCACGCTATTGTGCTTCTGCGCCCCTGGGCACCGTAAAAATGGCCCCGCAAAGCACTCCGACGCCTTATACCCCTTCTTCAGGCAGTTGTGGCACAGGTAGCGTTTGCCAACTAGCTCTTGCCTAGCTCTCAAATTGAGTGACACGAAGTCTGGACACTGAGTGATCTGCGCTGCATATCTCGCACAGCTTGTCTTGGCTTGCTCGTATCGGTGCTGCTCCCGTTGCACTCACACCGTGGCCCATTCTCTCCCTGCTCTTGGGTACTGCGCCCGTTGCTCGATCGCGCCCGTCCTCCAATTGATGCGCTCGCCTCGCTTCCCGTGCTGGTAGAGCAGAGGCCTGCTCCTCCAGGAAGGCATACCGGGTACTTGCGGTCATATATTTGGTTGAGCCGCTCCCACGTTTCATTGTACCCGTTGTTAGTGAGCTCCCAATCACCGAACGTGCGCGCTGCCTTATGGGTGAGTGACTTCTTCAAATATGAGAATTTGTAAGAGGCCGCTATTTGCTCATTGCTATGCGCCGCAGCGGCGAACCAATCGCGAAAACCGTGCCACTTGGTCACGCTGCCGTCAAATTCCCCCTAAGTGTTCTGGAGGTCATGCTGCTGGAATGACATGGTCAGCTGCACTGACATCGGCTGCTTTGCACTCTGCTCTGTGCTCCTTGCTGTGCCCACTTGCTCAGTTTTAACCTTCAGAGCACCGCTCGCTTCGAAGTACCGCCGCTCTAACTCCTCATGGAGCTGATTAAAACGCTCCCACTGTTGCTCCAAACGAATCAAACGCACCTTGGCTTCATCAAACCCTAGTCGCCCAAACTCGTCAGCTATGATGCTCTTCGGATGGCTTTGTAGGCAGACTGGTGTTGCCCGTAGCTCATCTTGTCGTTGCTCTGTTATTTTTCTCTGTTAGTGTTGCTCTGTTATTGTTGCTCTGTTGTTGTTGAAAAGAAGAAAAATCAAATAATTTTGAAAGAAGAAAAAACTGTTTAATCCTTGTTCCTTCTGCAGCCGTGCCAACACTGCATTTTTGTGCTTTAAAATTTTTGAGTCGAATAACCGCACTGGTTTATGCACCCACTTAGCTCACAAGCTCAGCACTAAAGCACGCTCTTATTTAATTTCCTGAGCCGCATAACCACATTGGTTTATTCGCTCACTAGCAAGCAATTATTTGCACCAATGTTCGCTCTTATATAATTTTTGAGCCGAATAACCACATTGGTTAATTCGCTCATTAGCACGAAATTATTTGCACCATTGCTCGCTCTTATATAATTTTTGAGCCTAATAACCACATTGGTTAATTCGCTCACTAGCACGAAATTATTTGCACCAATCCTCGCTCAAATTTTCAATTTTGAGTCGAATAACCGCACTGGTTTACTCGCTCATTTGCACAGAATTTTCGCTCGCTCCTATTTAAATTTTGAAACGAATAACCGCACTGGTTTATTCGCTCATTTGCACATAATTTTCGCTCGCTTATAACTAAATTTTGAGACGAATAACCGCACTGGTCTATTCTCTCATTTGCACATAATTTTCGCTCGCTCATATTTAAATTTTAAGACGAATAACCGCACTGGTTTATTCGCTCATTTGCACATAATTTTCGCTCACTCATAACTAAATTTTGAGACGAATAACCGCACTGGTCTATTCTCTCATTTGCACATAATTTTCGCTCGCTCATATTTAAATTTTAAGACGAATAACCGCATTGGTTTATTCGCTCATTTGCACATAATTTTCGCTAACTCATAACTAAATTTTCAGTCGAATAACCGCACTGGTTTATTCGCTCATTTGCACATAATTTTCGCTCGCTCATAACTAAATTTTGAGACGAATAACCGCACTGGCCTATTCTCTCATTTGCAAATAATTTTCGCTCGATCATATTTAATTTTTGAGTCGAATAACCGCACTGGTTTATTCGCTCATTTGCACATAATTTTCGCTCGTTCAAAATTAAATGTTGAGACGAATAACCGCACTGGTCTATTCGCTCATTTGCACATAATTTCGCTCGCTCATATTGAAATTTTGAGACGAATAACTGCATTGGTTTATTCGTTCATTTGCACAAAACATTCAGCTCTTTGCACAAAACTTTCAGCAGACACGCCGCTTTACTGTCGGCCGCCAGCAAGGCGGCAGCCATAGCGCAGCATACTGCGCAAGCCTATGGCTGCGTCGCATAGTGCTTGTCTGCGCATATTCTCTGCACAAAACTCGCACTGTGTCTGCTGCGCACATTACACTCACCCCTAAATTCTTTTAGCTTTCCTGATAATATAATTTTTATTTGCTCAAGCCCGATGCACTGTACCAATTTGTCGTATGTGCTTTGAGCACATACATACGCCCTTCGTTTATTATTTTTTAGCATTGCAGTGTTGGCTCTGCTCCTATAACTCCGTGGACTGTATGTTACCTTATTATTATATTGTTCTATAATTTATTTATTTCTTGAAATTTAGTCTATTTCTTTCTGTACCTGCCTGTGCTCTCATCGCTCTGCTCACATACCATATTATATGTTCCGAATGCGTATTGCGCATTCAGCAATTGATGCTCCTCTAGCGCATTGCACTTGCTCTCTTTTTCCTTCCCGCAGGCACAACGGATCAAAGGAATTCAAAGGAAAGAAATAGCTATTACCTACCCTGCCAGTACACACTCGCACATACATACATACATACATGCATATACGATCTGCGTTTACATAGAGTCTGGTGTGATTTTATAGGAACGCTTAAAATAAAGGCGCAATTAAGTTTTGCACTTAATTTATGTATATAGATACTTAATACTACAAACATACGCATGTATATGCGATGTGCTATTACATAGCTCTGACGTCATCTCAAATGAATGCCTAAATTAAAGGCGCAATTTCATTTCGCACATAATTACTTATAGCTCTACTTAATATACATATGTACATATTCACATGCATCGCACCATACTTGCTGTATTGCATAGATCACTGGTACGATCCGGCTCGACATGGACCAATGTATCGAATCGACAATGAAACTATGGCAATACTTACTGCAATCCGACTTAATTAAAAACACAATTGTTTTAAGTGGAAAAGCATACGAAAAACCACTTTTTATTGCTCTTATAATTATGCACATACATATGTAGCTCAACAATAAATCGGCATGTATGCGATACATGTATATATGTACGAGTATATACAATTAGTGAATATGCACAAGCTCTTGCGCGTTTAGCTCAATTGCTCTCATATGCATGAACGGACCTGCATATATATGTGTAAATAGGTACGTTTATGTATATATATAATGTATAATGCAATGTGAACATAAATATAGTTAGCGTATATAATCTAAACGTGACTATGCTCTCGAATACCTGTGGCACCGCTCATACTTGCTCCTGTGTATAGGCTCTGTATAAGCTCCCCTGCTCCGCACCGCTCTCCTGGCTCAGCTCCCTGCACATAGATTGCACCGCACTGCTCCTTGTGCTCTCACGCACTGCCCCATTGGCACAACCGCACAGCTCCATCGTCAGAAACGAACTAAACTTTAAAATACTTGCTGAACCTATATTCGCTATGTGCGAAAACTCAAATGCATGGTTGCATTTGATACAACTATCAAGAATAAACAAGTCAAATATTAAAGAACTAGTGCTAGATAAGATAGATGGTATATTTAGGTACGTACCGAAAGAAAAATGAAAAGAGGAATATAATAATTTGCAACAGAAGAATAAAGAAAATAATGAATGCTCAAAGTTGAATACATTGATATATAGAAGTCCCCACAGAATAGTAGATAACGTAATTATGTAAAAACTAATCGCAGAATATCACGATTCGCCTTTCGGAGGGCATTTTGGTGTAAGAAAAACCGTTTTAAAATTGAAGCAAAAATACGTTTGGAAGAATATGGGAAAAATTGTGAAAAATTTAATCACAAATTGTAAACATTGTGCTAAGAATAAACAAATACGACATAGTAAAGAACAAATGGTTATTACAGACTGTTACAGATTGTCTAAGAAAATATGTCAATGCAGCCCTGCTTTATATTATTCTTGATTCCTTTTATTCTAAGTTTCGTTTTTGTGTTATACTATATACATTTTTTCTCTTGTTTTTGGGAGTTTCCGGTTATCCAATTATCCTGCCGCCCCTGGACGCTGTCCTGGGTGTGCCGGCAAACACATCATCATGTTTTGCTAAGATTTTAGAAGGAAGTCTCCTCAGGAGCGCTACAAGTTTATCGAAAAGTGCAATATGTGTCGCAACTGTTTGAGATAAGGGCATCAACAGTCAGCATGTTCATCAAATCGACGCTGTCAGCATTGCAACAAAATGCATCACTCTATGCTGCATGAATATTTCAGCCCTAATGTCAGCACGAGCCCATACACTGTTCGTAAACCGACAAACGTTAATGCAAATAACGCTACGATTTCCAACGATTCATCACAAAAATGCATTCCTGAGCTTTCAGACGGACGAGCTACAGAGTTAGCCTTGACTGTACAATCGAGATTTTTACAAAACGACAGCTGCTCTCGGACGTGTCTAAACTGTTCGACTCCTTTGGATTCCTCGCTCCAGTTGTTATTCGAAGCAAAATCTTCTTTCAACGCCTGTGGCTTACCGGGTTAAATTGGGATGACGAGCTCACAACCGAACTTCAAACAAACTAGATCGAGTTCCGCAACGACTTGAAGAACCTTGCTAAGGTCAAAATCCCGCGCTGGATACGTATGTCGTCACACAGTTCATCGTATGAACTTCATGCCTTTGCAGATGCATCTACCCAGGCGTATGCAGCAGTTGCATATCTAAAAGTCATTTCATCGAACAACACAACCGTGCACTTGTTCACGGCAAAAACGAAGGCTGGTCCCTTGAAGCGTGTCAGCATACCGCGGCTAGAGCTGTGTGCAGCTCTTCTCGCAGCTAAGCTCGCTCGAAAGGTACACAGCGCTTTTCATTTCGATGTGCATCAAAACTTACCTCTGGTCCGACTCCATAACAACACTTTATTGGATTCGAACAAGTCCTGGTAAGCTTAACGAGTTTTTAGCTAACCGAGTTATACAAATCCAGGATATTTCATCCGCATGGGTTTGGAACTACGTCCCGACAAAGGTCAACCTGGCGGATTGTGCCAGCCGTGGCATAGCAACAAGCGAACTGATTGACCACCCGCTTTGGTGGTCCGGTCCTTCGTGGTTGAAGCTAGCCCAAGCACAAGAAATTCATTGTCTGCAACGCAACCAACCGCTTCCTGTAAGCAGCCAGCATATCAAACTGAATCCGGGCTTAGATGCTGAGGGAATCTTGCAGCTCAGTGGGAGGTTGAACAACGCGCACATTCCTTTCCTATATTACTACCAAAGATCAACCTTTTGACTGCACTACTCATCAAAGACGCACATCAACGAACGCTACATGGCATCAAAGACGCATATCAACGGCCGCACTGTGGTCAAAGGAATAATCCGAAGCTGCATCCCATGATTTCGCCAATCATGTGCGCCGCTCACACAAATTATGGGAAACTTGCCATCTGAACGCTGCAATCCATCCTTGCCCTTCATTCACACCGGTGTGGACTATGCCGGGCCCTTTAGCGTTTGCACTTGCAAGGGTCGTGGACACCGAAGTTACAAAGGTTACGTAGCGCTCTTTGTTTGTCTGCCAACCAAAGCGATCCACTTGGAGCTGGTAAGCGACTTAACAGCAGAAGCCTTCATCGCCACATTGAGCAGATTCATTTCAGTGCGTTCTATCTGCTCCGATATCTACAGTGATCGCGGAACGAATTTTATTGGCGCGAATACCTTTCTAAAAGAAGAACTACACGCTTTTCACGCCCAACAGAGCGCAGCTGCACTACATGTTCCTAAGCTTGGCGTGAACTGGCACTTCATTCCCCCAGCTGCCCCTAACTTTGGGGGCTCTGGTAAGCTGGGGTGAAGAGCATGAAGTATCACATGAAACGGGTAGCTGGTGCAACCACAATGAGGTTTGAAGAGTTTTACACGGTGCTCACGGCCGTTATCAGCTTTAACTGATGATCCTACTGACCTCACGGCTTTGACCCCCGGCCACTTCCTCGCGGGTCGAGCTCTTACATCGCTTCCAGAGCCTTGCAGCCTAGATTTGAAACCTCAACTGCTGAGTCGATGGAAGCAGCTCAGCCAAATGCTTCAGGATTTTTGGCGCAGATGCTCGCTCGACTAGTTACACCAGCGACCTAAATGGCAACAACAGCAAAAGAACATTGCCATTGGTCGACTGATCCTACTCCGCGATGAACGTTTGCCCCCAACTCAATGGGCCTTGGGTAGAATCGTCGAGACATTTCCAGGAGAAGACGGGCAAATCCAGGTTGTCCCTATCAGGACCAAGGACACTGTTCTCAAGCCCCCAATTTCTAAGGTTTCGTTGCTTCAGATCGAGCCTCAACCAGATAACTCATCCGCATACGGTGGGCGGTCCTCGGACTAAGGGGTCGTCGCAGAGTCTGGACGAGGTGGGCGGAAATGTTACAGATTGTCTAAGAAAATATGTCAATGCAGCCCTGTTTTATATTATTCTTGATTCCTTTTATTCTAAGTTTCGTTTTTGTGTTATACTATATACATTTTTTCTCTTGTTTTTGGGAGTTTCCGGTTTTGGTTGAGTTTAGACAACACGCAGAATTAGTCTTAGATGAAAGTTGTTAGAATTAAGTGAACAGTAAACGTGTTAACTATAAACAATCTTTTGGTTTTTTTATTTTCCCCAAACACAAACACTCCAACGACTAGTTTTGAAACTGTAGCAATTGATAATGTCGGTCCGCTAAGAATATCTAATGGGTACATATATATTTTAACAGCGCAGTGCGAATTGACAAAATTTGTGATAGCACACCCCAATGAAACCAAAGATGCCGACACTGTAGCTAAAACACTTGTTGACCAATTCATTCTCAAGTATGGTAATTTCAAACATTTGAAATCAGACAAGGCTACAGAGTTCGTAAACGAACTAATGAAAAATGTGTGTAAAAATCTAAAGATGAATCAAATGTTTTCAACCCATTATCATCCCGAATTACTGGGTTCAGTGGAGCGCAATCACCGCACTCTTAATGAATTCATGTTGACGTTCGCTCACTGGCTTGTAAGCAAAAAGTCAAAAATATCCCTATCTTACAAAATACTACTATACAAAGCCGTTGTAAAGCCAATATGGACCTACGGAATCCAGCTGTGGGGAACCGCATCGCCATCTAATATTGTTAAACTCCAACGGTTGTTGCAAAAAAAAAACTGTGTCTTCTCCGGGGGGTGCAATTCAAATAAAAAATATTGCTTCCAAATGATGTTTGAAAATGGTTCAATTTTATTTAATTGAAAATAGATATATTTATATATTCGATGTTAAAAATAAATGTTTATTGTTCGCGCTATATGCGAGATCGTCCGTGTCCTCATCTGTTTCAAAACTCCCACATTTGTTCTCATTACCGGAAGAACCTCATATCAAAAAGAAATAGCGAAATAACAGAGACAAAGAAAATAATTCAAACAGTAGGTTATAAAATTGCAACATGTGATAACAACATGTATTGAATTTAGCAAATGTGCAAATAAAGAAAACAAAAGTGAATTTTAATTATTAAATTGGTTTAAGTTATAATCTCAAACATTCTCCCAGCCGATGATTTTCATGGAACATTTTTAAAGTTGTCTCTTTATTCTTGTGGTAGTAAATGGCACGATAATTATGCCTGATGATGGCGATGATGTTTGGTTAACTGCTAAATGGAATAGAGGAAAGTACAAATTAATATCAGTACGACAGATCCCTAGATTCATTACACCCGTTCTTTTGAATGGGTAAGGGGCACAATTTGGCTACTGGCCGTTTCATGATCCCATTTTGCATTTTTAGAGTGACTACTCGAACAATGTTGATTTCTCCAGGATGTGTCTCGATGATCCGTCCAAGTGGCATTGATTACAACGGAATCGCTCGTCTTTGTTAAGTACTATATCGCCAATTTTTAAATCAGGTTTACGCTTTAGCCATTTCGGTCGTCGTTAAAGCCGAGATAAATATTCGCAACTCCATTTGCGCCAAAATTGATTAGCGAGGAATTGGCTATATTGCCAGCGTGTCACTACATGAGCATCCTCATTTTGATGTGATGGTGGAGCCAATAAAGAATCGCCTATAAGAAAATGGCCCGACGTGAGAACCATCAGATTGTTGGAGTCGTTCGACAGCGGGCAGAGTGGGCGGGAATTGAGACAGGATTCTATTTGTGCCAACACAGTAACAAATTCCTCGAACGTAAGCACTTGTTCTCCGATTGTTCCTTTTAGGTGGTATTTCTTCGATTCGACGCCTGCTGCCCATAATCCACCGAAATGTGGAGTTGATGGCGTCATAAAGTGCCCACTTTTTTCTGGAAGCGGTTGATTCGATGAAAGGGCCACCATATCGCTAGAAAAGATATCAGATTGCACAATCCGTATTATGCTGAACACGCTGTTTTCCAAATTGGATAATGCTAATGTCCCCGTGCATCGATTGCTAGATGATTGCTTACAGTTGAAGACATAACGTTGATAATATGCCATAACACGTATTAGCCGGTTATATGAAGATATTTTCTCGAAAACCGTTGATAAATAGCTGCTTTCGATGGTGATTCTACTAAAGATGATAACGGAATGGTTGGCGTTTTTGCTGTTGGCCATTGCTGACAATCCTTTCGAAGCCATGCAGGGCCTTGCCACCATCGTTTATCCAGAGCTAGCTTCCTTGGATTTAGACCACGACTTGAGATATCCGCTGGGTTATCTTCTGAAGCGAAGTGCCTTTGTTCGATATTTGCAGTATTTGTTTAGTCTATTAGCCACGAAAATCTTCCACCGGTTTGGATCACCGCGGATCCATCCCAATACTATCATTGAGTCTGTCCAAAAGAAGGTGTTATCATAGTCAATGTCATAATTTAGATTTTGCTTTAACCATTTGAATAACCTTGCTGCTAAAAGTGCGGCACACAGCTCTGCTCGAGGAATAGTCAGCTTCGGTTGCAATGGGGCTACCTTACATTTCGGTATCAGTAGATTGGTATGATAATTGCCTTGGCTATCTTGCAATCGGAAGTAAGCTGTCGCAGCGAATGTATGCATGGACGCATCGCAAAACAGATGGAGTCTGGCAAGAGCACACAAATGAATGGTTCCAAACCAGCGTGGTATTTGAATATTCGATATAGCATTCAGTTCGAGGACATATTTATTCCATGTGGACTGAATTCTTGGTGACACGAGTTCATCCCAAGTTATATTGAGCGACCACAATTGTTGCATAATTAACTTCGCTTTGACGATGACAGGACTTAACCAACCCAGCGGGTGCGATCGTAGATAAAATTATACGTTTCGAAGCAGGGCCAATGGGGAGTTGGAAATTAATGCTGAATGTGAATTCATCAGTCGATGGGTTCCAATGCATTCCTAAAGCCTTTAATGTTTCGTTTGAATTTAATTGCAACGATCCTTTCCTTTCACGATGTTCAGGTCGAATGTTTTCCACCAATTGAAAGTTGTTGCTTGCCCATTTACGTAGCGTAAAAGTACCAGTTCCTAGCATTCGAATTAACTGAGTTTGACTTTCAACTGCTTGATCTATCGAATATCCTCCATATAAAACGTCATTAACGTAGGTTTGTTGTTTAACTGCAGATACAACCAGAGGAAAATTATGGGCCTCGTCGTCAGCCAATTGATGCATCGTGCGGATGGCGGCATACGGAGCTGAACGCGCACCGAACATGACGGTTGAGCAATAATATTTACGGATATTTTCCGAAGGATCATTATGCCATAAAATTCTTTGGTATTGAGCGTCTTCGTCATTCATGTTAATGCAACGATACATTTTTTCAACATCTGCCATGAAAGCGTATTTGAAAAAACGCCGTTTTGTTGGTACAGCTGAAATATCAGCTTGAAGTGCAGGACCGACAGCCAACATATCATTCAGCGACTTTCCGTTTGTTGTTTTTGTTGATGCATACCACACGAACCTTCGTGGTCGTACTCGACTCCTTGGTGATAGCATGATGAGGTAGATAGCAGCAATTGTAGAAGGTGCGAGTAGGTTCCGATATTTTGTGCTTCCATTCAGGAGAGGTCACAAGTTTCATCTGGCCAAGGTGAAGATACTCGTCGATAGTGTCCTGGTAGATTTTCTGCAAAACCCGATCCTGAGTCAGCCGTCGCTCAAGATGAAGAAACCGTTTTAAAGCCACATGTCGCGATTTGCCGAGGACACTGGATGGGTTCAGACTTGATAAAATTGGTAGACGTACCACGTATTTGCCATTTTGCAGCCGCTGATGAGCTTCCTGGTAAGTTATCGCACCATTTGTTTTGATTGGATTCGACGTTATCGGTGGGCAACTCTTCCAGCTCCCAAAACCTGCGAAGCAGATTGTCAGTCTCAACATGAGTGTGCGCAGCCGTTACCGTGATAGTTGGAGTTGAAAATGGAAGAAATTGTCCAGATATTATATAACCCAGCGTCGTCCGCTGAGCAATGGGTTGTCCAAGAGCTGTGCGCTGAATGTCATCACGAATAAGTTCGTCGTAAACATCGTTGCCGAGCAGGAGATCGATGGATTGCGGCTCAAAATAGTTCTGATCAGCGAAATCAATTCCCTTGAGATAGGGGCGCTGTTCTGCGTGCAGACGTCGATGCGGCATAATTTGAACAACCTTTGGCAGAACATACGTTAGCATCTCATGCGAAATTTTTTCATCGTAGCGGGATCCAATGATGACATTAACATTTGAGCGGCTGCTGGCAGCCTTCATATCTGCTAATCCGACGATGTGGATTGCAGTCCTCCCTCGAGGTAATCGTAGTAACTGGGCGGCGCGTTCAGTGATGAAGGATCCTTGTGAGCCTTGGTCCAAAAATGCTCTGAGCTCAAGTTTTTTACCATCAGCGGCCTTGGCTGTTACTAATGCTGTTGGAATAAGAACATCTTAATTAATCAATGCTGAAAATGCGCATCGTTTTGATATATCAGTATTGGCGTTTGATACTTGGCTTGATGTGCCTACCGCTACATGTGATGTTGTTGTAGCTCGTGCGGCATCCATATTAGAATAAATAAGTGTGTGGTGCTTCCCGCCATAAGTTAAGCAACTTCTTCGGCTACTACATTTCGACGCAATATGCGAATATCCTAGGCAATTGAAAAATAAATTATGCTTGCCAACCAACTCTCTTCTTTCAGACACACTCATGCGGAGAAATAGTGACATTCGCGTACTGGATGGTTAGCCTTTCCGCAGATTGGGCACATTATTTCTTGCTTCAGAATCTGATAAGATTGGCGAGTTGTAGGTTTAGGACGATTATTTTGATTACGGGACCCTTGTGCTGATGGCTGTATGGAAGCCACTTGCGATACATTTAAAGTAAGTAGCATTTGATGATACTCGTCCAAAAATTCACACAATTTTTCAAAATTCGGAATATCCTTGCTTTTCCGCAACGTGCGATCCCATTCAGAGTGAATGTTCAAAGAAACTTGTTTCAATAAGTAATAGACGAGGATTTCATTTTGTTTGTCTACACTGAACCGTTTTATCGATGCAGGATCCTCGCGAACTGAATGTGATTGCTGGGAGAGCACATCCATGTAGTGCGTGAATAAAATTATTTTGTTTTCATAGGTATTGTTCAGCATTTCCCATGCGGTTTTATAATTTTCTTCCGCAAGACTAAGATGTTGTATGTTTTGCTCAGCACTTTCAGTCAAAGAGTTCTTTAAATAATGGAACCGTTGAACATCAGACAAAGTGGTGCAGTTGTGCAGTCGAGACAGAAATACTTCCTTGAAGGCAGGCCCTTCGATATAACTTCTATTGAAAATTAGAAGCTTCACTTCAGGTATTGGTAGGTCTTTACAAGAGATGGCAGCTGAGGATTCGCTAAATTTTGACCCTGACGAAGTTGCAGCAGATGTTACTGGTTGAGGGGGGCAAGCAATGACATATGCGTTGCGAATAGTTGACACGACATAGATATATTCCTCTTCAAATTTATCTGCTAGCTCGGCTGCAATGTGAAGAGTTTTTACGACGTCATCAGCATCAGCCATCCTCATCAGTGATCGATGATTTTCCCGAAACTCTTTATGTAGTGTGCCCAACGACTCCAAACGTGTTTGAAAATAAGACTCTGTCTTGCGGCTCGCGGAGTCTTTCGCAAAGTTTCGAGCCACTTTTTGCACTGACGCAGAAATCGAGTGTTGTTCGGCGATAATTTCCGTTGCCATTTCAATTCAAAATTTCTTTAAATTATCTAGAGAATCCGTCGAACCAATATCAAAATGCACTTACCTCATAACCTCTTTTTGATTCCGTTTTGTATATGGTCACGTGTGGCTGATGAAATCGTCAATGATGTTGCTGCCGTAGTTGTGAATACGATTTTTCCAATAGCAATAATACGATCCGCGTTGATAGCGCCACAATTAAAATCAAAGAATTATTGTTTATTTCAATCCTCACAGGAGGCACCAAAATGTTGTTGCAAAAAAAAACTGTGTCTTCTCCGGGGGGTGCAATTCAAATAAAAAATATTGCTTCCAAATGATGTTTGAAAATGGTTCAATTTTATTTTATTGAAAATAGATATATTTATATATTCGATGTTAAAAATAAATGTTTATTGTTCGCGCTATATGCGAGATCGTCCGTGTCGTCATCTGTTTCAAAACTCCCACATTTGTTCTCATTACCGGAAGAATCTCATATCAAAAAGAAATAGCGAAATAACAGAGACAAAGAAAATAATTCAAACAGTAGGTTATAAAATTGCAACATGTGATAACAGCATGTATTGAATTTAGCAAATGTGCAAATAAAGAAAACAAAAGTGAATTTTAATTATTAAATTGGTTTAAGTTATAATCTCAAACATTCTCCCAGCCGATGATTTTCATGGAACATTTTTAAAGTTGTCTCTTTATTCTTGTGGTAGGAAATGGCACGATAATTATGCCTGATGATGGCGATGATGTTTGGCTAACTGCTAAATGGAATAGAGGAAAGTACAAATTAAAATCAGTACGACAGATCCCTAGATTCATTACACCCGTTCTTTTGAATGGGTAAGGGGCACAATTTGGCTACTGGCCGTTTCATGATCCCATTTTGCATTTTTAGAGTGACTACTCGAGCAATGTTGTCTTCTCCAGGATGTGTCTCGATGATCCGCCAAAGTGGCATTGATTACAACGGAATCGCTCGTCTTTGTTAAGTACTATATCGCCAATTTTTAAATCAGGTTTACGCTTTAGCCATTTCGGTCGTCGTTAAAGCCGAGATAAATATTCGCAACTCCATTTGCGCCAAAATTGATTAGCGAGGAATTGGCTATATTGCCAGCGTGTCACTACATGAGCATCCTCATTTTGATGTGATGGTGGAGCCAATAAAGAATCGCCTATAAGAAAATGGCCCGACGTGAGAACCATCAGATTGTTGGAGTCGTTCGACAGCGGGCAGAGTGGGCGGGAATTGAGACAGGATTCTATTTGTGCCAACACAGTAGCAAATTCCTCGAACGTAAGCACTTGTTCTCCGATTGTTCCTTTTAGGTGGCATTTCTTCGATTCGACGCCTGCTGCCCATAATCCACCGAAATGTGGAGTTGATGGCGTCATAAAGTGCCCACTTTTTTCTGGAAGCGGTTGATTCGATGAAAGGGCCACCATATCGCTAGAAAAGATATCAGATTGCACAATCCGTATTATGCTGAACAAGCTGTTTTCCAAATTGGATAATGCTAATGCCCCCGTGCATCGATTGCTAGATGATTGCTTACAGTTGAAGACATAACGTTGATAATATGCCATAACACGTATTAGCCGGTTATATGAAGATATTTTCTCGAAAACCGTTGATAAATAGCTGCTTTCGATGGTGATTCTACTAAAGATGATAACGGAATGGTTGGCGTTTTTGCTGTTGGCCATTGCTGACAATCCTTTCGAAGCCATGCAGGGCCTTGCCACCATCGTTTATCCAGAGCTAGCTTCCTTGGATTTAGACCACGACTTGAGATATCCGCTGGGTTATCTTCTGAAGCGAAGTGCCTTTGTTCGATATTTGCAGTATTTGTTTAGTCTATTAGCCACGAAAATCTTCCACCGGTTTGGATCACCGCGGATCCATCCCAATACTATCATTGAGTCTGTCCAAAAGAAGGTGTTATCATAGTCAATGTCATAATTTAGATTTTGCTTTAACCATTTAAATAACCTTGCTGCTAAAAGTGCGGCACACAGCTCTGCTCGAGGAATAGTCAGCTTCGGTTGCAATGGGGCTACCTTACATTTCGGTATCAGTAGATTGGTATGATAATTGCCTTGGCTATCTTGCAATCGGAAGTAAGCTGTCGCAGCGAATGTATGCATGGACGCATCGCAAAACAGATGGAGTCTGGCAAGAGCACACAAATGAATGGTTCCAAACCAGCGTGGTATTTGAATATTCGATATAGCATTCAGTTCGAGGACATATTTATTCCATGTGGACTGAATTCTTGGTGACACGAGTTCATCCCAAGTTATATTGAGCGACCACAATTGTTGCATAATTAACTTCGCTTTGACGATGACAGGACTTAACCAACCCAGCGGGTGCGATCGTAGATAAAATTATACGTTTCGAAGCAGGGCCAATGGGGAGTTGGAAATTAATGCTGAATGTGAATTCATCAGTCGATGGGTTCCAATGCATTCCTAAAGCCTTTAATGTTTCGTTTGAATTTAATTGCAACGATCCTTTCCTTTCACGATGTTCAGGTCGAATGTTTTCCACCAATTGAAAGTTGTTGCTTGCCCATTTACGTAGCGTAAAAGTACCAGTTCCTAGCATTCGAATTAACTGAGTTTGACTTTCAACTGCTTGATCTATCGAATATCCTCCATATAAAACGTCATTAACGTAGGTTTGTTGTTTAACTGCAGATACAACCAGAGGAAAATTATGGGCCTCGTCGTCAGCCAATTGATGCATCGTGCGGATGGCGGCATACGGAGCTGAACGCGCACCGAACATGACGGTTGAGCAATAATATTTACGGATATTTTCCGAAGGATCATTATGCCATAAAATTCTTTGGTATTGAGCGTCTTCGTCATTCATGTTAATGCAACGATACATTTTTTCAACATCTGCCATGAAAGCGTATTTGAAAAAACGCCGTTTTGTTGGTACAGCTGAAATATCAGCTTGAAGTGCAGGACCGATAGCCAACATATCATTCAGCGACTTTCCGTTTGTTGTTTTTGTTGATGCATACCACACGAACCTTCGTGGTCGTACTCGACTCCTTGGTGATAGCATGATGAGGTAGATAGCAGCAATTGTAGAAGGTGCGAGTAGGTTCCGATATTTTGTGCTTCCATTCAGGAGAGGTCACAAGTTTCATCTGGCCAAGGTGAAGATACTCGTCGATAGTGTCCTGGTAGATTTTCTGCAAAACCCAATCCTGAGTCAGCCGTCGCTCAAGATGAAGAAACCGTTTTAAAGCCACATGTCGCGATTTGCCGAGGACACTGGATGGGTTCAGACTTGATAAAATTGGTAGACGTACCACGTATTTGCCATTTTGCAGCCGCTGATGAGCTTCCTGGTAAGTTATCGCACCATTTGTTTTGATTGGATTCGACGTTATCGGTGGGCAACTCTTCCAGCTCCCAAAACCTGCGAAGCAGATTGTCAGTCTCAACATGAGTGTGCGCAGCCGTTACCGTGATAGTTGGAGTTGAAAATGGAAGAAATTTTCCAGATATTATATAACCCAGCGTCGTCCGCTGAGCAATGGGTTGTCCAAGAGCTGTGCGCTGAATGTCATCACGAATAAGTTCGTCGTAAACATCGTTGCCGAGCAGGAGATCGATGGATTGCGGCTCAAAATAGTTCTGATCAGCGAAATCAATTCCCTTGAGATAGGGGCGCTGTTCTGCGTGCAGACGTCGATGCGGCATAATTTGAACAACCTTTGGCAGAACATACGTTAGCATCTCATGCGAAATTTTTTCATCGTAGCGGGATCCAATGATGACATTAACATTTGAGCGGCTGCTGGCAGCCTTCATATCTGCTAATCCGACGATGTGGATTGCAGTCCTCCCTCGAGGTAATCGTAGTAACTGGGCGGCGCGTTCAGTGATGAAGGATCCTTGTGAGCCTTGGTCCAAAAATGCTCTGAGCTCAAGTTTTTTACCATCAGCGGCCTTGGCTGTTACTAATGCTGTTGGAATAAGAACATCTTAATTAATCAATGCTGAAAATGCGCATCGTTTTGATATATCAGTATTGGCGTTTGATACTTGGCTTGATGTGCCTACCGCTACATGTGATGTTGTTGTAGCTCGTGCGGCATCCATATTAGAATAAATAAGTGTGTGGTGCTTCCCGCCATAAGTTAAGCAACTTCTTCGGCTACTACATTTCGACGCAATATGCGAATATCCTAGGCAATTGAAACATAAATTATGCTTGCCAACCAACTCTCTTCTTTCAGACACACTCATGCGGAGAAATAGTGACATTCGCGTACTGGATGGTTAGCCTTTCCGCAGATTGGGCACATTATTTCTTGCTTCAGAATCTGATAAGATTGGCGAGTTGTAGGTTTAGGACGATTATTTTGATTACGGGACCCTTGTGCTGATGGCTGTATGGAAGCCACTTGCGATACATTTAAAGTAAGTAGCATTTGATGATACTCGTCCAAAAATTCACACAATTTTTCAAAATTCGGAATATCCTTGCTTTTCCGCAACGTGCGATCCCATTCAGAGTGAATGTTCAAAGAAACTTGTTTCAATAAGTAATAGACGAGGATTTCATTTTGTTTGTCTACACTGAACCGTTTTATCGATGCAGGATCCTCGCGAACTGAATGTGATTGCTGGGAGAGCACATCCATGTAGTGCGTGAATAAAATTATTTTGTTTTCATAGGTATTGTTCAGCATTTCCCATGCGGTTTTATAATTTTCTTCCGCAAGACTAAGATGTTGTATGTTTTGCTCAGCACTTTCAGTCAAAGAGTTCTTTAAATAATGGAACCGTTGAACATCAGACAAAGTGGTGCAGTTGTGCAGTCGAGACAGAAATACTTCCTTGAAGGCAGGCCCTTCGATATAACTTCTATTGAAAATTAGAAGCTTCACTTCAGGTATTGGTAGGTCTTTACAAGAGATGGCAGCTGAGGATTCGCTAAATTTTGACCCTGACGAAGTTGCAGCAGATGTTACTGGTTGAGGGGGGCAAGCAATGACATATGCGTTGCGAATAGTTGACACGACATAGATATATTCCTCTTCAAATTTATCTGCTAGCTCGGCTGCAATGTGAAGAGTTTTTACGACGTCATCAGCATCAGCCATCCTCATCAGTGATCGATGATTTTCCCGAAACTCTTTATGTAGTGTGCCCAACGACTCCAAACGTGTTTGAAAATAAGACTCTGTCTTGCGGCTCGCGGAGTCTTTCGCAAAGTTTCGAGCCACTTTTTGCACTGACGCAGAAATCGAGTGTTGTTCGGCGATAATTTCCGTTGCCATTTCAATTCAAAATTTCTTTAAATTATCTAGAGAATCCGTCGAACCAATATCAAAATGCACTTACCTCATAACCTCTTTTTGATTCCGTTTTGTATATGGTCACGTGTGGCTGATGAAATCGTCAATGATGTTGCTGCCGTAGTTGTGAATACGATTTTTCCAATAGCAATAATACGATCCGCGTTGATAGCGCCACAATTAAAATCAAAGAATTATTGTTTATTTCAATCCTCACAGGAGGCACCAAAATGTTGTTGCAAAAAAAAAACTGTGTCTTCTCCGGGGGGTGCAATTCAAATAAAAAATATTGCTTCCAAATAATGTTTGAAATTGGTTCAATTTTATTTTATTGAAAATAGATATATTTATATATTCGATTTTAAAAATAAATGTTGATTGTTAACGCTATATGCGAAATCGTCCCTCTCGTCATCTGTTTCAAAAATCCCCCACTTGTTCTCATTACCGGAAGAACCTCATATTAAAAAAGAAATAGCGAAAAAATAGACAAGAAAATAATCCAAACAATAGGTTATAAAATTGCAACATGTGATAGCAGCATGTATTCAATTGGGCAAATGTGCAAATAAAGAAAACAAAAGTGAATTTTAATTATAAAATTGGTTTAAGTTATAATCTCCAACACCAACGTAGCCAGTCAAAATGCCTTAGGACAATTGCAGGTGCACCCTGGTATTTAAAGAATGAGAATATCCTCAGATATTTAAACGTATCTACAATAAAAGAAGAAATAAAAAACTGCTGGAGAAGTTATTCACAGAAGCTGAAACTACACCCGAACACCTGCAAGGGAGCTATTGTCATACAAAGGTCAAAAACGATTAAAAAGGAAAGATACCATTAACCTACAACACTAGAAATTAATTATGTACGAGTATATATAATCTCAACAGTACTGTATAATGTAATGTGTACCTGTGTAATCCTATGCTAATTCATGTTATGTTCGGACGATTGGCGAAGAACATATTAATTTGAAATTAGTTCTTAAGATTTGAAAAACTTATTGTGAGTTTCTTGTATTCTAAGAAAAATTCAATAAATTATATATATGAATATAAAAAAAAAAAAATTGTTGACGTTCGCAAAAGATAACGAGTGGGACAAATGGATATCATTTTATTCTTTTGCTTACAATACAACACCGCATGTCGATACGGGTTACTCACCATATGAGCTTGTTTTTGGTAGACTGCCACACATACCAAGGGACATAATTGAAACAAGAGAACCAATTTATGATATTGAAAATTATGCGAATGAACTGAAGTTGAGAATGAGAACGTCATGTAGAAGAAAATGCATAACAATATGCTAAAACGATACAATGTTCTGACACGAGAATACAAGAATAGAAAATAGAAAATAAAAAACTAATGTATGAATAAAAATATATATAAAAACCAAAATATAATATATATATATATATATATATATATATATACTCGTATATATATATATATATATATATATATATATATATATATATATATATAACTATATATATATATATATATATATATATATATATATATATATATATATATATATATATATATATATATAACTATATATATATATATATATATATATATATATATATATAATATAAAACTACTATTATAAAAAATTGTAAACATATAGTTAATGCATTTTATTCATATTACACATAAGACAAATTATTTCTCACATAAATATATACTAAATACAAATCTAATAAGTAACAATTTTGTATTAAATTAAATCCAATAAGTAAAAATTAGAATCAAATAAGTAAGAACTTATTTCCACCACACACAAAACACATAAAAATTTAAAGTTGTTTTTGTTCTCTTTCAAACATCTGTAAATTTTTTCTTAAAGAGTGAGGGAATGTTGTTACCGCACCACTAGTATTTTGCAGTATGGTGGCTGCGGCTAGCTCACTGCAATGGTCATGGTTCTTAACCCGCCACACTGCATCGGGTGGGGCAACACTACAAAAAAAACTCCAACTCACCATTTTGCCGGTTCTCAGCCGGGCATCCTCCTCCTCGACGACAAGCGAGCCCGCCCCATAATTTCAGCCTTAGCCTAACATTTTAAACATAACTAAACATTCTACCTCATACACTTAAATAAATAACATTTATACATATATACTTAATAACTTAAATTTTAAACTACCATATACTTAGCATTATCCTTAGTGAGGCGGGCGGCAGCTTCCTTTTCCTCCGGTATCGAAAGAGCCCAGACACGTATTTACACCTATTCTTCTTCAGAAATTAAAAGCGTGAGCAACGAACACATAGCGAGCTCAACTTATCGCACAAAATAAATCTCAAATTGTAGTCAACCCCCGGCGTACGATCACTGACCTTTTTATTACTTCCACTTCCACGCTGCACTTATTTACACTTTATTTTCTTATATTTTGCTTCAAGTATCTTTAAGTTTTGCTTTTGATTTTATTCTTCCAAACAGCAAAAGCCGGACTTTGTGGTAATTTGAATATTTTCAGTACACGAATGTAAGTAAGATTAGTTTTCTCTCTCAAATGAGCCTAATTGAAAAACACTCAAATTCAATTTATATTATTTTTTTCTAACAGTGCACAGTCACACAATCAACAAATAATCAGAAAAGATCAGTAGGAAAAACGCAAATTTAAACGCGCGCAGCAACAAACAAATGGAAACAACTTTACTCCCAAACACTTTAAACTGCACAGAGACCGTTTTTTCCCTACCACCGCCTTAAATGTCTTTTCCCCTTTTTTCTTAAAACCGTATTTTCCATTTCCTCGGCCTCTTCCGCTATTCCATCATTGACCGCTCCAGCGGTCAAGTCGGTCAGTTACCTCACTTTCGAATTTTTACTATTCTGAGGCAGCGCCATCTCTACCTCAGAATCGTCAGGTAGGTTTTTGACTGGCCGCATTCACTAGAAAAGCGGACAAGTGGAAGCAAGTAAAGAAGGAGAGAAGCAATACAAACAAAACGAACATACAGACGGTTGTCGCCAAAAACCACGATCGCAACAAAACACACGGGTTGCCAGGAGCACTACAAACGCCGCCGGAACACGGATGGAAGCGTCGATCAGCATTTAATGCTCTACCCTGAGCTAGCCGGGCAACTATACCTACATATACCTTAAACAAGTAAACTAACAATACTTCCTTTTCAGAACCACCACACTGATGATGATTACGGATCCCAACACCTAATTGCAGGGTAATTATTCCGAAAACAAAATTTCTTAATTTAACCCTATATTCATTTTGTCTTCCCAGCCATTCGACTCGAAGAATAACTCAACTAATAAACGCTAACCTACACACCTATACTGTATCGTATAAACAGGAACATTTTTATTTATTTTACCTTACAAAATACATAGTAAGCAAATCTATTTTCAGATTTTTATCTCAGACCACTCTCCAACTGGACATCTACATCAACGAAGCAGACTTGGGAGTATGTTGTTTTATATGTATTTTTACACCATTAATAAGATCCCCACAACTAACTTTCCTTCACCCAATTATGAATTATTGCTACCTTATTTCTTATGGCCGCCAACGTGAGCTACGCCCCGAGATTAAGAGTCGCGTGCTCTTACCGGTTTAGATTCCTACTATGGTTTTATGTCCTTGGCATGGAACACTCCTACCGATTTCCCTCGCAAACCTTCTATTAGGTATAGACAATTCCCCAGGGGCTTCACTACTCGACACTTTACAAATTTTCTGCAAAATTTTCGTGAAAAATCACTCAATGTAAAATTACGTCGAAAGAGTTCCTGGCCCGGGCCCTGGAGCGTGGATATTTTCCTAAAAAATCTATATAAAGCCGTTGGAATGGCCGATTGTTGCTGACTTCCCTTTCCATAAACGGACTAGAAACCTGATTGCTATGCTTCGTTTCCTTGCAGATCCTGCAATCTCTCAGGTAATTCCGCACCTGCACCGCCATATCTGGCCAATAGTAAAACTTTCTTACCCGGTGCAATGTCTTAGCGACTCTCCCGTGAGCTAACAACTCAAGCTCATGGGATTGTGATACAACTGTCGACGTTAATGCTTCGGGCATCCATAGCTTCCAACAGGGACACCTGCCCAATTCCTTATTAGCCACAGTACGTTTATACTCGTATATCTTTCCATCACGTACTTGCAAATCCGGGAACTTTCCTATATTCTCTTCAATAGTCTGCTTTCGCTGAACATACTCAGGCGAATTATATTCCGTAGTGTCCATATCAAGAATATTCAGAGACACTTCCTCCATCAACCGGGAAAGCGTATCAGCCACTACATTTTCACTCCCCTTTCAGTGCTCAATTTGAAAGTCATATGCCTGAAGCTGAAAAGACCACCTGGCTAACCTCCCACTCAAGTCTTTCAATGACATGAGCCATTTTAAGCTAGCATGATCGGTGATCACGGTAAAAGGCATCAGCTCTACATAGGCCATGAACCGTCGCACCGCTAGAACCGCTGCCAGACACTCCTTTTCTGTCACGCTGTAGTTCAGCGGGCAACTATTCATTTTGTACGAATAGTATGCTATAGGACGTTCATGTCCAGTCTTATCTCTTTGGAAGAGCACCGCCCCAACGCCGTAATGGGACGCATCACACTGGATATACAACTAATGGATAGAAACTCCGTTTCTCAAAATCTGGTTGCGCTAATACGGGTGCTGTGGTGAGAGCCTGCTTCAATTCCGCAAATGCGGCAAGTGGTTCTGGAGTCATCACAAATTTCCCGCTCTTTCGAAGCGTATCGGTCAAAGGCGCCGCAATGTCTGCAAAATTCACCACGAATCTTCGATACCACCCTACCGTTCCCAAAAAACTTCTGACCTGCTTTGGTGACTTTGGGACAGTAATTCTATTCAGCACCAAAATCTTTTCCGGGTCAGTTTTTAACTCCCCATGGCCTATCACAAACCCCAAATATTTTACCTCTTTACAGCAAAACTTCGATTTCTGTAATCCTATTGTTAGATTCGCATCAGAGAGACATTTCGCTACTTCTCCTAATAAACGCACACTGTACTGAAATTTGGCGATACAAACAAATCGTCCAGATACACAAATACATTACCCAGGAGACGTTGCGGAATTACTTTGTCCATCAGCCTGCATAATCTCTGTGCCGTATTGCATAGCCCAAAGGGCATTACCCTAAACTGGTACAGGGGTCTTCCTGGTATGGTAAAGGCTGTAAAGGCTTTACTCCCCGGTTCCAGTTCAATATGCCAAAATGCGAACTTGAGATCTATGCTGCTGATGAACACTGCCTTGTTAGGGTGTCCTTGCTGGTCGTCGAGAGACATCCTGTCTCGGTTCGTTGGGCGCGTAGCTGAAAACACTAAACCACTAGCTCTAAAAGATACACGGAGACACTTTTTGGTCTCAAAGATAATAATCACAAGACTTTATTTCTTACAAATACTAATTCTTATATACTATTTATTAACACTCATCTCAGTCTGTGAACTGACTTTCTGGTGTTCCAGTTCCGCACCTGCTAATTGGTGTCAGTTGGTCAAGCCAACTGACCATAATGAGAATATCGAAGGTGCATTACGCTGCCCTCGTCGAATCGACTGCGGAACTGTAATACCATGAAAGTTTACATAATAACATTACACAGATCATATTAACTTAAAATACTTGGACGCTAAAAGTAGGTTCTATTCTTAAATAACTTTTAGCACATGCTAATCCCACAGAGTGTGGCATCTATTAGGAGTCGATGCTGTGCGTCAACTACTCGTAGGTAGCTTGGTTCTAACTCACAACATCCCTCCCTTCTTCCTAAAAGAAGTTAGTGCAACTCACTTCTAATGAAAGTTTACAATCATTTCTGCACTTTAAACAATCTGTGCATTTTCTTAAACCACATGTATAATTTTTCTTCTTTTTTTTCAAATTCGTCTTATTTGGGTTCTCTTATTGTATCCATTTCTTTTCCATATTATTTTTTTTCTTACTTTGTTTTCATTTTCTTTTGTATTTTTTTCCCTCTATCATTTAAAAAAAATATATTTCCCTTTTTATAATTTGATCGGTTGGTTGACTCTTTTCTCACTGGGGTATAAACAATTACATATACTGCTATATTTTCTACCTAAAATCTTATGTTATACTGCGTCCTCTGCTTTCTGCTGATTTGGATGCCGGCCGTCGTTGTCGGAGTGAAATTCCTCGATGAACTCAGCATACCCCTCCCTTCTTTCTGGATCGGTACGTACAAAGATGTTATAGGTTGGCGACTTGGTTTGCCATTAAAACTTTGCTTTTAGTGGCCTTCTTCTTTCCATTTATATACGAGTAACGTGCCCCACGGCTGTAGGTGGTACTGCCTCTGCTTATAGTATTAAACTTGTAAAAAACATTTGAAATACATGAGAGATTACAATACTCCTTCTTACTTTGCAGCAATGCGTTTTATGGTGGAATTGTTTCTCTTTGGCTTTCTCATTATTGTATTTTTTTTTCGTTGCCTTCGATGTGTAGACTATTGGTATTTCTCTGAGATACACTCTTAATGAGGTAATCTGTATACTGTGATCGGATACCAGTCTCTGTGTCCACTTGTATTAAATCTTATTTCATATGTAAATCACATTTCATGTGTTCATACTCTAAATTGGACATATACTTCAATGAAGCAATTAACTTCCGTGAGCCAGATTTCTTCTGCTTATTATATTTGGTGGCGGTTTCAGTCACCCTCCTTAGGCTTTTACCCATCTTCAACTTATCCAAAATCGATTCTGTTGAGATTGTGATACACTGGGTGGACATTGTAATATAAAATTGTCCAATTCAAAACATGACTCCGCAAGGAAACTTGTTTTTTTTTCGTTGCTTGTCAATAACTCATCCACAACGCATTCAAATACTGCGGCCATATGCCGTTTCGCAAAGAAAAATAACTCCGTCACCATTCATCCCCAATCCAATATATTGGCATCCTCCGGATTCCCAAACCTTGGATAGCTGCCAGAAATCTCTGATTTTCAAAAACACATCTTTCCGAATAATACGTTGGTCCCTTAGTCTGCAACGTCTTCCGATATGCGCTGTTCCTGGAATTTCCTGCTTCGGTTCACATCATCAAAACTGAATACTTATAATAATTTTCTTAGTTTTCTAGTTAACAGGCGAGTTTAATTTCAGCCCAACATTTCATAAGTTAATTTAATAAATCAAGTTCAAAATTGTATAATATTTAAACAAATATATGTACTATATATACAATATGTACCCTTGGGTATAATTTTCTTATTTAGTATAATTTGTGTTTTCTTTGGATTATTATATTTATTCCTTTAAAAATTTAGAATTTAAATAATTAATTTCTTTAACATTAATTATTTTCTCAACTACCTTTAATTTTAATCTGAACTTTTACACAGATTATTATTTTTTAATTTATAATTTTTCTTAATGCGAGTATATTCTTCATATTTAATATGCAATAATCTGTACTTATTTTGTGAAATTTGTAAGAACCAAAAATCGTTTAGAATAAAAATATAATTTCTTTTAATTCATTCGTTTCCATCTATATTTATTTGTTTTTCATATATTGCATCTTTTAAAATTTTCAAATTCTGAGCAAATTCATTTGCGCTCTCACATAAACAAGAATATTTAAGATAAACCCGTTTATGTGAAAACTTTGTCCATTGCATGACTCAATATTTCATTGCATCTAATTATTCTATATATTTAAATATACTTCTAGCCTGGTATGTATATATCCATAAACAAGTGTAGTTCCCTACAACATGTAACCTGCTTTTATATGAATACATACGAGTACATACATTCAAGGCATTTTATAATAAATTGTTTAAAATTAATTGCTACAGTTATTACCTATTGTGTAATGGTAAGCTAAATATATTGTTCTAATTCAATATATGTATATATACGAGTATACATTACTATTCCCCACACGCTAATTTCCTAAGCGATAAACCGAAAAAATCTATGTACTCGTACATATACTCGTATATACTTACTTCACCAGCGGTGCCGTTGCCTGGCGTTAACGCTTATGCATAGAATTTCATTGCGTACACTGCCGAATGTATGTATGTACATATTTGAAGTTAAGTTTTATATTACTTACCCACGACTGTCTTATAATTTAATTTTTTAAATTTTGTCCAATGAACCCGTTTCTTGTTATTCAACATATTTTCCTGTACTGTGCTTCTTTCGGCCATAGTGCCTAATAAGCAAATTTTTGTTACGTCAATTATATTCGCCCGATTTTAAATGGCACACTTCTACTGGCCTTGACTTTGAAAATCGGAGCTGTGTGTGTTATTTGATAAACACACGTACATGTTTACGTTGTTATTCTTGTGTTTACAATTGTAAAACACTGTTAACACATGTCTTTAGTTGTGTGGTCTAATGTGGAACAATTTCAATAAATTATTATGGAGCTTTTTATGCTTGCCCCTAATTGTTACGACTGTTGTAACTGGGCTGCGGATATCTGCTACTAATACGGACCTATCCAAACAGGTGAGAATTTGTTTCTCCTAGCCTGATTCTTCATGAGTACTTGATCACCCACGTGAAAGATTACTGGATTTAATACCTTGTTATACGCTTCCCTGGCTACCCGTTTACCACATTCCTGATTTTCTCTAACCAATTCATGCGCTCGCTGTAGCTGGTACTTTTGCACTTTATTGGGGTCACCAGCATTGTACACTTGCGCACACTTGCGCTTCAAATTTGCTGGCATGTTGAAATGAAACCCGTAGAGTGTTCTAAACGGAGTTTGCTTCGTTGATACATGCACAGTATTGTTGTGTACATGCATTGCAGTGGTCAACCATTGATCCCAATTCGAGCCGTCTTCCTTGGCAAAACTGAGCAAGTGCTCGGCCAGAGGTCGATGACTACGTTCCAATGAGCCATTCGCCTGTGGATGATATGGTGTTATATGCAATTTCTTGATTCCCAGCATTTTACACGTTTCTGAGAATAGTTTCGATACGAAATTTGAACCATTGTCGGTTATCAAAACCTTAGGTATGTTGTATAGTACTATAATTTCATCAAAGAATGCTTTGGCCACCGTACTTGCTTCAGCATCGGGTATAGCCACGCACGCCATATACCTTGAGAAATCGTCTTGGAACGTCAAAATGTATTTATTTCCCGAAACTGTCTCAGGTAAAATACCTACAATATCCATATGAACTTTATCAAATGGCTGTTTTGGTGTGTCATTTAACACCATTGGCATCTTTGTTAGCATTGCACTCTTATTGGCCTGACATTTTGGACAACTCTTTATATATTTTTTAATGTCCTTGAGCATACATTTCCATCCGTATACGGACGGAATACGGACCTATCCAAACAGGTGAGAATTTGTTTCTCCTAGCCTGATTCTTCATGAGTACTTGATCACCCACGTGAAAGATTACTGGATTTAATACCTTGTTATACGCTTCCCTGGCTACCCGTTTACCACATTCCTGATTTTCTCTAACCAATTCATGCGCTCGCTGTAGCTGGTACTTTTGCACTTTATTGGGGTCACCAGCATTGTACACTTGCGCACACTTGCGCTTCAAATTTGCTGGCATGTTGAAATGAAACCCGTAGAGTGTTCTAAACGGAGTTTGCTTCGTTGATACATGCACAGTATTGTTGTGTACATGCATTGCAGTGGTCAACCATTGATCCCAATTCGAGCCGTCTTCCTTGGCAAAACTGAGCAAGTGCTCGGCCAGAGGTCGATGACTACGTTCCAATGAGCCATTCGCCTGTGGATGATATGGTGTTATATGCAATTTCTTGATTCCCAGCATTTTACACGTTTCTGAGAATAGTTTCGATACGAAATTTGAACCATTGTCGGTTATCAAAACCTTAGGTATGTTGTATAGTACTATAATTTCATCAAAGAATGCTTTGGCCACCGTACTTGCTTCAGCATCGGGTATAGCCACGCACGCCATATACCTTGAGAAATCGTCTTGGAACGTCAAAATGTATTTATTTCCCGAAACTGTCTCAGGTAAAATACCTACAATATCCATATGAACTTTATCAAATGGCTGTTTTGGTGTGTCATTTAACACCATTGGCATCTTTGTTAGCATTGCACTCTTATTGGCCTGACATTTTGGACAACTCTTTATATATTTTTTAATGTCCTTGAGCATACATTTCCATCCGTATACGGACGGAATACGGACCTATCCAAACAGGTGAGAATTTGTTTCTCCTAGCCTGATTCTTCATGAGTACTTGATCACCCACGTGAAAGATTACTGGATTTAATACCTTGTTATACGCTTCCCTGGCTACCCGTTTACCACATTCCTGATTTTCTCTAACCAATTCATGCGCTCGCTGTAGCTGGTACTTTTGCACTTTATTGGGGTCACCAGCATTGTACACTTGCGCACACTTGCGCTTCAAATTTGCTGGCATGTTGAAATGAAACCCGTAGAGTGTTCTAAACGGAGTTTGCTTCGTTGATACATGCACAGTATTGTTGTGTACATGCATTGCAGTGGTCAACCATTGATCCCAATTCGAGCCGTCTTCCTTGGCAAAACTGAGCAAGTGCTCGGCCAGAGGTCGATGACTACGTTCCAATGAGCCATTCGCCTGTGGATGATATGGTGTTATATGCAATTTCTTGATTCCCAGCATTTTACACGTTTCTGAGAATAGTTTCGATACGAAATTTGAACCATTGTCGGTTATCAAAACCTTAGGTATGTTGTATAGTACTATAATTTCATCAAAGAATGCTTTGGCCACCGTACTTGCTTCAGCATCGGGTATAGCCACGCACGCCATATACCTTGAGAAATCGTCTTGGAACGTCAAAATGTATTTATTTCCCGAAACTGTCTCAGGTAAAATACCTACAATATCCATATGAACTTTATCAAATGGCTGTTTTGGTGTGTCATTTAACACCATTGGCATCTTTGTTAGCATTGCACTCTTATTGGCCTGACATTTTGGACAACTCTTTATATATTTTTTAATGTCCTTGAGCATACATTTCCATCCGTATACTCGCCTAATTCTGTTATGAGTTTTCCAGAATCCCTGATGTCCACCTAGAGGTGAATCATGAAAACCCTTTAACACAGCCTGGATATCTTTTTTATCCTCCAGCCATTCCACACTACTGGCTGTTTGTTCATTGGCATCGTCTCCCGCATTGTTAACATTTCTTGTTGCATCAATTTTATTTTCTTGACTTCTCTCTGTGTTCTCCTTATCCGACCGTGCTTTGGCCCTCGTTTGCACTACTGATACCTTCTGTGCCTGCGGTACTCTGCTGAGTGCGTCCGCATTCAGATTCTTCTTCCCAGGTTTGTATATGATTTCAAAATCATACTCAGACAAATTGTGTCTGAACCTGGCTAGTCTAGACATTTGGTCTTTCAAATTGGCTATGCCTCCCAACGGCTGGTGATCAGTATATATTTTAAATGGGCGTCCCAGCAGATATGCCCTAAAATTCTTTGTAGCCCACACTATGGCTAGGAATTCCTTTTCTATTGTGGAGTATCTTTTCTCCGTATCGCTAAGCGCTCTGCTTGCGAATGCTATTGGTCTGTCATTACCGACTTCCCCTTGTGACAATACTGCCCCTAATGCTTCATGGTTAGCATCAGTGGTCAACAAAAAAGTTTGCTCAAAGTCGGGGTACGCCAAAATCGGTGGCGAGCGAATTATTTCCTTTGGCCTCACGAATGCTTGCTGACATCTCTCTGTCCATTCGAACTTTGCTTCTTTTCGTAGCAACTTATTCACTGGCAACGCAATTCCAGCTAGTCCTTCTACGAACTTTCTGTAATAGTTCACTAGTCCTAGGAACGCTTGCACTTCCTTTCTATTTCTCGGAATCGATAAATTTTCAACGCATTCCACCTTCTGCGGGTCAGGTGCTCCTGCTTCTGAGCAACGATGGCCTAAATAAACCACCTTTCTTCGCAAAAATTGACACTTCTCCATGTTCAATTTCAAATTGTGTTCTCGTAGTTTCTGGAGCACCTTGCACAAGCGTTGCGAATGCTGCTGCAAGTTCTTCCCATAAATTACAATATCATCGAGGTACATAAAACAATCTAACCCTTGCAAGCCTGTTAGCACATGGTTCATTAGCCGTTGGAATGTAGCCGGTGCTCCTTAATCCAAACGGCATTCTATTAAACTCATAATGCCCTACACCGGTGCTGAACGCGGTTTTCTGCTTATCTTGGGTATCCACCAAAACTTGGTGGTAGCCACTCTCTAAATCAAGTGTAGAAAAATATCTACTGTGCCCCAATTGATCCAGAATTTCTTCTATCCTTGGTATCGGAAACAGTTGCTTGATAGTGGCGCCGTTCAATTTCCCAAAATCGACGACCATTCTCCACTTCTTTTGATCCTGAGCACCTCCCTTCTTTGGTACCAAAATTATTGGTGAGTTCCAAGGCGAGATACTTGGTGAAATTATGTTATCTGTATTATATGGCAATCTGTATTGCTTCTGGTTTATCGGTGGTTGATCCACTCTAGTACTCATGCTCTACCTCTGGCGTATATGTCAACTGGTCTACTTACAGCAAAAATATGTCATGGAATGACGTAGAAATGGCTTCTATCGATGCCTTCTCTTCTTGCTTGGGTCTAACTTAAATGATTCTAGCACCCTCTCCATTCTTTTCCTTATATCTACCTGCTTAATCTGATTAACCGATCTATAATTCGGTTCTTTAAAATTATCGTAGCTAGTGAACTTAGGCCTAAAATCCTCATCCGTCAGGTAGTCCTTTTCTGAGGCTTTGAGTACGCAAGCGTAGACCTTACCCTTGTCAACGTGCTTTATGATTTCTCCCATATATACGCCCTCCGCTAGCTGTTGCTTGTGCAAAACAACAGTCCTAAGTTTCGTGTTTACATGCATAGTAACTACTCTAGTTGACCTTGCATTCACTACCTCCATACAATTCTTAACCCTATCCACGGTTCCTTCCTGCCAAGACTTTAACGGAAGAGTAAGGATTCTATTCTTATTATCATCATAAAATGATAACTGCTTTTCTAGCGCATCCAGAGATTATCGCGGCCCCAGAGATTATCGCGGCCAATTATCCCATCGGCCAGGATACCTTTCCTATCCACTACCACTGCGTGCACTCTAAAACTCATACCCTTAACTCCACTGTGCCCTATTCTGAGCGACTCCAATGTCCTAATGCACCCTCCAAACGCTCCGTTAAGCGTTTTTAAGTCCATTTGATTGATGTCTAACCCCTTCCGTAAAACACTAGATTTTACGAGGCTGGTGTCCGCCCCTGAATCTACTAATAGCACTAGCTTTCCACTAGCTGATTCCTTGCAGGGTATCTCGATGAAGGCATCACCTATCCTGCTCATAGAGAAGCAATGTCCTTTTGTTCCAAAATGGACGCGTATCTACTTCCTAACTCTCCAAATTGTTTTCTCCATGCACCACAGTTATCCCTTACAATCTTATACTCCCTAAAAATTACCGTGAATATCTTAACTATACATCCTCGTACTACGTACGCGGCGATTGGCCTATACTCTCTAACCTTATTAAAACTTAATCTAAGTACTAGAATCATCAGAGTTACCCAAATCAACACGCAATCAAAAATTTTTTCCCGGAGAGACTCTTGCTCCTCCGTATCTTGAACCATTGTTCTTGCATTACTCGGTACGTGGTATTGGAGAGCCTCTTGCTCCTCCTTTTCCTGGACTGTAATTCCTACATTACCAGTCACACGTACCTCCGGCCTAACTGTTACTTCCTTTCTTCTGGCTTTCCAGTCTACTGGCCTCGATTGGGCCGCTGGAAGTTTCCCTGGTTCCATTGTTGGAATTGTCTATCCCTGCATTCCGCTGCCCGATGTCCCATTCGTCCACATGAGAAGCATTTCAACCACTGTTGGGTGTTGCCTATCCTTTGTTCACTTTTAGAATTCCAATTTGGTCGCTGCTGACCACTCCCAGTGTTGAAAGGATTTCTTCCTCGGTTAATCCCTAACGTTGAATTAGCTCGGGGACTACTACCCCTGCTGTCCCTTAGGGGTGGATCCGGGCGCCTCGTCGCTGGCTGCCTTCTACTCTGATTCCATTCAGTGTCCACTTGGCACTGTCTACTTGCCTCATGACCATATGTTTGGCACTCCATACAATATTGCGTATTTTTGCGTGTTATGGCAGAATGAGCAAATGGGTTTCCTCGACTGGAGTCTCTCGACTAGGAATCCTTGGTCTCTTTGTTACGGAACTTGGCCCATCAATCTGCCGAATCCCTTGGATTCCGCTGATGTACCGGTCCTACCTCTGCAGGCGCATCAGTCCAGCAGATTCCACCTGTTGTTGTTCGTTGCTATATTGCTGCTTCCGCGTAAGAAACCGCTTCCACTAGCTCTGCCATACTCCTCTGCGTGAGATTAAGAGTATAATTAGCCAAGTCCCTATTTATCAGACCTGCCTTAAACACAGAAATCATAGCTCGTTCTACTTGAGCCTTGTATGCTGCAACATTTCCTGGAAACTGCCTGTTGGCTTCTGTCTCAGCAGCGTTCCCCAGAGACTGGAGCCTTCGTCCCCAGGCTCTTAATTCCTCCCATGGTTTCCGAGTTGATTCCTGTATTTCCCGTACAAGACAGTCGTACGACTTTTGTTTTAAATATGTCCGATCTAAAAGTGCACCCGGCAGGGTGCTTACTGAGCTATGCGCTAGTAAACCAAACGCATCACCAGTGGTTCTTTGTCTAATACACTTTATTAAGTGTTCCCCTTCTGCTTCCGGAAGACTCTGTTGCGCTAGCTCACAACCTTCTTTGAAGCGCCGTATCTCAGTTCTCAGATCATACAACTCGACTCCTGAGAACATGGGCACCAGCTTCTCCACCGCATGAGCTACTTCCAGAATGCCCATTTGACTCCTACGTGCTTACTTTCAACCCAAGACTCCAAAAACCACGTGTTACAGTATCCTAATTTTACAAAATAACTTGACAATTCCCTTAAATACTCCCATATGATCACCCCAAATTCAATGAGTCCCCAAATACACGCATAGCAGTATACCAAATTACAATTTATTCATATTTTCATTTATTTAATTCCACAAAAGTAATACCAGAAAACTTTTACACCCAAAGAAGTATTTTACAGCTGAATTATACGCATATTCATTTCAGTAAAATGCTCTGTTGAGCTGTTTCGCTTTTCCGTACGAAATATTGGTTCATTATTGCTGCGCAAATTGTAGTTTCGGAACTACACAAAAATTTGATGCGAACAGAGAGAAGAGAGAAGCTGTGTCACCATTAGAAGTAGCGGATCATGCCTTGACGGCAATCCAAAAAAGGACAGAAGAAAAGTTGTTCAAATTTCATGAGAAAACAGAAGATTTGAGAGCACAAAAAGAGTATCTCGAGAATAGGGTAAAGGAACTTTCTCGGAGATTGACGGAGACAGAGGAAGCAGCATCGCTGTTGGAAAAGGAATGTGCGGAATTAAAAAGAGGACGGGCTGCCAATAGGACCTCACCGAAAAAGGAGAGATCAAAATCAGCATCAGCTGGATTTACACAGACAGTATTGACATTGCCTCCGGAAGTTCGCTGGCCGGAAAATTTAACACCAGAAGGGATAAGCCGCATTGTAGAGCCCAGATTAGCTTCTAGTGAAGAAAGACAAGCTGAATTTTTGTTTGGCGCATCTGAAATCGGTGTCGAGCCATTTTCCCCGAAAGTCCAATAAATAATAAAAATCAGGGATATCCACCAAAACAGCCAGAAGCAATAACAGTGCAGCAAAGTCCGTGGAAAGTACTTCGCCTGTACGAGCAAACGGTCGAAGACTAATAAGTTTGAGTCTGTCGCTAGTCAAGTACATTTCGGATCCAAGGGGAGTGAATTTGGAAACCACCCAAAAAGACAACGCTCAAGTTTCACCGGTCATAAGTAAAACAAAAATACTCAAAATGGGTATAGCGGAGATTTCAAAGACAGTGGCCAGGCTAGTACCTGTGTTTACTGGTGCAGCTTCAGAAGATTTACGGTCAGAAGTTAACAGGTTCATTCAAGGCTGTGAACTTGCAAAGCGCATCATAGGCCCTGATGAGTTGCAGGACTTCTTTGACTGTGTTAAACAGAGGTAGTTTGGAGATGCGTACAACCTTGTGCTGCCAAAACAATTCGCCAGTGTGAATGAGCTTTACGGCCTTCTGAAGAGAACTTATCTAAAGGAGAGAACTCTGGAAGACATATCCCAAGAGATTAGAATCGGGAAACAACTGGCAGGGGAAGACATACGCGCCTTTGCCAGGCGTTTGGAGTCACTTCGGATGATGGCCCAAGAAGTAATCAAAAATAAGTACGATGGCGTTGGTGATACCGCGTTATTATACGAAGTTGACAAGTCGGTGTTAGCGACTTTCGTAGTGGGGCTCCGCAACTCCGCTCTAAAGATTCATATGCTGAATAACAAAACAGGAAATCTGGAGGAGTTGGTAGAAGAAGCAATTAGAGCGCAAGTCCTCGTGGAACGGAGTACGGCAGGTTTTAGGGAGATACATATGTTCGAAAATAGACAGGACAGTTTAACTGCCGCTGTCATGGAGAGAGAAGGAAGTAATTCCGTCCCAAATATATGCAGAGGAGCGTATAATCCCGGTGTCTCCAACAGCAGAGCCGCGACTCAGAGAAATCCGCACAGGTAGTTTGTACAGAGGGCACCCACATGTTCGTTCTGCCATAAGCCAGGTCATACAAGGGATGAATGCATTACACGCAAGAATACGCGCTACTATATGGAATGCCAAACATATGGTCATGAGGCAAGTAGACAGTGCCAAATAGACAAAAAGAGGGATCAAAGTAGAAGGCAGCCAGGTACGAGGCGCCCGGATCCACCCTTAAGGGACAGCAGGGGTAGTAATCCTCGAGTCAATTCAATGGAAGGAATTAACCAAGGAAGAAATCCTTTCAACACTGGGAATGGTCAGCAGCGACCAAATTGGAATTCTAGAGATGAACAAAGGATAGGCAACACCCAACAGGGGTTGAAATGCTTCTCATGTGGACGGATGGGACACCGGGCTGCGGAATGCAGGGAGAGGCAATTCCAACAAAGGAACCAGGGAAACTTCCAGCGGTATAGTCGAGGGCAGTAGACTGGAAAGCCAAAAGAAAGGAAGTAACAGTTAGGCCGGAGGTACGTGTGACTGGTAATGTAGGAATTACAGTCCAGGAAAAGGAGGAGCAAGAGGCTCTCCAATACCACGTACCAAGTAACGAAAGAACAATGGTTCAAGTTACGGAGGAGCAAGAGTCTCTCCGGGAGAAAATTTTTGATTGAGTATTGATTTGGGTAACTGTGATGATTCTAGTACTTAGATTAAGTTTTAATAAGGGTAGAGAGTATAGGCCAATCGCCGCGTACGTGGTACAAGGATGTATAGTTAAGATATTCACGGTAATTTGGAGGGAGTATAGGATTGTAAAGGATAACTGTGGTGCATGGAGGAAAAAATTTGAGGAGTTAGGAAGTAGATACGCGTCCATTTTGGAATCAAATGGGCGTTGTTTCGTTGTGAGCAGGATAGGTGATGCTGTTATCGAGATACCCTGCAAGGAGGCAGCTAGTGGAAAGCTAGTGTTTTTGGTACACTCAGGGGCGGACACCAGCCTCGTAAAATCTAGTGTTTTACGGAAAGGACTAGTTGTTAGCCCAAATGAAGTAAGAACACTTAATGGAGCGTTTGGAGGATACATCAGGATACTGGGGACGCTCAGAATAGGGCACAGTGAAGTTAAGGGCAAGAGTTTTAGATTGCACGCAGTGGAATTGGATAGGGAAGGTATCCCGGCCGATGGGATAATTGGCCGCGATAATCTCTGGGGCCGCACCATACTGGATGCGCTAGAAAAGCAGTTATCATTTTATGATGATAATAAGAATAGAAACCTTACTCTTCCGTTAAAGTCTTGGCAGGAAGGAACCGTGGATAGGGTTAAGAATTGTATGGAGGTAGTGAATGCTAGGTCAACTAGAGTAGTTACTATGCATGTAAATACGAGACTCAGGACTGTTGTTTTGCACAAGCAGCAGCTAGAGGAGGGCATATATATGGGAGAAACCATAACGCACGTTGACAAGGGTAAGGTGTACGCTTGTGTACTCAACGCCTCAGAAAAGGACTACCTGATGGATGAGGATTTTAGGCCTAAGTTCACTAGCTACGATAATTTTAAAGAACCGAATTATAGATCGGTTAATCAGATTAAGCAGGTAGATATAAGGAAAAGAATGGAGAGGGTGCTAGAATCATTTAAGTTAGACCCAAGCAAGAAGAGAAGGTATCGAAAGAAGCCATTTCTACGTCATTCCATGACATATTTTTGCTGGAAGTAGACCAGTTGACATATACGCCAGAGGTAGAGCATGAGTACTGGAGTGGATCAACCACCGATAAACCAGAATCAATACAGATTGCCATATAATACAGATAACATAATTTCACCAAGTATCTCGCCTTGGAACTCACCAATAATTTTGGTACCAAAGAAGGGAGGTGCTCAGGATCAAAAGAAGTGGAGAATGGTCGTCGATTTTAGGAAATTGAACGACGCCACTATCAAGCAGGTGTTCCCGATACCAAGGAAAGAAGAGATTCTGGATCAATTGGGGCATAGTAGATATTTTTCTACGCTTGATTTAGCGAGTGGCTACCACCAAGTTCAGGTGGATACCCAAGATAAGCAGAAAACCGCGTTCAGCACCATTTTAGGCCATTATGAGTTTAATAGAATGCCGTTTGGATTAACAGGAGCACCGGCTACCTTCCAACGGCTAATGAACCTTGTGCTAACAGGCTTACAAGGGTTAGATTGTTTTATGTATCTGGATGATATTCTAATTTATGGGAAGAACTTGCAGCAACATTCGCAACGCTTGTGCAAGGTGCTCCAGAAATTACGAGAACGCAATTTGAAATTGAACACGGAGAAGTGTCAATTTTTGCGAAGAGAGGTGGTTTATTTAGGCCATCGTTGCTCAGAGGCAGGAGCACTGCCTGACCCCCAGAAAGTGGAATGCGTTAAAAATTTAGCGGTTCCAAGAAATAGAAAGGAAGTGCAAGCATTCCTAGGACTAGTGAACTATTATAGAAAGTTCGTGGGAGGACTAGCCGGAATTGCGTTGCCAATTTCTTTGCGTAAAGAAGCAAAGTTCGAATGGACAGAGAGATGTCAGCAAGCATTCGAGAGGCTAAAGGAAATAATTAGCTCGCCACCGATTTTGGCGTACCCCGACTTTGAGCAAACTTTTTTGGTGACCACTGATGCTAGCAATGAAGCATTAGGGGCAGTATTGTCACAAGGGGAAGTCGGTAATTACCGACCAATAGCATTCGCAAGCAGAGCGCTTAGCGATACGGATAAAAGATACTCCACAATAGAAAAGGAATTCCTAGCCATAGTGTGGGCTACAAAGAATTTTAGGGCATATCTGCTAGGACGCCCATTTAAAATATATACTGATCACCAGCCGTTGGGAGGCATAGCCAATTTGAAAGACGAAATGTCTAGGCTAGCCAGGTTCAGGCACAAATTGTCTGATTATGATTTTGAAATCATATACAAACCTGGGAAGAAGAATCTGAATGCGGATGCACTCAGCAGAGTACCGCAGGCATAGAAGGTATCAGTAGTGCAAACGAGGGCCAAAGCACGGTCAGATAAGGAGACGGCCAGTCGGCGGACGGAATTCAAGGGGATAAAATTGATGCAACAAGAAATGTTAGCAATGCAGGTGACGATGCCAATGAACAAAGAGCCAGTAGTGTGGAATGGCTGGAGGATATAAAGGATATCCAGGCAGTGTTAAAGGGTTTCCATGATTCACCTCTAGGTGGACACCAGGGATTCGGGAAAACCCATGATGAGTATGATGTTAACCAACATCCAGGAGACCGGCAGATGAAATGCACGAGCAGCGGACAAAAATCTGACCAAATGAGAAGAAGTAAGAAGACGTAGAAGAAGAGTGATCAATAAGCCGCAAAGGAAGAAAAACGAGTTTGGCAACTATGATGTCCAGAGTTAAGTTTTGGGTTGGAAGAAAATGAAAACGAAATTAGTGAGAATTCATTTTTATATGAAAGAGTGGAAGAGCTTCCCACTTCCCATGTGCGAGATGACTACGATTTAAGCTTATGAAAAAATGGAGATGGTATCGGCTGAATACAATAGTCTCTATCTGACAAGTAAAAGTCTAATAATACTTGAGTTTTATTGCTTAACTGACGAAATGGCATGAAAAACACTAACATGTACGTTGTCCGGATAAAAAACCCAACGTGTCTGTCATTATTACATATCTCAGTATGTATATTGTATTATTGTCTAGAAAGAAGAATAGGTAATTTTAGCCAAAACCCGAGGTTACTCCGTAATTTTACCGAGAAACGGCTACAACAACAATAACAGCCACAACTACCATCGTTCAATTAGCTTCGCAGAATAATCTCCTGGCGCAAAAAATCGTTTTAACCACGAAAAGATCGAGCATGACATAGCCAAGCTTTATCGGCTAAACTTCGTAACGATTACTCCAATGAGAAAATATCCATTGTCACTGACTAAGCGAATATCGAATATTGATTTTGACTTCGTCAGAAGCGCATCTAGCCGCACAAGCTTGCATCATCTTTGTACGTACCGGTCCAGAAAGAAGGGAGGGGTATGCAGAGTTCATCGAAGGACTTCACTCTGACAACGACGGTCGTCAACTGGACCAGCAAGTAGCAGAGGGCGCAGTATAATATAAGGTTTTAGGTATAGAATAGAATTGTGTTATTGTTTAGATATTTGTATATACGCCAATGAGAAAAGAGACAATTAAAGACCAAATTATAAAAAGGGGAATATAAAAAAAATGATAGATAAAAATAAGAAAAACCAAAAACAAAGTAAAGAAAAAAATAAAAGAAAGAAAATAAAAGCTGGAAAAGAAAAGAATAAAAATCGTGATAGAGCCCAAATAAGGCGATTTAAAAAAAAATAAATAAAAACAAATTATTCTATAGAGTTAAATAGAGTTCTATAGAGTTAAATCGATGCACATATTTGTTTGCAGTGCAAGAAAATTATTGTACAGATTTAATGGAAGTTAGTTGCACTAACTTCTTTTAGAAAGAGGGGAGGGATGTTGTGAGTTAGAATCAAGCTACCTACGCGTAGTTGACTCACAGCACCGGTTCCTATTAAATTCATTAAGAGCGCACATATTTTTAGGGTGCAAATATTGTAAATGAACAGTATTTATGTATTAATTATGATGTAAACTTTTAGGGTGTCACAGTTCCGCAGTCAAGCTGACGAGGGGCATTTAGAATGCACCGACGACACTTTTACTTCAGTAGGTCAGTTGGCTTGAGCAACTGACAGCAAATAACAATTGCGTAACTGGAACACCAGAAAAGTCAAGACGTAGACTGTAATGTTTATTTGTAAATAGTATATAAGAACTAGTATTTTAAGAATAAAGCTTCTTGTTGTTTTAAACCCAAAATAGTGCAGTGCTCATTCAAGAAAGTGATGTAGGTTTACAGGTTCCCGCGCAGGACAAGCCGCGACAGGACATCCCAGAGGACGTCTCTCGCCGACAAGCAGATAAGGACCCCAACACAACCCCATTCAGTTGCCCATGCGTTGAAGTCGCCGGCAATCACTACGGGGTTCCTGCCTTCCGCGTCCAGAGCTAGTCTGTGTGCCACTGACTCGAACTCATCCGCAGTTAGGCTCGGCGGCATGTAGCAACTGTACACCGTGGTCCCTCCAATGGTCGCTCTGAGGTAGCAATCGCTTCTCTCTATGTTGCTTAGTTGTATAGGCTTGGTTCCGCACACCCAAAGTGCGGCACCACCAGGGGTGTCTTCGGGCCATACTCCTTGGTGCTTGCGCCTATACGGCTCGCTAAGCACTGCAACATCGACCATCTGTTCCCTAACGGCCTGCTCGAGGAGATCCAGTGCAGCCTCGCAGTGGTTGAGATTGACTTGGAACAACCGCATCCCCTGCGCCTGGACGTCTACTCCGCGGCTCGCTTGTAGGATGGGCATGAGCTGCATCCTGTCGGATGCTCCACATCCTTGCGGCCGCTGGCCTTACAGAGGGCACAGGTGGGGCCCTTGTCGCACTCCCGTGCGTTATGGCCCTATGTGCCGCATCTGTAGCACTTGTGACACCAATCGTCCTTGCTACCGTATTTCTGCGCGGTGTGGCCGAACTCCATACATTTGAAACAACGCAGGGAAGTCACCTTTTCGTGCACCCGGCCCTCCGACTCTCAGCCTGCCAGCTTTCAGAAGGGCTGCGGCTGCCTGGGGCGACAGACTGATGACCGCTGTCTGTGTTCCACCGTACGCTTTCCTGAGGGACCTGATTGCATCCAAGGGAGGTCTCTCCGAGAGATTGGCTGTACACAGCGCCTCGTGGACATCTTCCACCGTGGTGACTTCGTTCAGGTCTTTCACCTCCACTAGGGTTTCCTGCGTGAGCTTACGCACCTCCACACTGGTTCCCAGGACAGTCGCCACCGCCTCATGATACTGGGTGTCTTTGGATCTGCCGCCACGCTCAACTCCAGCAGCAGTTCACCCTTGGCCGTCTTTTGGATCCTGCGGACGCTCTCTGCCAGCTCTGACAGCTGTGGTTCCCTCTTGATCTTGCGGAGGATGTCCGCGTAGCTCACCGTGCCAGTTTCCCTGATGACGATGGCATCGGGGCGCGCTGGCTTAGGCTTCGGGCCCTTCCACTTCGCTTGGGGTCTGGAACGAACTGTGGTCCACTCTACTTTTGCACCCTCCGCCTTTCCAGCCATAGGCTTATGGGTCTTAGGATTTGGCGTGGTTACCTTTTCTCGGCCGCCAGTGTCGGGGCATCCCCCCTCCTCCTCTTAGCTACCGCTCGGCTAGTCGGACTTACTTGCTCCGGATCCTCCTTCTCACGGGGGCGCTTTGGCGTTGCGACTGCGGCCGCGTAGCTCTTCGCCTGGGCAGGGGCTGCCCGCGAAGACGCACCGACTTTGCCCTGGTTGTCCACAGGAGGGCCGCCAACCTGCACCTCCTTGTCCACCTTCTCCGTCCGCCCTTCAGTCTGGACTGCCCTGTCGGCTTGCAGCAGCTGTGGCACTCTCGCAGCCGTACCTGCGTCCTGCTCCTCACTTGACACTTGACATGTGCAACGTAATTAGAGTCCTAGAGTGCAGTCTGTGAGGAGCAAATTTTAGGCGTAAATTTGCCCATACAAATTTAGTTTTGCCATAACGCCCCAAACGTGTATATTTAAAATAGGGGCCAAGTGCTTAAACAACCAACCCTAAAATATACACGTTAATAGTCCTAAGACTTTGGCACCTCCCACCTGCATTGCTAAAAAGCACATACACAACCGCCATCATATTTAGTGCAGCAGCCATCATACAAGTGAGTCTAAGACACCTCCCACCATAGTAATGCTATTAACAACAAGTGTTATACTCTGCGTTGGGAGGACAGAAGACACAGCCACAATTAAGTCAGACAGTGGAACCCTGTGATAAGCGATGAAAAACATGCAAGAAGTCAACAACACAAGATAACACAGGAGAATATCACACAAACAATTGTGCAACCGGTTGACCACAGTTAAAATAATATGAATGTACAACAACAGTGCCCAACGCACTGATTTGAATTTACAACAACAGTGCCTAACGTAAGGTTAGAAATTTACAAGAGATACCGACAGAAGTTGCCGACTTCATTAGTTTGGAAAATAACCCACTAACAACACCCAAAAATGAAGGCCAAGCACAAAGTGGAACACGACAGACCGATCGCTAAGCACACCAACTGGCCGGACAAAGCATAAAGAGGAGAAGCAGAATTAAATATCCAATATTTAATATTTTGAAATATTTTATGCCATCGATATAAAATATCAACAAAGTGGTGAAGGTGGCCGAAGGACAAATAGCAACAACAACAAACTACACAAGGAACAACAACAAGCTAAATCATCACAACAACAACACAACATTGAAGGTGGCACAAGGGCAAAAAAAACTTACAAGAACAACAGCGAGAAAACAACAACAATGTGCTGAAGGTGGCCCGAGGTCAAATTCAAACAAGAAGAACAATGCGGGAAACCGTAGCAACATGCCACAACAAACTACAGTTCCCGCACAACAACAACTATTGGATGATCTACACTAAACCTAGAGCATAAAAGCAGGAGCAACTGGCAACTCAGTCTCTTTCTTTCATTCGGCATCAGGCAGAAAAGACGCTCTTTTTTCAGTCGTCATCAGGCAGACAAGACGCTCTTTCTTTCCTACGACATCAAGCAGACAAGACGCTCTTTCTTTCTTTCGGCATCAGGCAGACAAGACGCTCTTTCTTTCTTTCGGCATCAGGCAGATCAGACACATAGTACTAAACAGAGTTATGTCAACTGACAAACGCTACAGAAGCTAGGGGAATCTAGAGGAGATTATGGTTTATAATCGATTCTCTGCTAGAAACCCACACTGACAAACGCAACAGAAGCTAGGGGAATCTAGAGGAGATTATGGTTTATAATCGATTCTCTGCTAGAAACCCACACTGACAAACGCAACAGAAGCTAGGGGAATCTAGAGGAGATTATGGTTTATAATCGATTCTCTGCTAGAAACCCACACTGACAAACGCTACAGAAGCTAGGGGGAAATAGAGTTCAACTGTGTCTGTATTTAAGTTTAGTAAAAATAATTGTATCATGTAGTTAAGCCTTTCTTTAAAATTAATAAATAAATAAAATAATTAAAACCACGTAAACAAGCTTTGAATACTTTGAGATTTTCTGTAAACTACTCCTGGAAATCACGGCGAGCTTACCCCGGCGAAAACGAGTCGTTACAAGTCATTGGGGAATCAGTTTTTTGAATTTGAGTGGAATTTGAGATAGTCTTAAGCGAAAGGGTGTAGTGTACCACACAAGTGTACACTGACGACCACACATCGTCATAAGCACCGTAGCAAGTCGCATGTGGGAACGAACTGACAATAGCGCAACGTGTGCAATTGCACTCAATCCCCAAATACGCTAGACAAGCATTTTGGTGGTGCATTAACACACGCTGCCTATATTGCAGCGTCGTATGCATATTGGACAGTGCAGTGACTTTAGCCCTGAACTTGCACTCAAAATCATTAATATGAATAATATCGGTAATCCGATACTTGAGATTAATTTCGGGAATATGATTTGTAACTAGTAGAAATAAGATAGATATATTTTAAGTTAGGTAGAATAAGAAAACAACATAAATTTAATGATATAAAAGAGCCAGCGAGCCACCAAATAAACCAGAGTTAATCTGAAGATAACTAAAGCTGCAACTCGCATTAGTCTATTCTTTTTATCTCTCGTGCTTTAAGTCAGGAAAGACTTAGAATAGCACAACCAATAGCTTGGCCAACGGCACACCCTGCCGGTCAAAACTTTTGCTGAGGGCGATATTCCGCTTCGTGTCTTGACCCTACATGACGATCCTGCAAGGCTAACATTCAACGTATACTACATAGCGATCCTGCAACTGACCTGGGACCTGAAAAATAGCCAAAAATCCAGCAATAGATCCTGCTACAACTGAGATCAAACTAACATCAAACCCTATATTAAAGAATTAGCAATCGCAATCGATGAATGCCTGAAGAAGATCCTGAAAATAATCCAGGAACGGTGGACCAATATTCCTGCATATGTAAGAATACGTGCCGACTACCATGCATTTCCAGCTTATGTTCCATCAAAGATTATCAACTGTGACCCGCAATCGAAGAGTACAAGAGGCGACAAATTAAAAAAAAGGAGCAACTGATGTAGCCAATTTGACTCAAGAATTAAAAAAATGACGAAGCAGAGAGCAAAAAAGAAGTCAAGGAGAAAAAGAAGCATATAGAGAAGAAGCAGCAGATAGAAAAGAAGACGAAAAGAGAAAACAAGACGCAGTGATAAAATAATTGGTGAAAAAGGAAGAAGAATAGAGAAAACCAACAATCATATTAAAGTACGACTACTACGAGTAATTGAATTAAAATTTGATATTGATTTATAATGTTAATTAACAATTTGATGTTTGCTTTAAAATATAAACATTTTATTGCTAAAATTAATTTTATTATGTGTTAGTAATACTTCATATATGTATTGAAATGAAACAAAAGCATTAGAAAACTAAAAATTATAAAATTAATATAACTCCATTTTCCCAAAAATGTACTGCGAAAAAAGCAAAATAGATTAAAAATGACAATGGGGACGTAAACAAAAAGAAAATTTTTATGTAAAATCAGATTAAAATGAAATAAATTTTGAGCTTAATTTTTAAGAAATACAAAACAATTCATTGGCAAAACACCAGTATATATAAAAAAACAATTATAGACTACAAACTCATACAGAAATAGTAAATGAACTAGAACTAGAAAATGCTACATGAAAACATCATTGAACCTTTAGTCAGCCTATTCAATGCTCCACTCCTTTTGGTTCTCAAAAAGAACACAAATGACAAAAAGAAATGGAGACTTGTAGTAGACTTTAGAAAACTGTACGACAATACAATCAATGACAAATTCCCGCTAACACGACTAGAAGACATTCTACACAGGTTAGGCAGAGCAAAATTGGTTTTTAACTAGAGTTATGACCAGTTCATTCCACCAAATAGAACTTGACAAACAATCAAGACCACTTACGTAATTTTTAAGAAATAGTGTACAACAATTTTACAACAATTTTATATTTAAGTTTTGAATTGAAAATATGTTTAGATAAGCCAGTAACTGAAAAGCAATTTTTATAATTTATATGGTTAAAAATTTATAGTTGCAACTAACCATTAGTATCACTTTTAATAATGACAAAAATACCATTTTGATCTTAACATATAAAAAAGGATAAAATGAATTCGAACAAAGACGCGTTATCAAAAATACAATTAAACTCCAGCATACTCAAGAATATGATACCAATGAATATTGATGAAAATCGCTAATAATTACAAGGGGCATGTCTAAAGCGGAAAAGTAAGAGAGGAAATAGAGAACTGTATATCTCGGCAGAAGTCTGATAAACTTCAAATTTGGGATTGCACAGCTATAAATGAAGTCAAGAATTAATAATGGCAAATGAAAGAAAAGAAAGTGCACAAGAAAAATTGGGTATAAAGAAATCCACGTGGGATGTAGTGATAATTCGGCGAATCAAGATTCGAACCAGAAGCAGCTATCATCAAATATATATAAAAAATACAGTGATAAATCAGCGAAACAAGATTCAATACTGAAGAAACTGATATCAAGAAGCAATAATGAAGATATAAAGCATGCAGGAATCAATGATAAATGAGCGAGACTAGAGTCGATTCTGAGAAAATTGATATCCAAAACAAACAAAGAAAATATAATGAATCAGCTAAATATATATATACGATATCGTATATAGCAAACAATGATGAAATATTTAAAATATGTGCCAAAGAAGAATTTAAAGAAATGCATGCGTAAAAAAAAGATAATGAATGAAAATCCTCAAATTAAAAATTATGACATATGCCGCCCCAGAAAGAGAATTAAATGAATATAAACTGATAGATGAGTATCATAATGCAACGCATGGAGGTCATTTAACAATTAGAAAAATCCTGATTAAAAAAAATATAAATAAATAAATAAATTAAAGCAGATATATATATTTAAAAATATGAATAAAGTGGTAAAAGAATTTATTACGAACTATGACTTATGTGTACGACACAAACAAACAACACACACAAAAGAACCACTTACAATAACAGACACCCCTAATAACAGCTTTGAAGTAATATTCATCGACACCGTAGGACCATTTAAAATTTGAAACGAATACTGACCATGCAGTGCGAGCTGACAAAATTTGTAATCGCACACCCAATGATATCAAAAGATGCACACACAACAGCCAAGACACTAGTTGAACAATTCATTCTAAAATACGGCTCAAAATACAATACAAATTTTCGACACCGTACCACCACGAAACAATAGGTTCATTAGAACGCAACCACAGAGTTTTGAACGAATTCCTACTGACATCGACAAACGACGACGAATGGGATAAATGGATTCCTAACTTTTCTTTCGCTTACAACTATATAATTGAAAACCATAAGGTAACCAAAATAATGTAATTTAAATTTATAAACCATAATACGAGTATGTAATTTAAACAATACGATTTATAATTATAACTATCACACTATGTAATCAAAACAATATAATTAGTAATCATAAGTATATGTAATGATATCAAAACAACATAATTTGTAATTTTAACTATATAATTAAAAACGCTACCATGTAATCATAATAATAAGAAACAATTTATAAACAAATAACACCAATTATTAGAAACTATGAAAATCATGTAACAAGTTTATAACATAAGACAATTGTAATACAACACAAACCATATTTCCAGAAAAATTATTCGCTAAAAGCCCTAATTTTTCTCTTAAGGGTGAGGGTGTAGTGTACCACACAAGTGTACTCTGACGACCACACATCGTCATAAGCACCGTAGCAAGTCGCATGTGGGAACGAACTGACAATAGCGCAACGTGTGCAATTGCACTCAATCCCCAAATACGCTAGACAAGCATTTTGGTGGTGCATTAACACACGCTGCCTATATTGCAGCGTCGTATGCATATTGGACAGTGCAGTGACTTTAGCCCTGAACTTGCACTCAATATCATTAATATAAATAAAGACGATGACGACCAGCAGGTAGCAGATGGCGCAGTATAATATAAGGTTTTAGGTATAGAATAGAATTGTGTTATTGTTTAGATATTTGTATATACGCCAATGAGAAAAGAGACAATTAAAGACCAAATTATAAAAAGGGGAATATAAAAAAAATGATAGATAAAAATAAGAAAAACCAAAAACAAAGTAAAGAAAAAAATAAAAGAAAGAAAATAAAAGCTGGAAAAGAAAAGAATAAAAACCGTGATAGAGCCCAAATAAGGCGATTGAAAAAAAAAAAAATAAAAACAAATTATATGTATGTTCGATGCATGTACGATGCACATATTTGTTTGCAGTGCAAGAAAATTATTGTAGAGATTTAATGGAAGTTAGTTGCACTAACTTCTTTTAGAAAGAGGGGAGGGATGTTGTGAGTTAGAATCAAGCTACCTACGCGTAGTTGACTCACAGCACCGGTTCCTATTAAATTCATTAAGAGCGCACATATTTTTAGGGTGCAAATATTGTAAATGAACAGTATTTATGTATTAATTATGATGTAAACTTTTAGGGTGTCACAGTTCCGCAGTCAAGCTGACGAGGGGCATTTAGAATGCACCGACGACACTTTTACTTCAGTAGGTCAGTTGGCTTGAGCAACTGACAGCAAATAACAATTGCGTAACTGGAACACCAGAAAAGTCAAGACGTAGACTGTAATGTTTATTTGTAAATAGTATATAAGAACTAGTATTTTAAGAATAAAGCTTCTTGTTGTTTTAAACCCAAAATAGTGCAGTGCTCATTCAAGAAAGTGATGTAGGTTTACAGGTTCCCGCGCAGGACAAGCCGCGACAGGACATCCCAGAGGACGTCTCTCGCCGACAAGCAGATAAGGACCCCAACACAACCCCATTCAGTTGCCCATGCGTTGAAGTCGCCGGCAATCACTACGGGGTTCCTGCCTTCCGCGTCCAGAGCTAGTCTGTGTGCCACTGACTCGAACTCATCCGCAGTTAGGCTCGGCGGCATGTAGCAACTGTACACCGTGGTCCCTCCAATGGTCGCTCTGAGGTAGCAATCGCTTCTCTCTATGTTGCTTAGTTGTATAGGCTTGGTTCCGCACACCCAAAGTGCGGCACCACCAGGGGTGTCTTCGGGCCATACTCCTTGGTGCTTGCGCCTATACGGCTCGCTAAGCACTGCAACATCGACCATCTGTTCCCTAACGGCCTGCTCGAGGAGATCCAGTGCAGCCTCGCAGTGGTTGAGATTGACTTGGAACAACCGCATCCCCTGCGCCTGGACGTCTACTCCGCGGCTCGCTTGTAGGATGGGCATGAGCTGCATCCTGTCGGATGCTCCACATCCTTGCGGCCGCTGGCCTTACAGAGGGCACAGGTGGGGCCCTTGTCGCACTCCCGTGCGTTATGGCCCTATGTGCCGCATCTGTAGCACTTGTGACACCAATCGTCCTTGCTACCGCATTTCTGCGCGGTGTGGCCGAACTCCATACATTTGAAACAACGCAGGGAAGTCACCTTTTCGTGCACCCGGCCCTCCGACTCTCAGCCTGCCAGCTTTCAGAAGGGCTGCGGCTGCCTGGGGCGACAGACTGATGACCGCTGTCTGTGTTCCACCGTACGCTTTCCTGAGGGACCTGATTGCATCCAAGGGAGGTCTCTCCGAGAGATTGGCTGTACACAGCGCCTCGTGGACATCTTCCACCGTGGTGTCTTCGTTCAGGTCTTTCACCTCCACTAGGGTTTCCTGCGTGAGCTTACGCACCTCCACACTGGTTCCCAGGATAGTCGCCACCGCCTCATGATACTGGGTGTCTTTGGATCTGCCGCCACGCTCAACTCCAGCAGCAGTTCACCCTTGGCCGTCTTTTGGATCCTGCGGACGCTCTCTGCCAGCTCTGGCAGCTGTGGTTCCCTCTTGATCTTGCGGAGGATGTCCGCGTAGCTCACCGTGCCAGTTTCCCTGATGACGATGGCATCGGGGCGCGCTGGCTTAGGCTTCGGGCCCTTCCACTTCGCTTGGGGTCTGGAACGAACTGTGGTCCACTCTACTTTTGCACCCTCCGCCTTTCCAGCCATAGGCTTATGGGTCTTAGGATTTGGCGTGGTTACCTTTTCTCGGCCGCCAGTGTCGGGGCATCCCCCCTCCTCCTCTTAGCTACCGCTCGGCTAGTCGGACTTACTTGCTCCGGATCCTCCTTCTCACGGGGGCGCTTTGGCGTTGCGACTGCGGCCGCGTAGCTCTTCGCCTGGGCAGGGGCTGCCCGCGAAGACGCACCGACTTTGCCCTGGTTGTCCACAGGAGGGCCGCCAACCTGCACCTCCTTGTCCACCTTCTCCGTCCGCCCTTCAGTCTGGACTGCCCTGTCGGCTTGCAGCAGCTGTGGCACTCTCGCAGCCGTACCTGCGTCCTGCTCCTCACTTGACACTTGACATGTGCAACGTAATTAGAGTCCTAGAGTGCAGTCTGTGAGGAGCAAATTTTAGGCGTAAATTTGCCCATACAAATTTAGTTTTGCCATAACGCCCCAAACGTGTATATTTAAAATAGGGGCCAAGTGCTTAAACAACCAACCCTAAAATATACACGTTAATAGTCCTAAGACTTTGGCACCTCCCACCTGCATTGCTAAAAAGCACATACACAACCGCCATCATATTTAGTGCAGCAGCCATCATACAAGTGAGTCTAAGACACCTCCCACCATAGTAATGCTATTAACAACAAGTGTTATACTCTGCGTTGGGAGGACAGAAGACACAGCCACAATTAAGTCAGACAGTGGAACCCTGTGATAAGCGATGAAAAACATGCAAGAAGTCAACAACACAAGATAACACAGGAGAATATCACACAAACAATTGTGCAACCGGTTGACCACAGTTAAAATAATATGAATGTACAACAACAGTGCCCAACGCACTGATTTGAATTTACAACAACAGTGCCTAACGTAAGGTTAGAAATTTACAAGAGATACCGACAGAAGTTGCCGACTTCATTAGTTTGGAAAATAACCCACTAACAACACCCAAAAATGAAGGCCAAGCCCAAAGTGGAACACGACAGACCGATCGCTAAGCACACCAACTGGCCGGACAAAGCATAAAGAGGAGAAGCAGAATTAAATATCCAATATTTAATATTTTGAAATATTTTATGCCATCGATATAAAATATCAACAAAGTGGTGAAGGTGGCCGAAGGACAAATAGCAACAACAACAAACTACACAAGGAACAACAACAAGCTAAATCATCACAACAACAACACAACATTGAAGGTGGCACAAGGGCAAAAAAAACTTACAAGAACAACAGCGAGAAAACAACAACAATGTGCTGAAGGTGGCCCGAGGTCAAATTCAAACAAGAAGAACAATGCGGGAAACCGTAGCACCATGCCACAACAAACTACAGTTCCCGCACAACAACAACTATTGGATGATCTACACTAAACCTAGAGCATAAAAGCAGGAGCAACTGGCAACTCAGTCTCTTTCTTTCATTCGGCATCAGGCAGAAAAGACGCTCTTTTTTCAGTCGTCATCAGGCAGACAAGACGCTCTTTCTTTCCTTCGACATCAAGCAGACGAGACGCTCTTTCTTTCTTTCGGCATCAGGCAGACAAGACGCTCTTTCTTTCTTTCGGCATCAGGCAGATCAGACACACAGTACTAAACAGAGTTATGTCAACTGACAAACGCTACAGAAGCTAGGGGAATCTAGAGGAGATTATGGTTTATAATCGATTCTCTGCTAGAAACCCACACTGACAAACGCAACAGAAGCTAGGGGAATCTAGAGGAGATTATGGTTTATAATCGATTCTCTGCTAGAAACCCACACTGACAAACGCAACAGAAGCTAGGGGAATCTAGAGGAGATTATGGTTTATAATCGATTCTCTGCTAGAAACCCACACTGACAAACGCAACAGAAGATATTGGAATCTAGAGGAGATTATGGTTTATAATCGATTCTCTGCTAGAAACCCACACTGACAAACGCAACAGAAGCTAGGGGAATCTAGAGGAGATTATGGTTTATAATCGATTCTCTGCTAGAAACCCACACTGACAAACGCTACAGAAGCTAGGGGGAAATAGAGTTCAACTGTGTCTGTATTTAAGTTTAGTAAAAATAATTGTATCATGTAGTTAAGCCTTTCTTTAAAATTAATAAATAAATAAAATAATTAAAACCACGTAAACAAGCTTTGAATACTTTGAGATTTTCTGTAAACTACTCCTGGAAATCACGGCGAGCTTACCCCGGCGAAAACGAGTCGTTACAAGTCATTGGGGAATCAGTTTTTTGAATTTGAGTGGAATTTGAGATAGTCTTAAGCGAAAGGGTGTAGTGTACCACACAAGTGTACACTGACGACCACACATCGTCATAAGCACCGTAGCAAGTCGCATGTGGGAACGAACTGACAATAGCGCAACGTGTGCAATTGCACTCAATCCCCAAATACGCTAGACAAGCATTTTGGTGGTGCATTAACACACGCTGCCTATATTGCAGCGTCGTATGCATATTGGACAGTGCAGTGACTTTAGCCCTGAACTTGCACTCAAAATCATTAATATGAATAATATCGGTAAACCGATACTTGAGATTAATTTCGGGAATATGATTTGTAACTAGTAGAAATAAGATAGATATATTTTAAGTTAGGTAGAATAAGAAAACAACATAAATTTAATGATATAAAAGAGCCAGCGAGCCACCAAATAAACCAGAGTTAATCTGAAGATAACTAAAGCTGCAACTCGCATTAGTCTATTCTTTTTATCTCTCGTGCTTTAAGTCAGGAGAGACTTAGAACAGCACAACCAATAGCTTGGCCAACGGCACACCCTGCCGGTCAAAACTTTTGCTGAGGGCGATATTCCGCTTCGTGTCTTGACCCTACATGACGATCCTGCAAGGCTAACATTCAACGTATACTACATAGCGATCCTGCAACTGACCTGGGACCTGAAAAATAGCCAAAAATCCAGCAATAGATCCTGCTACAACTGAGATCAAACTAACATCAAACCCTATATTAAAGAATTAGCAATCGCAATCGATGAATGCCTGAAGAAGATCCTGAAAATAATCCAGGAACGGTGGACCAATATTCCTGCATATGTAAGAATACGTGCCGACTACCATGCATTTCCAGCTTATGTTCCATCAAAGATTATCAACTGTGACCCGCAATCGAAGAGTACAAGAGGCGACAAATTAAAAAAAAGGAGCAACTGACGTAGCCAATTTGACTCAAGAATTAAAAAAATGACGAAGCAGAGAGCAAAAAAGAAGTCAAGGAGAAAAAGAAGCATATAGAGAAGAAGCAGCAGATAGAAAAGAAGACGAAAAGAGAAAACAAGACGCAGTGATAAAATAATTGGTGAAAAAGGAAGAAGAATAGAGAAAACCAACAATCATATTAAAGTACGACTACTACGAGTAATTGAATTAAAATTTGATATTGATTTATAATGTTAATTAACAATTTGATGTTTGCTTTAAAATATAAACATTTTATTGCTAAAATTAATTTTATTATGTGTTAGTAATACTTCATATATGTATTGAAATGAAACAAAAGCATTAGAAAACTAAAAATTATAAAATTAATATAACTCCATTTTCCCAAAAATGTACTGCGAAAAAAGCAAAATAGATTAAAAATGACAATGGGGACGTAAACAAAAAGAAAATTTTTATGTAAAATCAGATTAAAATGAAATAAATTTTGAGCTTAATTTTTAAGAAATACAAAACAATTCATTGGCAAAACACCAGTATATATAAAAAAACAATTATAGACTACAAACTCATACAGAAATAGTAAATGAACTAGAACTAGAAAATGCTACATGAAAACATCATTGAACCTTTAGTCAGCCTATTCAATGCTCCACTCCTTTTGGTTCTCAAAAAGAACACAAATGACAAAAAGAAATGGAGACTTGTAGTAGACTTTAGAAAACTGTACGGCAATACAATCAATGACAAATTCCCGCTAACACGACTAGAAGACATTCTACACAGGTTAGGCAGAGCAAAATTGGTTTTTAACTAGAGTTATGACCAGTTCATTCCACCAAATAGAACTTGACAAACAATCAAGACCACTTACGTAATTTTTAAGAAATAGTGTACAACAATTTTACAACAATTTTATATTTAAGTTTTGAATTGAAAATATGTTTAGATAAACCAGTAACTGAAAAGCAATTTTTATAATTTATATGGTTAAAAATTTATAGTTGCAACTAACCATTAGTATCACTTTTAATAATGACAAAAATACCATTTTGATCTTAACATACTATAAAAAAGGATAAAATGAATTCGAACAAAGACGCGTTATCAAAAATACAATTAAACTCCAGCATACTCAAGAATATGATACCAATGAATATTGATGAAAATCGCTAATAATTACATGGGGCATGTCTAAAGCGGAAAAGTAAGAAAGGAAATAGAGAACTGTACATCTCGGCAGAAGTCTGATAAACTTCAAATTTGGGATTGCACAGCTATCAATGAAGTCAAGATTAAATATGGCAAATGAAATTAATAATGGCAAATGAAAGAAAAGAAAGTGCACAAGAAAAATTGGGTATAAAGAAATCCACGTGGGATGTAGTGATAATTCAGCGAATCAAGACTCGAACCAGAAGAAGTTATCATCAAATATATATAAAAAATACAGTGATAAATCAGCGAAACAAGATTCAATACTGAAGAAACTGATATCAAGAAGCAATAATGAAGATATAAAGCATGCAGGAATCAATGATAAATGAGTGAGACTAGAGTCGATTCTGAGAAAATTGATATCCAAAACAATCAAAGAAAATATAATGAATAAGCTAAATACATATATACGATATCGTATATAGCAAACAATGATGAAATATTTAAAATATGTGCCAAAGAAGAATTTAAAGAAATGCATGCGTAAAAAAAAGATAATGAATGAAAATCCTCAAATTAAAAATTATGACATATGCCGCCCCAGAAAGAGAATTAAATGAATATAAACTGATAGATGAGTATCATAATTCAACGCATGGAGGTCATTTAACAATTAGAAAAACCCTGATTAAAAAAAATATAAATAAATAAATAAATTAAAACAGATATATATATTTAAAAATATGAATAAAGTGGTAAAAGAATTTATTACGAACTATGACTTATGTGTACGATACAAACAAACAACACACACAAAAGAACCACTTACAATAACAGACACCCCTAATAACAGCTTTGAAGTAATATTCATCGACACCGTAGGACCATTTAAAATTTGAAACGAATACTGACCATGCAGTGCGAGCTGACAAAATTTGTAATCGCACACCCAATGATATCAAAAGATGCACACACAACAGCCAAGACACTAGTTGAACAATTCATTCTAAAATACGGCTCAAAATACAATACAAATTTTCGACACCGTACCACCACGAAACAATAGGTTCATTAGAACGCAACCACAGAGTTTTGAACGAATTCCTACTGACATCGACAAACGACGACGAATGGGATAAATGGATTCCTAACTTTTCTTTCGCTTACAACTATATAATTGAAAACCATAAGGTAACCAAAATAATGTAATTTAAATTTATAAACCATAATACGAGTATGTAATTTAAACAATACGATTTATAATTATAACTATCACACTATGTAATCAAAACAATATAATTAGTAATCATAAGTATATGTAATGATATCAAAACAACATAATTTGTAATTTTAACTATATAATTAAAAACGCTACCATGTAATCATAATAATAAGAAACAATTTATAAACAAATAACACCAATTATTAGAAAATATGAAAATCAATCAATATTCAATCAACACTCTAACGTATATATATATATATATATATATATATATATATATATATATATATATATATATATATATATATATATATATATATATATATATATATATATATATATATATATATATATATATATATATATATATATATATATATATATATATATATATATATATATATATATATATATATATATATATATATATATATATATATATATATATATATATATATATATATATATATATATATATATATATATATATATATATATATATATATATATATATATATATATATATATATATATATATATATATATATATATATATATATATATATATATATATATATATATATATATATATATATATATATATATATATATATATATATATATATATATATATATATATATATATATATATATATATATATATATATATATATATATATATATATATATATATATATATATATATATATATATATATATATATATATATATATATATATATATATATATATATATATATATATATATATATATATATATATATATATATATATATATATATATATATATATATATATATATATATATATATATATATATATATATATATATATATATATATATATATATATTGATTGAATACGTTGGTCACGCAGGATCGGCTTTTGAGTCAATTGCAGATTCCATACAAAGTATAGATGCAAAAGAGTGCTGTGCTATGAAAAAGTGCCTGACACGAAGCGGAATGTCGCCCTCAGCAAAAGTTTTGACCGGCAGGGTGTGCCGTTGGCCAAGCTATTGGTTGTGCTGTTCTAAGTCTTTCCTGACTTAAAGCACGAGAGATAAAAATAATAGACTAATGCGAGTTGCAGTTTTAGTTATCTTCAGATTAACTCTGGTCTATTTGGTGGGTCGCTGGCTCTTTTATATCATTTAATTTATGTTGTTTTCTTATTCTAACTAACATAAAATATATCTATCTTATTTCTACTAGTTCATATTCCCGAAATTAATCTCAAGTATCGGATTACCGATATTATTCATTGACGAATCATCGTCTTTATTTATATTAATGATATTGAGTGCAAGTTCAGGGCTAAAGTCACTGCACTGTCCAATATGCATACGACGCTGCAATATTGGCAGCGTGTGTTAATGCACCACCAAAATGCTTGTCTAGCGTATTTGGGGATTGAGTGCAATTGCACACGTTGCGCTATTGTCAATTCGTTCCCACATATATATATATATATATATATATATATATATATATATATATATATATATATATATATATATATATATATATATATATATATATATATATATATATATATATATATATATATATATATATATATATATATATATATATATATATATATATATATATATATATATATATATATATATATATATATATATATATATATATATATATATATATATATATATATATATATATATTGTGGTATTTTCCATATATATATATACGTGTTGTCGCATCAAATTGTTATGTAGTTCCGAAACTACAATTTGCGCAGCAATAATGAATCAATATTTCGCACGGAAAAGCGAAACAGCTCAACAGGGCATTTTACTGAAATGAAAATGCGTATAATTCTGCTGTAATATACTTCTCTGGGTGTAAAAATTTTTTTGGTAAAAATTTTGTGGAACAAAATAAATGTAAATATGAATAAACTGTATTTTGGTATACTGCTATGCGTTTTTTTGGGGATTCATTGAATTTGGGGTAGTCATAGGGGGTCATTTAAGGGAATTTTCAAGTTATTTTGTAAAGTTAGAATACTGCAAAACTTTTTTTTTGGAGTCTTGGGTTGAAAGTAGGGATTAATTCGGTCTATGGAAGCACCAGAAGAAGCAAAAATATTGCTGGAAGAGCAAACGGGCAGAGCAAGGCAATCCAAAGGAAAATTAGGAGTTGTAGGAAGGATAATAAGGCAAGAAAAGATAGCGCGTACTTCCGTAAGCGCATAGCTGAACTAGAAGCCTTGTTGACGGCATTCAATGTTAACATGAGGAGTTGTTAAATTTTAAGGAGTGTTGTGGTGACAAGGAGTACTTTGCCAAGGATTATCCGTTATATATCAACGGTTTAACACCGGACTGGTTGACCAAGTTCAGATTGGATCTGGAGGAGCTGGAAGCACTAGAAGATAGTCCTAGTTCGCAGGAGGACAAGGCTCAAGACAAGTTATGCTCTTTACAGAAGGAGGTAAAGTTATTTACGGAACAATTGTTTGAACAGTTGGAAGCGGGAACGAGCAAGAGTGAAGCCCAGGTGCTCTGGAGATTAGCGAGGGACGGTGAAAACTTGTCAACTTTGGAAGCAGCAGACCAAGTATTAGCGACTATTCAGAGTCGAACGGAGGAGAAATTTTTTTCAAATCTTCAAGGATACAGAAGAGTTGAAGACAAACACGGAATTTCTAGCGAATAAAACTAGAGCACTTTCTAGGCAACTCCGAGAAACCGAGGAAGCCGGATCGTATCTGGAGAAGGAAAATCTAGAGGTTAAGAGAATCGGGGCAAGTGCTAATCCAGCATGAGTAAGATCGGCTTCAACCTCTCAAATAAATACGCAAACAGTACTAGCTTTCGCACCAGAAGCTCGCTGGCCGGAATATTTAACTCCGGAAGGGATACGTCGTGTGGTAAAGCCCAGATTAGTATTGAGTGAAGAGAGGGAAGCGGATTTGTTGTTTTTGCGCATCTGAAATCGGTGTCGAACCTTTTTCGCCGGGAAGTCCGGTACAAAATAAAAACAAGAAATATCTGCCGCAGGAATCAGAACCAGGAACTGTGCAGCAAAGTCTCAATACTGTGGACAGTATTTCGCCTGCGCGAGCGAGCGTTCGAAGATTAATTAGTTTGAGTCCGTCATTGGTCAAGTACCTCTCAGATTCGGGAGAAAAGAATCTGGAAACTCCCACAGAGATTAACGCTAACTTTTTATCAGAAATTACGAAAGCTCGTAGGAGTTAAATGGGCATTCTGGAAGTTGCTCATGCGGTGGAGAAGTTGGTACCCATGTTCTCAGGAGTCGAGTTGTATGATCTGACAACTGAGGTACAGCGCTTCAAAGAAGGTTGTGAGCTAGCGCAACAGAGTCTTCCGGAAGCAGAAGGGGAACACTTAATAAAGTGTATTAGACAAAGAACCACAGGTGATGCGTTTGATTTACTAGCGCATAGCTCAAAAAGCTCCCTGGCGGAGTTATACGCACTTTTAGATCGGACATATTTAAAACAAAAGTCGTACGACTGTCTCGTTCGGGAAATTCAGGAACAAACTCAGAAACCTAGGGTGGAATTGAGAGCCTGTATATATATATATATATATATATATATATATATATATATATATATATATATATATATATATATATATATATATATATATATATATATATATATATATATATATATATATATATATATATATATATATATATATATATATATATATATATATATATATATATATATATATATATATATATATATATATATATATATATATATATATATATATATATATATATATATATATATATATATATATATATATATATATATATATATATATATATATATATATATATATATATATATATATATATATATATATATATATATATATATATATATATATATATATATATATATATATATATATATATATATATATATATATATATATATATATATATATATATATATATATATATATATATATATTGATTGAATACGTTGGTCACGCAGGATCGGCTTTTGAGTCAATTGCAGATTCCATACAAAGTATAGATGCAAAAGAGTGCTGTGCTATGAAAAAGTGCCTGACACGAAGCGGAATGTCGCCCTCAGCAAAAGTTTTGACCGGCAGGGTGTGCCGTTGGCCAAGCTATTGGTTGTGCTGTTCTAAGTCTTTCCTGACTTAAAGCACGAGAGATAAAAATAATAGACTAATGCGAGTTGCAGTTTTAGTTATCTTCAGATTAACTCTGGTCTATTTGGTGGGTCGCTGGCTCTTTTATATCATTTAATTTATGTTGTTTTCTTATTCTAACTAACATAAAATATATCTATCTTATTTCTACTAGTTCATATTCCCGAAATTAATCTCAAGTATCGGATTACCGATATTATTCATTGACGAATCATCGTCTTTATTTATATTAATGATATTGAGTGCAAGTTCAGGGCTAAAGTCACTGCACTGTCCAATATGCATACGACGCTGCAATATTGGCAGCGTGTGTTAATGCACCACCAAAATGCTTGTCTAGCGTATTTGGGGATTGAGTGCAATTGCACACGTTGCGCTATTGTCAATTCGTTCCCACATATATATATATATATATATATATATATATATATATATATATATATATATATATATATATATATATATATATATATATATATATATATATATATATATATATATATATATATATATATATATATATATATATATATATATATATATATATATATATATATATATATATATATATATATATATATATATATATATATATATATTGTGGTATTTTCCATATATATATATACGTGTTGTCGCATCAAATTGTTATGTAGTTCCGAAACTACAATTTGCGCAGCAATAATGAATCAATATTTCGCACGGAAAAGCGAAACAGCTCAACAGGGCATTTTACTGAAATGAAAATGCGTATAATTCTGCTGTAATATACTTCTCTGGGTGTAAAAATTTTTTTGGTAAAAATTTTGTGGAACAAAATAAATGTAAATATGAATAAACTATATTTTGGTATACTGCTATGCGTTTTTTTGGGGATTCATTGAATTTGGGGTAGTCATAGGGGGTCATTTAAGGGAATTTTCAAGTTATTTTGTAAAGTTAGAATACTGCAAAACTTTTTTTTTGGAGTCTTGGGTTGAAAGTAGGGATTAATTCGGTCTATGGAAGCACCAGAAGAAGCAAAAATATTGCTGGAAGAGCAAACGGGCAGAGCAAGGCAATCCAAAGGAAAATTAGGAGTTGTAGGAAGGATAATAAGGCAAGAAAAGATAGCGCGTACTTCCGTAAGCGCATAGCTGAACTAGAAGCCTTGTTGACGGCATTCAATGTTAACATGAGGAGTTGTTAAATTTTAAGGAGTGTTGTGGTGACAAGGAGTACTTTGCCAAGGATTATCCGTTATATATCAACGGTTTAACACCGGACTGGTTGACCAAGTTCAGATTGGATCTGGAGGAGCTGGAAGCACTAGAAGATAGTCCTAGTTCGCAGGAGGACAAGGCTCAAGACAAGTTATGCTCTTTACAGAAGGAGGTAAAGTTATTTACGGAACAATTGTTTGAACAGTTGGAAGCGGGAACGAGCAAGAGTGAAGCCCAGGTGCTCTGGAGATTAGCGAGGGACGGTGAAAACTTGTCAACTTTGGAAGCAGCAGACCAAGTATTAGCGACTATTCAGAGTCGAACGGAGGAGAAATTTTTTTCAAATCTTCAAGGATACAGAAGAGTTGAAGACAAACACGGAATTTCTAGCGAATAAAACTAGAGCACTTTCTAGGCAACTCCGAGAAACCGAGGAAGCCGGATCGTATCTGGAGAAGGAAAATCTAGAGGTTAAGAGAATCGGGGCAAGTGCTAATCCAGCATGAGTAAGATCGGCTTCAACCTCTCAAATAAATACGCAAACAGTACTAGCTTTCGCACCAGAAGCTCGCTGGCCGGAATATTTAACTCCGGAAGGGATACGTCGTGTGGTAAAGCCCAGATTAGTATTGAGTGAAGAGAGGGAAGCGGATTTGTTGTTTTTGCGCATCTGAAATCGGTGTCGAACCTTTTTCGCCGGGAAGTCCGGTACAAAATAAAAACAAGAAATATCTGCCGCAGGAATCAGAACCAGGAACTGTGCAGCAAAGTCTCAATACTGTGGACAGTATTTCGCCTGCGCGAGCGAGCGTTCGAAGATTAATTAGTTTGAGTCCGTCATTGGTCAAGTACCTCTCAGATTCGGGAGAAAAGAATCTGGAAACTCCCACAGAGATTAACGCTAACTTTTTATCAGAAATTACGAAAGCTCGTAGGAGTTAAATGGGCATTCTGGAAGTTGCTCATGCGGTGGAGAAGTTGGTACCCATGTTCTCAGGAGTCGAGTTGTATGATCTGACAACTGAGGTACAGCGCTTCAAAGAAGGTTGTGAGCTAGCGCAACAGAGTCTTCCGGAAGCAGAAGGGGAACACTTAATAAAGTGTATTAGACAAAGAACCACAGGTGATGCGTTTGATTTACTAGCGCATAGCTCAAAAAGCTCCCTGGCGGAGTTATACGCACTTTTAGATCGGACATATTTAAAACAAAAGTCGTACGACTGTCTCGTTCGGGAAATTCAGGAACAAACTCAGAAACCTAGGGTGGAATTGAGAGCCTGGGGACGAAGTCACTGGGGAACGCTGCTGAGACAGAAGCCAACAGGCAGTTTCCAGAAAACGTTGCAGCATACAAGGCGCGAATAGAACGTGCTATGATTTCTGTGTTTAAGGCAGGTCTGATAAATAGGGACTTAGCTAATTATACTCATAATCTCACGCAGAGGAGTATGGCAGTGCTAGTGGAAGCGGTCTTTTCCGCTGAAACAGCAAAACAACAACGAACGACAACAGGTGGAATCTGTCGATACCAGTAGACTGGAAAGCCAAAAGAAAGGAGGTAATGGTTAGGCAGGAAGTACGTGTGACTGGTAATATAGGAATTACAGACCAGGAAAAGGAGGAGCAAGAGGCTCTCCAATACCACGTACCGAGTAATGCAAGAACAATGGTTCAAGATACGGAGGAGCAAGAGTCTCTCCGGGAAAAAATTTTTGATTGCGTGTTGATTTGGGTAACTGTGATGATTCTAGTACTTAGATTAAGTTTTAATAAGGGTAGAGAGTATAGGCCAATCGCCGCGTACGTGGTACAAGGATGTATAGTTAAGATATTCAAGGTAATTTGGAGGGAGTATAGGATTGTAAAGGATAACTGTGGTGCATGGAGGAAAAAGTTTGAGGAGTTAGGAAGTGGATACGCGTCCATTTTGGAATCAAATGGGCGTTGTTTCGTTGTGAGCAGGATAGGTGATGCTGTTATCGAGATACCCTGCAAGGGGGCAGCTAGTGGAAAGCTAGTGTTTTTGGTACACTCAGGGGCGGACACCAGCCTCGTAAAATCTATTGTTTTACGGAAAGGACTAGTTGTTAGCCCAAATGAAGTAAGAACACGTAATGGCGCGTTTAGAGGATGCATCAGGACACTGGGGTCGCTCAGAATAGGGCACAGTGAAGTTAAGGGCATGAGTTTTAGATTGCACGCAGTCGAATTGGATAGGGAAGGTATCCCGGCCGATGGGATAATTGGCCGCGATAATCTTTGGGGCCGCACCATACTGGATGCGTTAGAAAAGCAGTTATCGTTTTATGATTATAATAAGAATAGTATCCTCACTCTTCCATTGAAATCATGGCAGGAAGGCACCGTGATTTGGGTTAAGAATTGGATGGAGGTAGTGAATGCAAGGTCAACAAGAGTAGTTACTATTGCATGAAATACCTACTAAAGTGGATCAACCACCAATTAACCAGAAACAGTACAGACTGCCACATGCTGACAAAGATGAGGTAAACAGGCAAGTAGAAGGAATGTTAAGGGATAACATAATTTCACCAAGTATCTCGCCTTGGAACTCACCAATACTTTTGGTACCAAAGAAGGGAGGTGCTCAGGGTCAGAAAAAGTGGAGAATGGTCGTCGATTTTGGGAAATTGAACGGCGCCACTATCAAGCAACTGTTTCCGATACCATGGATAGAAGAAATTCTGGATCAATTGGGGCACAGTAGATATTTTTCTACACTTGATTTAGAGAGTGGCTACCACCAAGTTTTGGTGGATACCCAAGATAAGCAGAAAACCGCGTTCAGCACCGGTGTAGGGCATTATGAGTTTAATAGAATGCCGTTTGGATTAAGGAGCACCGGCTACATTCCAACGGCTAATGAATCATGTGCTAACAGGCTTGCAAGGGTTAGATTGTTTTGTGTATCTCGATGATATTGTAATTTATGGGAAGAACTTGCAGCAGCATTCGCAACGCTTGTGCAAGGTGCTCCAGAAACTACGAGAACACAATTTGAAATTGAACATGGAGAAGTGTCAATTTTTGCGAAGAAAGGTGGTTTATTTAGGCCATCGTTGCTTGGAAGCAGGAGCACCTGACCCGCAGAAGGTGGAATGCGTTGAAAATTTATCGATTCCGAGAAATAGAAAGGAAGTGCAAGCGTTCCTAGGACTAGTGAACTATTACAGAAAGTTCGTAGAAGGACTAGCTGGAATTGCGTTGCCAGTGAATAAGTTGCTACGAAAAGAAGCAAAGTTCGAATGGACAGAGAGATGTCAGCAAGCATTCGTGAGGCCAAAGGAAATAATTCGCTCGCCACCGATTTTGGCGTACCCCGACTTTGAGCAAACTTTTTTGTTGACCACTGATGCTAACCATGAAGCATTAGGGGCAGTATTGTCACAAGGGGAAGTCGGTAAAGACAGACCAATTGCATTCGCAAGCAGAGCGCTTAGCGATACAGAGAAAAGATACTCCACAATAGAAAAGGAATTCCTAGCCATAGTGTGGGCTACGAAGAATTTTAGGGCATATCTGCTAGGTCGCCCATTTAAAATATATACTGATCACCAGCCGTTGAGAGGCATAGCCAATTTGAAAGATCAAACTTCTAGGCCAGCCAGGTTCAGACACAAATTGTCTGAGTATGATTTCGAAATCATATACAAACCTGGGAAGAAGAATTTAAATGCGGATACGCTCAGCAGAGTACCGCAGGCACAGAAGGTATAAGTAGCAAAGGACCAAAGCAAGGTCAGAGAGGGAGAATGCCGAGAGAAATCAAGAGGATAAAATTTATGCGACAAATGATGTTAGCAATGCGGGTTTCGATGCCAATAAACAAACAGCCAGTAGTGTGGAATGGCTGGAGGATAAAAAAGATATCCAGGCTGTGTTAAAGGGTTTTCATGATTCACCCCTACGTGGACACCAGGGTTTCTGGAAAACCCATGACAGAATTAAGCGAGTATACGGATGGAAAGGTATGCTCCGAGACAAAAAAAAATATATAAAGAGTTGTCCAAAATGTCAGGCCAACAAGAGTTCAAAGTTAACAAAGATGCCAATGGTGTTAACTGACCCACCAAAACAGCCATTTGATAAAGTTCATATGGATATTGTAGGTATTTTACCTGAGACAGTTTCGGGAAATAAATACATTTTGACGTTCCAAGACGATTTCTCAACGTATATGGCGTGCGTGGCTATACCCGATGCTGAAGCAAGTACGGTGGCCTAAGCATTCTTTGATGAAATTATAGTACGATACAACATACCTAAGGTTTTGATAACCGACAATGGTTCAAATTTCGTATCGAAACTATTCTCAGAAACGTGTAAAATGCTGGGAATCAAGAAATTCCATATAACACCATATCATCCACAGGCGAATGGCTCGTTGGAGCGTAGTCATCAACCTCTGGCCGAGTACTTGCGCAGTTTTGCCAAGGGAGACCGCTCGAATTTGGATCAATGGTTGACTACTGCAATGCATGTACACAATAATACTGTGCATGTATCAACGAAGCAAACTCCGCTTAGAACATTCTACGGGTTTGATTTCAACATGCCAGCAAATTTGAAGCGCAAATGTGCGCCAGTGTATAATGCTGTTGACCCCAATAAAGTGCAAAAATATCAGTTGCAACGAGCGCACGAATTGGTCAGAGAAAACCAGGATTGTGCTAAACGAGTAGCCAGGGAAGCCTATAACAAAGTACTAAACAAAGTAATCTTTCATGTGGGTGACCAGGTACTAATGAAGAGTCAGGCTAGGAGAAATATTTTCTCACCTGTTTGGATAGGTCCGTATGTAGTAGCAGAGATCCGCAGCCCAGTTACAAGAGTCGTAACAATTAAGGGCAAGAATAAAAAGCTACATAATAATTAATTGAAATTGTACCACATTAGACCACACAACTAAAGACATGTGCCAACAGTGTTTTACAAGTGTAAACACAAGAATAACAACTTAAACATGTACGTGTGTAAATCAAATAATACACACAGCTCCGAGTTTCAAAGTCAATGCCACTAGAAGTGTGCCACTTAAACTCGGGCGAAAAAAAATTTCGTAATAAAAATGTGCTTATTAGGCACTGTAGCCGAATGAGGCACCATAAAGAAGAACATTTTTTTAAAGTTTAAAATATATATACATACATACATCGAATGAAGCACCGTAGAGAATAAATAATTCTACATGAAAAAATCGTGAGGCAGTCATGGGTAGGTAACATAAACTTGACGCGTAAGCGTTATAGCCAGGCAACTGAACCGCTAGTTGGTAGGGAGAATAGGGGCATCAAGAAGAGGGAGTGAAAAAAAAGTAGACAATAATTTGCAAATAATAAGTCATTTTTTATTTTTACTTTTAATATCAATAAAATTTGGAAATGATTAGCGGATTCCCTGGTGGGAATCCGAGCACGGTCATTTCGTGCGCCTGGTGTAGTAGGACCAACAGTCGCCCTAGGACTCTTTCGATTCCTTGGTCTTCTGGATTCAGCCTTGATGACAGAAGGAGTTTCCACGCGAGGTCCACTGCCTTCGGATAATCCGATTGGGTTTCAACTTCTTTCAAATAGTTGAGCAGTAGGGAGTACATCTACGGGGTCTATCCAGTAGTATTTAGTGCTGCACTAGCGGGATGAATTAGTGGCACTGACGAAAATTCTACTGAAGACTTTCAAATAGAACTGGCATATAGAAACTAATTCGTCTAATGGAGTCTGTAGATTAAGTTTGGATTCACTGTATTTTTTTTAAATTTAATGAAAATCTCAGAATCTAAGTTTAACTCGTTCAGTTTCGCCATTATGTATTTACACTTATCGCAACTATTTCTTTGGAAACTAGCCCTAATACCATACCCAACATAATAACGAGCTGCGGCTATCTCAAGTGCGAACTCTGCTTCATTTGGAATGTTTGTCAGAGAGCATGACTGCTCCTCATCAAGAATAGATGCTTGCTCTTCAATTGTAGGACACGAATTCTCATGAAAATCTAATTGCAAATCCAAATTAAGGTCTTCATCATTTTCACAATTTTTATTTTTGATAAAATTTTGAGTTGTAAACTTCATTGACGTTAATTTGCTAGTTAAATTTTATACCTCTCTAATAGGCATGTTGGTATTATTACCTAGCTTAGATCGAAATGCTGCGAATAAATTTTCTAAACTGTCTTGATTTGGAGAATACTACAGTGGTTATAGATGCTAAAGGGGGCCATACAAAATATTAAAATCTTTTTAGTGCTAATTTTCTTTTCTTTATTTCATTTTTATAAATAAGTTTTGATTTGTAAAAACACTTTCAAATTTGTTGACTACTTTTTGTTTTTGTTATATTTTTTGTTTCTTAATTTTAATATTAGTTTTTTTGTTGTTACTGTTCATTAGTAACCTCATTAATTAAACGAAATGAATTAAAAATATCACTGAAAACAATAAAGAAGTACTATATTTTGTACAGAGAAAATCGAATTGACGAATTTTTTATATTGTCAAAACACTTTCTTAACAAACTGAATGTATGTATGTACTTATGCCACCTTGTTTTTGTATGTTACATTTTTCAATTAACAAAATGAACTTACATACATACATGAGGGTATATAATAAAAATGCATAAAATTTGTTTTTACCTAGTAAAAGTGTTCGTATGGCACCAGACATCAAATATTTTTTCCAATACATGATCGGTCGAAGTGGCGAATCGCATATTACTTTTTAAATAGATTGGTTCAAATTTTTGTATTTTGGCACCAAGCCCTCAGATGAATGGGATTAATATCTGGATACCGGAAAATTTTAATTTATGAGGAATTTCTCCCAACACAATTCGGCATTATGCATTCATGCAAATGCTTATAATGTTTGCTTGACATTCTACTTTAAAAAAACAAAATCAAAAACGAAAGCTTTTTGCACACTTCAAAAATTCGCCTAAGCATTAATTATCGCACTTGTATATTAAACCTTGTTCTATATCCTATCCTACGCTAGATCAACCAAGTTGTTATCATGTACATCCAAAACCAAATGGAAAGTATAAGTCGCATAATACATTCTCATTAATTATACAATTAATGTTTGAATTAAGCTTCATTAGTGTGATGCTATGACTACGTTCGAAACCTGCTTACCTGCTCAGCTCAAACTTCAATTAGAGTTTTAATCGAACAAATGGTTGGATACCAACTACACAAATGGTTGGATACCTACTACACCACTACCGTGGTTTTCTAACTGTGCATTTTTGGTGAGCGAATTGCAAGCGCTTTTTCATTAATCCTCTTTGTTTCAAATCATTCGTTTCTGCAGTGTCCACACACACACACAAACTAATATTATTCATCCGAATGTGCAAACAACAATTGCCATGTGTGAGGCTGACGATTGATACATATTCACGACTGCCGATGATTTTTCCAATGTGGTTGCCATACACTTCAATATGTGGTTTCTCACTCAAGAGAGCAATGAAAGGTCTTTCTGTATATTGTTTTTGCTACTACCACCGTGAGCTTTCAATACCTACACTCATGCGCTCAATGTTCTGTCCAACAACACTTGCATGCGCATCACTTATGTATGTCGGTTTGTATTTTCTTTTTACTAATAAAACTACACTTTCCTTTATGCACCTACGGTTTCGATATTCTGCGCACACAACGACATAAACCGACTTCTCGTTTTTGCTAGCTATTGGCTGCGCACTCGTACAGAAAAGTTCTTTATGAACTTAAAAGTGGCAAATCTTTCGATATGTTTGTGAAAAATACCGTGTGAATAAGTCAAATGTAAGCAGGTTGAAAAATAATGAGTTGAGGTTGAGGAGCTTCGTCGGAGTATCACAGTGTGTTCCATCAAAGCGATTTACGCTTAAAGCCTGCGAATATCTGCGTCTGGAAAGGGCGTTGTACCAAATACAATATAATAAGAATATGCGACATTCCCTTGTTTTGTACAAAATCTTGGAATGTTGCTTGTGTTTTGCACAGTCACGCTTTGATAGAAATCACTGTTTCTGTAACGCTTTTAAAGTGAATACAGACAGAGAGAGAGAGAGAGAAAGAGAGAATAATATTATGTGAATTTTGGCTACAGTCATGCACACTTACACATTTAGCATTAAAGAAAGTTTATGCAAATAAAGTAAATAATTAATTAAATTATTTACTGTATTTGAGTTTATGCGTATGTAAAGCTAATCCACAGAGAGGGACAGTTTGATATTATTTCAGGTGTCATTCTAAACTACAACGAAAAAAAACATATTGTAAAATATCAGTTTGTTTCTTGATTCCTGTTAGTTTTAATGCATGAATTTTATGCAAAGGGAAATTTTTCATTTGAAATTTTTTAAATAATTAAAGTTTTGAATTTAAGTAGCTCACAATAATGGAATTTCTCAATTCTCTTCTACATTTTATATTTATGTTATTATAAAATTTATTTGATTGAATAAGTAAATTTCGTATATTGGCATTGTAGAAATTGAACACATTCTGATATACATATTAAGGTAAAACTAATCAATGGAACGATTGGTGCATTGCTAGCAGCAATTTGCTAGACATATCTCATTCAATAACTTACAAGTAGTCGTTTTAATATCTTACCGTCTTATAATTAAATTATGATATTCAGCTGGAAAAACACATTTTATTATTAATAATTTAATAAGTACAAAATTTATAGTTACAATTTAAAAATAACATTTTTACATTTTCATCCCCTAAACGATTTCGCCGCTCGCTGAATATCTGTCCAGCATGCGAAAAAAGGCGTTCGCATAGTACGGAAGATGCCAATGTGCAAAGATTTTCTTGCGCTACTATCGAAACATTTGGATACTTTGTTTTATTGCTCCGCCACCATAATAAAGCATCATAATTTTGCGGAATTAAGTCATCTTCCAAATATCTATCAACTTCTCTATTATCTATGCGCAAATGTTAAAATATAAAGCGATACGTATGAATATTCAAACTGCATAAATTGTCACTCTGTCCAGCAATGGGATAGTTTAACAGCAACAACTACAAAAATACATAAATTTACATAACTAACATGATAAAAACAGTGATTGATATATTCATTCGTTACCAAAGTAGTGAAATCACCATTCGCTATTATTTAACGCTTTTATTAAAAGTAGCGATTTTCAAACATTACAGCTGTCTGCTAAAAATCGCGCTTTTCGCTGTTACTTTGCATATTTGATAACAGTTTGGTTGACTGCATACATATATATATATGTATATGTATGAACGCAATGGAAACAGCGATCGCCGTCACTGTTTAAAATCACGGTGATTGAAAAATAGCAATCACTGCTCACGGCGATACTCATAAATCACTGGATCGCTCATCACTACCCACGACTGTCTTATGATTTTTTTTTCGTATTCTAATTTTGTTGTATTATTATTTACAAAATAAAAATATTTTTCTCTACGGTGCTTCATTCGGATACAGTGCCTAATAACCATATTTACAGTACGTCAATTTTAGTCGCCCGAGTTTAATTGGCACACTTCTGCTGGCATTGACTTTGAAAATCGGAGCTGTGCTATTTGATATACACACGTACGCGATATCAGTTGGTTTATGTTGTTATTCTTGTGTTTACACACTGTGTCTTGAATTGTGTGGACTCATGTGAAGCAATTTCAATAAGTTATTATGTAGATTTTTATGCTTGCCTATAATTGTTACGACTGTTTCAACTGGGCTGCGGATCTCTGCTACTATGTACATACGGACCTATCCAAACAGGTGAGAATTTGTTTCTCCTAGCCTGATTCTCCATTAGTACTTGGTCACCCACATGAAAGACTACTGGATTTAGTACCTTGTTGTTGGCTTCCCTGGCTACCCGTTTAGCACAATCCTGGTTTTCTCTAACCAACTCGTGCGCTCGCTGTAGCTGATACTTTTGCACTTTATTCGGGTCATCAGCATTGTATACTGGCGCACATGTGCGCTTCAGATTTGCTGTCATGTTGAAATCAATCAGGTAGAGTGTTCTAAACGGAGTTTGCTTCGTTGATACATACACAGTATTGCAGTGGTCAACCATTGATTCCAATTCCAGCCGTCTTCCTTGGCAAAACTGCGCAAGTACTAGGCCAGAGGTCGATGACTACGGTCCAATGAGCCATTCGCCTGTGGATGATATGGTGTTATATGCAATTTTTTGATTCCCAGCATCTTACACGTTTCTGAGAATAGTTTCGAAACAAAAATTGAACCATTGTCGGTTAGCAAAAACTTAGGTATGTTGTATCGTGTTATAATTTGAGAAATCGTCTTGGAACGTCAAGATGTATTTATTTCCCGAAACTGTCTCAGGTAAAATACCTACAATATCCATATGAACTTTATCAAATGGCTGTTTTGGTGTGTCAGTTAACACCATTGGCATCTTTGTTAGCCTTGAACTCTTGTTGGCCTGACATTTTCGACATTGTCTCGGAGCATACCTTTCCATCCGTATACTGGCCTAATTCTGTATAGGTGAATCATGGAAACCCTTTAACACAGCCTGGATATCTTTTTTATCCTCCAGCCATTCCACAATACTGGCTGTTTGTTCATTGGCATCGAAACCCGCATTGCTAGCATCTTTTGTCGCATCAATTTTATCCCCTTGAATTCTCTTGGCTTTCTCCCTCTCTGACCTTGCTTTGGCCCTAGTTTGCACTACAGATATCTCCTGTGCCTGCGATACTCTGCTGAGCGTATCCGCATTTTAGTTCTTCTTCCCATGATATCCACTAGAACTTGGTGGTAGCCATTCGCTAAAACAAGTGTAGAAAAATATCTACTGTGTCCGAATTGATCCAGAATTTCCTCTATCCTTGGTATTGGGAACACTTGCTTGATAGGGGCGTCGTTCAATTTCCTAAAATCAACGACCATTCTCCACTTCTTTTGACGCTGAGCACCTCCCTTCTTTGGTAGCAAAATTATTGGTGAGTTCCAAGGCGCGATACTCGGTGAAATAATGTTATCCTTTAACATTCCTTCCACTTGCCTGTTTACCTCATCTTTGTGAGCTTGTGGCAATCTGTACTGGTTCTGGTTAATTGGTGGTTGATCCACTCTAGTAGGTATTTCATGCTCTAATTCTGGTGTGTACGTTAGCTGGTCTCCTTCCAGCAAAAATATGTCAGGCAGACAATAGGGTGTATTTTTCCGTGTAACACATTCATCCCTTGCATGCCCTGGCTTATGACAGAATGAGCAAATGGGATTCCTTGGCTGGAACCTCTCAACCAGGAATTCTTGGTCTCTTTGTTGCGGAAATTGGCCCATCAATCTACCGATTCCACTTGTGTTTCGCTGATGTACTGGTCCTACCTCTACAGGAGCATCAGTCCAGCAGATTCCTCTTGTTCTCGTTCGCTGTTGTAATGCTGCTTCAGCGGAAGAGACCTCCTCCACTAGCTCTGTCATGCTCCTCGGCGTGAGAGTAAGAGTATAATTAGCAAAGTCCCTATTTATCAGGCCTACCTTGAACACAGAAATCATAGCTCGTTCTACTTAAGTCTTGTATGCTGCAACGTTTCCTGGAAACTGCCGGTTGGCCTCCGTCTCAGCAGCGTTCCCCAGAGACTGGAGCCTTCGTCCCCAGGCTCTCAATTCCTCCCCAGGTTTCCGAGTTGATTCCTGAATTTCCCGAACGAGACAGACCCATTTCTTTTGTTTCAAATACGTCCGTTTCAAAAGTGCATATAATTCTCCAGAAAATCAAACGCATCACCTGTGGTTCTTTGCCTAATACACTTTATTAAGTGTTCCCCGTCCGCTTCCGGAAGACTCTGTTGTGCTAGCTCACAACCTGCTTTGAAGCGCCTGATCTCAGTTCTCAGATCATACAACTCGACTCCTGAGAACATGGGCACCAACTTCTCCACCGCATAAGCTACTTCCAGAATGCCCATTTTACTCAGTTGCTAGTAAAACCGTAGCTTTATTAATCTCTTGGGGGGTTTCCAAATTCTCTTCTCCCGGATCGGGTGACTGATTAGTCTTCGACCGTTTGGTCGTAAAGGCGAAGTACTGTCCACTGTATCGAGACTTTGCTGCACTGTTATTGCTTCTGGCTGTTTTGGTGGATATCCCTGATTTTTATTATTTATCGGACTTCCCGGAGAAAATGACTCGACACCGATTTCAGATGCGCCAAACAAAAATTCCGCTTGCTTTTCTTCACTAAAAACTAATCTTGGCTTTACCATGCGGCTTATCCCTTCTGGTGGTAAATATTCCGGCCAGCGAACTTCCGGAGGCAATTTCAATACTGTCTGTGTAAATCCAGCCGATGCTGATTTTGATATCTCCTTTTTCGGTGAGGCCCTATTGGTCGCATGTCCTCTTTTTAATTCTGCACACTCCTTTTCCAACAGCACTGCTGCTTCCTCTGTTTCCGTCAATCTCTGAGAAAGTTCCTTTTCCTTATTCTCAAGATACTCCTTTTGTGCTCTAAAATCCTCTGTTTTCTTATGAAAATTGAACAACTTTTCTTCTGTCCTTTTTTGGATGTGTTCGTAAAAACCAAAATTGGATTTACGGGCAAAAGTGTCTTGATTCATTCCTGGAAATTTGAATCCATATTCCAAAATAAACCCGTAATGTATGCGCCACGTAATAATAGCATTTAGATTTTTTCTTCAACATTGCTACGCAAATCGTAGTTTCTGAACTACAAAAACTTTGATGCAACAACACATGTGGTCTGCACCTCTTGAAATATTCTCACCTAATACCCTAACCATACAATGCCAAATATTTAAATCAATTTAAACAAAATATAAATTAAAACAATTTAAAAGCAATTGTCCCTATCGACAAACAAACACGATTCCCCTGCAAAGCTAACCACACCAAATGTGTAGTATATGTTAGGAGTCTGTGCTGTGAGTCAACTAATTCACAACAATAATGCTTGGTCTGCTGCTTCCAAAGCTGACAATTTCTTACTGTCTGTCGCTAATGTCCAGACCACTTGGGCTTCCCTTTGGCTCGTTGCTGCTTCCAATTGTTCATACAGTAAATAGCTTTACTGCTGTCTGTAAAGACCTTAGCTTCTCTTAAGCTTTGTCCTCCGGTGAACTAGGACTATCTGCTTATGCTACCAGCTCTTCTGGATCCAATCTGAACTTGGTCAACCAGTCCCGTATTAAACCGTTGATATATACCGGAAAATCCTTGGCAAAGTACTGCTTGTCACCACAACACTCCTTAAAACGCAACTCCTCGTTATTATCGTTAAATGACTTCAACAAAGCTTCTAGTCCCGCTATGCGCTTGCGGTGTTACACGCTATTCTTTCGTGCCTTATTATCCCTTATTCTACAATTCCTGATTTTCCTTTGGATTGCCTCGCTCTGTCGCATTTGTGCTTCCAGCAATCTTTTAGCTTCTTTTGGTGCTTCCATAGATTAATTATTATTTATGAACCCGTGTCTTCCAAAAGAAAAAACAAAAAATAATAATAATAAATGCTACACTTTAGTTTTGTATTTGTTTTTTTTTTTTAAACTTTATTAAACATTTATATCCTGCTTCCCATTTAGTGGTGATACTTAAACCAAACGGTGTTACAAATTAATTCGATAAACTGATATTATTTTCATGGCTTCCCACGATTTTCGAATTGCTGTTCCTCCAAGCGGCACACCTCTTGCCACAAAATATTTGCCTGGTCCCAGGGGATAGGGACCTCCACCGTTTCTTGCTCTTTTAGTACTTCTCTTAGATACTCCAATCGCTTCCGTTCCCGTTTCTGTTCTCCTCCTCTTTTCCTTTTTCCAAAACGCTTTCCGACCTTTATTAGCGACTTTATGTCCTTTAATTGTCGTTCATTGTTTCCAGATTCACTTCCCAAACTTAGAACTCTTTCAGGTATAATTGATGGAACAATATATTGCTCAGTATAAACTACAATGTATTATTACAACTGAAATGCGCCACATGATAAACCCGTTAAACTCATAATAAACACATAACTTTCACTTTATTAAAATTGCTTTCTCATTTAACTCGATTTCGTTTTCTTGCTTATATTATTTTTCATTAACCTTATGCTTCACTTGAAACCAAAAAGGATGATTTTCTAAACTAAAACGCGTAACAGAATACCAATAAGTTTACAGTTTTATTCTTTAGTAATACAAACATTACTCAACATAAAAAGACAACTGTGGCGTAATGCCGTAGAGAACACAAAATTACCCAAATTTCTATAAAAATTATATATAGTATAAGTATGAATAAGTTGATCGATTTCACGAAATTATTCTCCATCTTTTCTCCCTATCAAACCAAATTTTCAAAAGCAAAGAATGATTACAGCACTACTAACACTTCTCCTTTTTCCGAGCAATATGTTAATTAAACAACTTCTTTGACCAGTGCTACGGCGCCTTCAGGGTCGTAGAAGTATCTACTTAAACTACGCTACAATAAATAAATACTTACAGTTTTACGATCGCTCCCTTCCTTTGATGTTTGTGGACCCTTATATCGGCTGCATCAATTATTTTGGGGTATATCTGTGTTTGCCGAATATCTCTTACCCGTTGGATATAACTTTATCCTTGCATTTATGCACTGAGGGACGGTATCTGGGCGCTTTTCAGCAGCCTGAGTCCACTTTCTAACCGAGCGAAGAGAAACGCGCTCGAATTAGTTGTTAGCAAAAATACCTTGTTTATTCATAAAACACCTGCTTATATATTATTTACATGTTTGTATCTTAACGTTCTACTTCAATATTTCTAATTGCATTACATTGTTATTTCTAATTGCTCTACTCTTTAGTTTGCACATTCTGCAATTGTCCGCTAATGCAATGATCGAGTGGCAATTGTTAAATGCGCGCACCTAAAAGCATGCACACGAATTTTTCTTTATAGTAACATTTCTATTGTATAATACGTGCGCCTTAGAGCTATGCACGTTTATTATTTTATTATTAATAAAGAATAATCTAGTAACTACTTGGCTTTAGCGGACATTGTGAGTTTCACTGACAACAGTTTGCAGCCACTTTTTCGCTAAAAAGCCTAACAGGGACGAGATTGAGTATAACGTCCAATGCTGCCGTTGGAGTCGTTCTAATGGCACTACTTCTGACTACCTCTGCCGTTATTTGTAACCAGCCTATTGTATGTGGACTTACTTAGAGCTGTCCATCAAGCAAGCACCGTTGGCTACCTTAGGCTGTAATCCCCCCTTTTTCACCTATAACTCTTTTGCAAGAGTACAGAGCTACCTGAGCCTTCCTAATGCGTTCGCTTAAATTATCCTTGCAGTTCAGCTTCTTATCTAGGATCACGCCGAGATATTTCGCCTCCTCGAAAATTTTAATATCTACACCCATTAGTTTTGGAGAGATAAATTGAGGTATTTCATACTTCCTAGTGAAGAGAACCAGCTTAGTCTTAGTCGGATTAACCCACAACCCTCAGTCAGTAGTCCATTTAGAGATAATGGTCAGCATGTGTTGCATCAAGTCTCTTAAAGTAGATATGTATTTTCCCGAGATACTAATAGCAACATCATCCGCATATGCAACCACCTTGCACCCTTCCTTATCCAGTCGACCGAGCAGCTCATTTACCGCAAGATTCCAGAGTAGGGGTGAAAGAAATCCACCTTGAGGTGTGCCTCTGCACACGGACTTCTTGGCCGGCGTCGCCCCCAGTTCTGAATTGATTATCCTGCTACTAAGCATGTTTTCAATACCCCTGCTAATGGCGGGTTCCACCACCTAGTCTCGCACCGCACCGATTATTGCGTCTGACTTGATGTTGTTAAAAGCTCCCTCAATATCCAGGAAAGCCACTAGGGAGAACTCCTTGTTATGCTGGGAGCACTCAATACTAGGGACTAAGGTGTATATAGAGAGTTTCAGATGAATGTCTCACAACCTTTCCAGGATTTTCAGACAGAAGGAGGACAGACAAATGGGACATAGGTCCCCTGGAGCTGTGGCGAGCTTTTGGCGGCCTTGGGTATAAAAATTATCCTCACATGCTTCCATGAGTTTGGGATATATACTAATTTGAGACCACTTTTGTAGATCTTGAGCAGCTACTCAATTATAAGATTCTCTGACTGCTGAATTTCAATTGGAGCTGCACCATCTGGGCCAGATGTTATAAATGGTTTGAAGCCCATTGCCGTAATGGTGCTCTAGCAACTAGGGAAGTGAGTCTCTAGAAGAAGCACTAGAGTCTCATTAATAATTGAAGTCCAAGATCCATCCTCCCTCCTCAGGTAACCAGGCACCGTTGGAGCAGTTGATAGGATTTTCCTCAACCTGGACACCCCAGAGATATCTTCTACGTCACCGCAAAAGTTTCTCAACGATTCTCTTTGTGCCTTCCCAAGTTCATTTTTGAAAGTTCTGAGTGCTGCCTTATATAAACCCCAGTCTGCAGTATATCTAGACTTTTTTGCGAGCGAAAAGTTTCCTACAGTTTTCTTCTGAGTCCCCTAATTTCTTCCCCCACCACGTGGGTTTTTGCTTCCCCCTGGGCCTACTGTGGGGACAAGAGACCAATAGAGGCTTATTTAGAGCAACCGTTAGAACCTCCATAGATCTAACAATTTTGGATGGCCGATAGATTACCACGGATTTGGGCTGCCATGTTGGCGGTCCCCATTCCTGCCAGTGTTATGTTGAACTATTGATTTTTTTTTGTTTCTTGTGTAGTAATATAGTGTCTTTACTTATTACTCTAAACTTCTCGGCGCATTATTTGCCTTGGCACACGGCTGTCAACTTTGCTTGTAGGTTGAAATGAATATACCAACCAACTAGTGACTCGGTTGCTGTTAGCATTCCTACTTCTGCTGAAACCACAATATGCTCGCATTTTTCATTTCCGTGTTTCAGGGCTTCAATTTCGCAGATATCTCTTGTTAGTATTCTTCCTGGATGTGTACACATGCTTTGTGTTGGTCCCAGCACCTTGCACTGTTCTTTTGTAATTTTTGATGTACCACTGTAGGAATAATGTGCATAGCTCTTCGCATATAATCGAACTCTACTTTTGGTACTATACTCCAATTTCCTTTTAAATGATTGGGAATGGGGAATGTTCTGTACAGAGTGTAAGCGTTAGTTATTGGTAACGGTATTGGCATCACTACTGTCAATCCTTGAGCTGAGGGTGCCGCTCGCTCCGTCGCTAGTTCGTATATTTTCTCGGGTTGCCTAGCAATCCAGCTGATTTCGTCGAGTATTTTTGGTGCCACTTCGAATAGTTCTTGTGCTGGTATGAACAGGGGATGTAATTTCCCATGCAATAAATCATCTTTCGATGGCCATTTCCAGATTTTGTTGATTCGCGTTAACCTCTAGCTGGTGTCCTCTTTACCATTCTGATTGCAGACTGTAAATGCTCAATGTGTGTGAATGTTTCATTTACAGCATTATTCAGACCTGTGTAACTTTCGCCTAGAATAGTGATGTTTTTAATTGAGACCGTTACGGTTGTAGTCTGTTTGGCTCCAACTTCACGCAAGTGGTCATATATTTCATCGGCATCCTTGTGGTCTCTCGGTCCCATCGCCCATTTTAACAATTCCCCACTAACATCCATAAGTATTCTTTTCCTTTGGTGAGTGTTTATTTGTAGTGATAAGACTTTCGCATTTTTCTTAAGTACCTCTATCATCGATTCTGCTTCTTTTACACCTTTGTCTTTGAGCATCTCGGTCGACCGAGTTCCCTTGTAATACGCATAACTCGTTAGTTTTCAATTGTATCAATTCGAGTTGCTCCAGTAGAGGCTCTATCTTAGTCCTGCGAAATTGTGACACGACTATCCATTCATCCTTAGAGAACCTCGCTTCATTTAGGGATTCCAGCATCACATCCATTTCCTCCAGTTGCTCAATCAGTACCTCTGACGATCGGTAATTGCCGTAGTGAATATTAGTAGTGCAATAATCGTATTGTCAAAGCTGAAATGCATTATTTTTTATGTTACAACATATATACATGGATTCGTTTTGAGATATAGTTACGTTTTAATGAGCTTCTCTCGTCTTTCCCTTTCAATTAGTAATATACGTTGGTGAAATCTTTAAACCGTGTGATACACTCGTTTTGTAAATGCCCTGTATTATAGGTACTATTTATGATTCTGTAAAATTGTATATTTTCTATTATGCTCATCTGAAATGCTCAAATCTGAATGCTCAAATTAGAGTTTTACTTTGGCTTTTCTTCCGAAATTGCTTGCGTAAATGCATTTGTTCCTGTGGTATAATTAGGACAAATTCACCGTTTATTCTTATTTCATTTGTCTGATATTTATCATTATACTCCGCTTTTCCCCGGATTCGTAGCGGAATTTTATAATTAAATTATAAATAATAATAAACAATAAAGAAACATTTATTTTCCTATTCCTAATGTCATGTTGTAATTATTTTTGTTTGGCACTTTCAGTTCGATTTTCTTTTGGTCTATGTTTTACGATATTGGTAATCCATATTGTACCTTCCCACAGTCTGCCCTTGGTGTTTGTTTATATCTGTCCATTCTAGCTGGCACAGATACCTGCTTTTATCTTCTCATCTAGATGAATAACTATTTTTATGTGCATGCTTCCGCATGTGCTCATCCGTTGCGAAAACGTTTTGTGAAACTCGCTTATACCCCACAGGAAAATTATATGTAATTTTTTTTTGCATGATTGAACATTTTTTTTATTCCTAATTAGTGTGCTCTAAATTCTTACTTAAAGTTGTCCACTCCTACACTTTTTTCTAAAGTCTATTTTTGCTAAAGTACATTAAACCCAGTCAAGTTTTTGAAAAAAAATATATACTTACTATCATACTTACATATTAGAATACATGCCCATACATTCATTCCAATATTTCCTATTGGGATATATTTTGTCCATATTTATATCATATACAAAGTTTGTACGAACGTACGTCTATTAACATACATGCATTCCATCTTCATACTATCTGAAAAATTTCTAAGGATACAGAAGCATACGTGCACTGCTAAGATTTCCGCCCTGCATGCGCCCCACTTTGCGCTGTAATAAACTTTTCAGAACCGGTAACCGGAAACCGGGTAAAAGTCAACTACTCCAGGGTTCGTCAACAGAATAAAACTTCCTGGATCACAAAAGTTTTTATTAATTATATTATTATATATTATATATTTAATTATCCTTGTTTCGTATTTTCCCCGATGATCCAAGAATAATTGTATTATTTGAACTTCCAAAAAAAATGTGGTCCGCTTGGTGATCCATATGATGTCTCTGCCTGTCAGTTGATCCAGTAGTCGCTGATGTAGTCCAAGTTGCGTATGTTCCTTATGTCGTCGATATCTCGACTGTGCTTAATACGACGGAAATTATTTATGTTCCTTAACAAACTTAGAATAATTGTTTTTGACTTTGAACGTTTATTATTCCACTTTAAACGCTTGTTATCCCACACCCTGAATGATTCTCAATCATTTTTGCCAGCATGTAACTGTATATGTCGTCCGGTAGAATCAGATTCGCCCTCGTTGTGTAAGCTCCGTGCATCTGGGTGTGCCCTCGTGCTTTTTCCGATGCGCATATAAAAACTAATAATAGGGGCAAAATATTCTTTTAATTTACTCAGATGAGCTGTTCTTTCCCATTGATCACCTTTGGACTCAATTCCACAATAACTGCTGAAACGAAATTTAATAATTGAAATGGTCCGTCGTATTGTGTTGCTAATTTTGCGGCGGGATGGTCACCAGCTTTAGACAGGTGATGCTATTTGACTATAACCAATTGCCCAACAGTTGCGTTCCAGTATCTACGACGTAAATTATAAAACCTTCTCTGGTCCTGTGGGGCACGCTCAAGATTACAGCTTCCTGTAATTTCGCAGCTCGTTCATTCGGTTGTTGTGGGTGTTGTCCAGTGCCTAACGTGGCTTCATCACACAAGGCTCTTGGTAGTGTGATAGTCTTATGTTTCTTGTGTAGTATTATAGTATGTTTATTTAGTATTCTACACTTCTCGCCCATGTCTTTGAATCCTCTTCCTCTAAGTTCAAGACGGACTGTCTTGTTTGGCACACGGCCGTCATGTTTTCTTGTATGTTGAAATGAAAAAACGAACTGATAAAACTAGACCGAAAAGTTTGAGTGTTGTGAAAAAGTTTGAGTGAACTAACTTTATTAATAGTATATATACTCGTATGTTGTACATGTAGTATGTGTGTACTTAAGTAAAGAAGTATTGGAAGTAAATACAGTAGAAGTATTGGAGGTAAGCACAGTGGGATATATAATATGATAAATATTCTTAACACTCCCACTTTTATCATACATTTCATTTTAATTTCAAAATTTAAAAAAAAAAAAATTCTTTTCCTTTTTATTTTAGGATTCATTAATATCTTATTTTTTTTAAATTCAATAATATTCATGAGTTGTCTAAAACGCACAAATTTTTCTTTTACTAAGGGCTTTGTAAAAATATCTGCCACTTGCTGATTTGATGAAACATAATTAATATTAAACAGATTGTTTTCATATTCTTCTCTAATAAAATGAAATTTTACATCAATATGTTTTCTTCGCTTATGATATTCTGGATTTTTAATTAATCGAATAGCTCCTTGATTGTCCATATTCAGATTAGTCTCTGGGTATTCGTCAAGAAGTATATCACGTAAAAGTTGTTTTATCCACATAAGCTCTTTGACGGCCTGACAGCTTGCCACAAATTCAGATTCGGTAGTAGACAATGCAACGCAGCGTTGTCTCTGTGATGCCCATGCAATGCACGTTGAACCCATCATAATAACAAGTCCACTGGTTGATTTTCTTGTAGTGACGTCACCAGCATAGTCGGCATCGCTAAAACAATTTAAAACAAAGGAATCTTTTGTTGGAAAAAGTATACCATACCCTTTTTTTTGCCATTCAAATATTTGAAAATTCGCTTTACGACATTCATATGTGCGTTTGTCGGGTTTTCCAGATATCTGCTAGCGTACCCAATGGCAAAACTTTCATCTGGTCTCGTTGCTAGCATTAAATATATCAAACTACCAACCGCCTGTCTATACGGATAGCTCGACACTGCTGCACCATCAGCTAATGTTAGCCCAGTTGTCGAAATATCGCAGGGCGTACTAACTGGATCGGCTTGATCCATGTTGAACTTCTTAATTATCTTTTCTGCATAATCATGTTGGTTTACATGTAGACTGCCATCTGCCAACTGTCGAACGTCTAGTCTCGACCACTTTCATGCTGAATGAATGCTTTAGGAATGCTAAAAGCTTATCTATGTCTGCGTCATCTTCTGCCACAACTAGCCCATCATCGATGTAAATATCGATTAGCAATCTTTTTGCACCAGCTTTGTTAGTGAAGACGCAATTATCAGCTTTACTTGCCACCAGACTGAATTTTCTAAGCATTGTTGAAAAAGTCTTATTCCAACATCTTGAGGCTTGTTTTAATCCATATAAACTTTTTAGGAATTTACAAACTCGCCCCGTGTTGTCTGAATATCCTTCAGGTTGATGAACGTAAATATCTTCCTGGATGTCACCATACAAAAAAGCTGTTTTGATGTCAAACTGCTTCAATTTCAATTGTTCCGTTGCCGCTATACAAAGGATAGCCTATATCGACGTAAACTTGGCCACAGGACTAAAAGTCTCCAAATAATCAATCCCGTATTCCTGAGTAAATCCATGAGCTACTAATCTTGCTTTGTATCGTTTTTCTTCATTTTCAGTAGTATCTTTGATCGTGTATACCCATCTTCTGCTGATGACTTTAGATTCTTTTGGTAGTTCAGTCAAAAACCACGTTTTGTTGCCATTGAGTGAATTGATTTCCTCATCCATTGCCTGTTTCCATTCTTTGACTTCTGTGCTGATAATTCGTTGGGGTTTGGCTGCTCGCCACAAAAAGGTGTCCCTCAGCTACAAATGCGTTAGGCGATTTAGATTGGCTATGCTGGCTACCGTTGCTTACGTCAAGATTTGTCGATTTACTACGTAGTCTGTCACTTATAAAACTTTGCTCAGGTTCAGGTCTTTGTTCAGCACCCGGCTCGTCTATATCTGAGAATGGAAGACTTTCACAGAATACCTCATCACCACTGTTCTCCAAAGATTCTGATTGTTGATGCTGTATACCATTCGCCATTTCTTCATTTTGTTCTGCATCCTCGGTAGATAAATCCATCACAGCTTCTGATGATTTTCCAAATTCATTTTTGAATGCGACGTCTCGAGAAATTTCCACCTTGTTTGTTCTTGAATTGTATACTCTGAACCCGTTAATATCGTCTGCATATCCAACGGATATTCTTTTCTGGGATTTAGCATTCCATTTCAATCGCTTTTGCTTCGGACCATGAATAAATGCCTCCGTGCCGAAAACGTGCAAATTGTCACTTTTCGTATAGTATACAAAATTATCAACTTGTTTTGATGGTAAATCAATTTTAATAATCAGTTTGTAAAATTTATCAACGCGAACTCCCAGTAGCACTGCAGCTCCATTCTTTAAGAAAACACATCGTTGATGATTCGATGTCATTTGAAGCCCTTTATCCATCGCGCTAATTGTCGAGAATAAATTAAAACGAAGCTCTGGTACATACAACACATTAGCTAAATGATTGCTTATCCATTTGTTGTTGTTGTACGATTTTATGTTGATCGCACCCCTGCCATAAGCTTTAATAGTGTTGTTGTTGCCGAAACGAATATCCATAGCCACATCAAATGGCTGGTAAGTGACAAACCAGTTTTTGTTTTTCGTCTTTTTCGTCTATGCTTTTTGCCGCCTCTGCCTTTCATTTGATCTTCACTTGTTTGCTTCTTTCTTGCTTTAGAGTTACGTTTCCAGTGCCCTGGCTTTTTGCAATAAAAACATCTTCCAGACTTACCATCTGCATTGTTATTGTTGTTTTCAAATCTTTGTGAGTGTGCCTTTAGTTTTGCAAAAAGAGCATTGCCTCTATCCAAGCCCTTGCCTAAGGTCTTCATACGAACTTCTTCTAGCACAAGTCTTGCTGTTAAATTTTCTGTTGCTCAGGGTTCCTCGACTCCCATGCACTGTAAAAATGAGAGAAACTCGAAGGAAGAGTCATCAATATTTTTGTTATTACCATTGATGATGAAACAGCTTCACCAACATCCTTCAGCTGCGACACAAGCGATTCCAGCTTTGAAATATGTAAAGCTACATCATCCCCAGGGTCTTTTTCAAAACTGTAGAATTTTTGTTTTAGCCTGTGTACAGTCGACGCGGATTTACGTTCGTACACGTTTTCGAGTTTTTGCCACATTTCTTTTGCTGTCTTGCAATTCATTATATGCTGAAGTGGTTGCTGTCCAACTGACAATACGATAAATTGTTGAGCCTTGCTATCACTTCTCAACCATTTCGCATCCCGAAATCGTTAAAATTTGCAATTTCCTGCACACGCAATTTTAATTTTAATTTCTGATATTTCGCATTGGCATAAATGATATTGTTTATTTAGTTGTTTGTACAAATTAATTGTGCATTAATGACTCCAGCATTAAATGGCACCATGCCCATCCATTTTAAGCGTTTTGACACAATTCTCGAGAGTAAACAAACAACATAATAACTCTTTTTATGTGGCTTTCAACCTCACTCAGTGGAAGAATTTTGTTCTGAATAAGTTAATGTTTCAATTCATTAGTCACAGTGTGCACCACAGAAATGCATACATATTACACAAATGAGGTCAAGCAGTACCATCCGTCTATTTACCACAACAACATGGGATCAGTTGTATAAAAGCAACTAAGATGAAAGGGGTTTTGTGTTTTGAGTGTAGGTAGGTAGGTATAGCGGTATCAAGAAAGGTGCACTTATGCCATCATTGAAGTTTTATGATACCGCAAAAGACACAAGGGTTCACCTACAGTTTTATTATCATCTCCTGTACCGGCAATTGTACCCGCAGCTACCGTGATTGGTTCATCAGATATACACTGCCACAAGTCACCTGCGTTCAGAATTACCTTAATCTGAAAACGCCACATATTCCATTGGTCAGCTCTTTCTAATTTTTCAATTCTTGCCAAATTGCTTTCCATGTTGTTTTTTTTAAATTTAAATTTTTTAAATAACAATTATCAAAAACTTTACGTTCTGTCCAGATAATTTCCAAAAAAAACTTTATTTTAACTTTACTTTCGTGTCTGGGCCCATAACCTGATAAAACTAGACCGAAAGATTTGAGTGTTTGTAGAGAACTAATTTTATTAATAGTATACATATGTTTGTACATGTAGCATGTGTGTACTTAAGTAAAGAAGTATTGGAAGTAAATACAGTAGAAGTATTGGAGGTAAACACAGTGGGATATAATGTGATAAATATTCTTAACACGAACGATTTAGAGACTCGGATGCTATGAGCATCCCTCCTACTGCTGGAACTACAACATGTTCGCATATATCCTGTTCGTGTTTCAGGACTTCAATTTCACAGATACTACTATCTCTTGTTAGTATTCTTCCTGGATGCGTACACATGCGTTCTGTTGGTCCCAGCACCTTGCACTGTTCTTTTGTAATTTTTGATGTACCACTGTAGGAATAATGTTCATAGCTCTCCGCATATAATCGATCTCTACTTTTGGTACTATACTCCAATTTCCTTTTAAATGATTGGAAATGGGGTATGTTCTGTACAGAGTGTAAGCCTGCGTTAGTAACGGTATTTGCATCACTACTGTCAATCCTTGAGCTGAGGGTGCCGCTCGCTCCGTCGCTAGTTCGTATATTTTCTCGGGTTGCCTAGCATCCCAGCTGATTTCGTCGAGTGTGTTTGGTGACACTTCGAATAGTACGTCTGCTTGGCCCCAAGCTTTTGCAAGTGGTAATATATTTCATCGGCATCTTTGAGGTCCATCGTTCCATTCGCCCATTTTCACAATTCCCCACCAACATCCATTAAATATCGTTTCCTTCTGTGAGTGTTGATTTGAAGTGACATGACTGTCGCATTTTACTCAAGTCCCGTTATCATTTACTCTGATTTTTTTGCCGACATTTTACATTTTTTGTCTTTGAGCATCTCGGTCGACCGAGTTCCCTTGTAGCCCGCATAACTCGTTATTTTTTAATGGTAAAATTTCGAGTTGCTCCAGCATAGGCTCTAGCTTAGTCCTGTTTAATCTGATACGACTTCCCATTCATCCTTAGAAACCACGCTTCATTTAGGGATTCTAGCATCACGTCCGTTTCTTCCAGCTGCTCTATCAGTACTTCTGATGCCCCGGTAATTGAAATATTGCATATTAGTAGTGCCATAATCTTAGTATCTAGGCTGAAATGTCTTATTTCTTACATTACAATATATATCTATTGATTGGTTTTGAGCCATAATTATGTTTTAAATTTGTTTCTCTCGTCTTTCCCTTTCAGTTACAAAAGTTTCTATTCAATATTTATATAGTAAAATACGTTAGGAAAGAGGAGGGAAATCTTTAAACCGTGGAATACCCTGTATTATAGGTTCTATTTGTAACCATTTATTAATATCTTTAATACCCTTAGCGATTTTTCCCTTTCATATAAATTCAATTTTAGCTATTCTTTATTATATTTAAGTGTTTCTCCTGAACTTCTTTCTAATCATTACTATGTCACACAATAACTCTCCTCTTAAATTTTACTATAACTTGCTTCTTCTAAATTCTGTTTAATTATTAATCAAATCAATACCGCAATATCTACTCTAATTTCATTTTTATTTATATAATCACCTTTATTCATTCTCTCCATTTTTTATAACAACTCAAGATACTCTGGTTTCCGCTGCATGCTTATGTGTATATGTAAAAGTATGCCTACATTAATTTATGTAGGTTTGTTTATACGCACTTGTGTAACGTTCATTCATAAATATATAATGCTGGCTCGCACAGAATTAATCAAACCCGCTTATACTCCCACAGGAATATTAGTATTATATTTTTCATAAATTTTTTTTTTTATATGTAATTTTTTTTACATTATACCGGCTTTTTCAATTCTTACTCCATGTTGTCTATTTCTACTTCTAAATCCTATGACCCCTTTTTCTTGTCTCCTAAAGTATATTTTCGCCCAAACACTGGTGCGGGATAAATATAGTTAATTTTGCTCTTAAGATTTAATTACTTATTGTTCGGCTCGATATGAGTGAATTCAGCAAACAAATGAACTGCTTAAAAAAAATGTATTCTTGTTAATAAAATGATGATTTTAGTTGCTCAAATGAGGATTTTGAATATCTATGAGTGCAGTAAACTGCAAACTCATGTTTTGTAGTTGTGATTTCGCAAATGGAATCATTTTAGCAAGCTATTGTGCAGATTCTTGGGTTTGTCTTTAATCGTTGCCACCGTAGTATCTGGGCTGCGGATTTCCGCCACCGTATAGGGCTCTAACCACAGCGCAGAAAATTGATTTTTCCTAGTTTGGTTCCATATTAGCACTCAGTCCACCACATGACTATTCGGCTTCGTGCCTTGTTGTAGGCTTCTCTGGCTAGTCGTTTAGCATGATCTTGGTTTCCCTAACCATCTCGTTCGCTGGCTGTAGCTGATATTTCCGTTATTTATTTGGTTCATCAGCGTTGTATACAGGCGCACATTTGCACTTCAAATTTGCCGGCATGTTGAAGTTAAACCCATAGCGTACTCTAAACGGAGTTTGCTTGGTTGATACATGTACAGTATTGTTGTTTACATGTATGGCCATAGTTAACCACTGATCCCAGTTGGAGCCATCCTCTTTGACGAAACTAAGTAAGTATTCTGCCAGAGGTCTATGACTTCGTTCTAGCGAACCGTTCGCTTTTTCCAAGGTTTTCCCAGACCCCTGTTCAGCCGTTCCACTGTTGTAGCTGACTGTGGGGCTTTATCATTAGCGTCATCCGCCAGTCTTTCGGGTGATTTGTCCCGCTGTTTTTCCTTCCTGTTGTTGGCCCTTGTCCTTGCTTTGATCTGAACTACAGAGATCTTCTGTTTTTACGACACTCTGCTAAGTGCATCTGCATTTAGGTTAGTTAACCCATATATGATTTCAAAATCATACTCAGACCATTTGTGCCGAAAACCTCTCTTTTAGTTTTCCGAATGCCTTTTGACAGCTCTCTGTCCAATCGAACTTTGCTTCTTTATGTAGCAACTTATTAATTGGCAAAGCTATTCCTCCTTTTCCTTCGACGGGCCTTCTATAGTAGTTTAATAGTCCTAACAATGCTTACAACTTCTTTCTCTTTTTCGGGATTGCTAGATTTTTCACGCATTCTACCTCTTGAGGATGTGACAGTGCTCCTGCCTCTGAACAACGATGACCTAAATGAACCACCTCTCTTCCCAAAAAATTATACTTCTCCATATTCAATTTCAAATTGTTTTCTTGTAATATCTGGAGCACCTTGCATAAGAGTTGCGAATGCTGCTAATGAAAGTTCTTCTCATATATTACAATATCATCGAGATAAACAAAATAACCTAACCCTTGAAAGCCTGTTAGAGTATGGTTCAATAGCCACTGAAAGGTGGGCGGTTTTCTGCTTATCTCGGGTATCCACACCTGCTTGATAGTGGCGTCGTTCAATTTCCTAAAATTAACGACCATTCTCCACTTCTTTTGACCCTTTTTAGGCACTAGAATAATTGATGAATTTCTATGTACTTGGTGTAATTATATTAAACTTTAACATCCCTTCATCTTATCTGTTGACCTCATCTTTGTGAGCTTTTGGCAATCTGTATTGCTTCTGGTAAATTGTCGTCTGATCTAATTCGTTTTACATGTTCTATCTTGGGTGTGTATGTTAGCTGGTCTCTTTCCAGCAGAAATATGTCATGGAATGACCTACAAATGGCTTCTATAAATGCCTTCTCCTCCGAGTCTAACTGCAGTGATTCTTGTAGTTTCCATCCTTTTTCTCATATCTACCTGCTTACTCCGGTTAACAGACCCACAATTCGGTTCATTAAAATTATCATAACCAGTAAACTTAGGCCTAAAATCATTATCCATATAATATTCCTCTTCTGATGCATTTAGTGTCGCAAGCGTACACCTTACGCTTGTCAACGTGCGCTGTATTCTCTCCTATATATGCACCCTCCGCTAGCTGCTGCTTGTGCAAAACATCCGTCCGAAGTTTCATGTTCACACGGAGAGTAATTAGTCTCGTTGCCCTCGCGGCGACCATATCCTGACTACTATTCTGCATTCTGAAAGTTACATCCCTGACCTCGCAGTGATTTACTCTCACCGAACCAAGCGTTCTGATGCACCCACCAATCGTTCCGTTAACCGTTCTTATGTCCGTGGGATTAACCTGCAGTCCATTCCGTAAAACACTAGATTTTACGAGTCTGGTGTTTAGCTTTCCACTAGGAGCCTCCTTTCAGGGTATCACCCATCCTGCTTACAACGAAACAACGTCCTGTTGTTCCCAAAATGGACGCATATCTATTCCCTAACTCTTTGATACTCTGCCACCATGGGTTGTAGTTCTTCCTTATGTACCCATATTCCTTACATGCTAACCTAGTTATCTTATCCTTGTACTCCCATACCACTTTTCCAGCTGCCGGTCTATACTTCCCAATAATGAATACTTTGGAGTGCCTCATGCTCCTCCCTCTCTTAGGCCTTCGCCCCTACATCGCTTGACACGCGATTCACTATCCTCGCTACTTTCGTCCTACTACTTGCTTTTTTCTTCTTAGCTATTCAGTCTATTGGCCTTGACTGGGCCGCTGAAAGTTTCCCTGGTTCCTATGTTTGGATTGTTTTTACCTATATTCTGCTGGTCGATGTTCCATTCGTTCAAATGAGAAACATTTCTACCCTTGTATATTGTTGCTCATACTAGCTTCACTTATGGAAATCAAATTTGAACGCTGCTGGTTACTCCCAGTGCTGAAAGCATTTCATCCTTGGCTAATTCCTTCCGTGGAATTAATTCTAGGTTTGTTGAAATTATTTCCGCCTTCTCTTCTGGGAACTCTGATCCCATTATGTGCCTCCTAGGCACTGTAGACTTGATTCTTGGCAATATGTTTGGCATTTCATATGGTATGGCTTGTTTTTACATATAAGGCGTATCCCTTGTATGACCTGGGTTACGGCAGAACGAAAATGTGGGTGTCCTCTGTGCAAACCCCTGTACGGATTTCTCTTATTCATAGCTCTGTTGTCGGAGACACCGGGATTATACGCTCCTCTGTATATGTTTGGCACGGAATTTCTTCCTTCTCTATCCACGACAGCGGCAGTGAACATGTCCTATCTATTTTCTAACATATGTACCTCGCCCAAACCAACCATACTCCGCTCCACCAAGAATTGTGCTCTAATCGCTTTATCTGCAAATTCCTCAAAACTTCCCATTATGCCCCAGCGACCCACAAAGAAAGCTGTTAACACTGACTTGTCAATTTTGTACAATATCGCTGTGTCTCCCACGCTATTGTATTTGCCTCTCACTATTTCTGTGGCCAGCCCTGTAGTGATTCTAGACCTGGCAAAGGCCAGCTGTTTCCCCATTCTGATTTCTTGAGTTACACCTTCCAGAGTCCTCATTTTCAGGTAAGTTCTCCTCAGCTGCCCGTAAAGCTCATCCGCAATGACGAATTGCTTTGGCAGCACAAGGTTGTATGCGTCTCCGAACAACCTCTGCTTCACACAATCATAGCCATCCTGTAACATATCTAGCCTGATGCTCCTCATCGCAAGAGTACACCCCTGAATGAACCTACTGACTTCTGACGCAGCACTAGTAACACGAGTACTATCTGTTTTCAAAATCTCTGTCTCTGTTGTTACCATTACTGGACGGTAACCCGCAAATGAAGGCGTACATTTTCTCGAGGACCATCATAAATAAAATACAAGGACCTGCCTTAGATGTTGTCAGAACCTTGGGATCTAACGCCTCTTGAGACGACATAAAGGACGCACTTATAACCAACTTTGGAGTGAAGGAGACGTACCACCAGCTGTACCAGCGAGCCATCGCAACAAAAAACTTTCAAATAAGATCCTATTATTTAGAGCTAAGAAATATTTTAAGTAAACTTAATGAAAAGTATGAATACGACATAAATAAGCCCATAGAATTTAGCCCAGCAAATAATGAGGGCATAATATTAAGAACCTTTATAAATAACATTAACATTAACTTAGCAACACTAATACTTAACAAAAATATAACAAACTTACGGAGTGCATTCGACTTGCTAGAAAGTTCAGGAATGATTAGGGATGCCAATAGTCATATTTCCACAGTACACAATAATTTCAAACATAGTAACACTAGCTACAGATAATACAACCACGGGCAAAATAATCCAGGACAATACACACAATATAACCACGGACAAAATAATCCTAGACAGGGTTACAATAATCGGAGAGAATCAAGGTTCACTAACGTAAACCACATTGATCATGAAGTAAATTTTCCCTCAACGCCTCACAAACGTACTTATCTATAGTAATCTTGTCGATAGGCAACGACACAATTAGGTGTCTAATAGATACAGGATCATCAACATCCTTACTAGATGACAGAAAATTACCACAATATAGGAGGGAAAAACTAACAGCATCAATAAAATTCAATTCACTCAACAACCAAACGCTGATTGACACGCAAATTACAACTGCTTTACCTTGTGAATTTAATGAAGATGCAAATATGGTTTGGAAAATTACAAAATTTTTTAATAAACAATTCGACGCAATATTAGGCCAAAATCTACTGAGACCATTAGGAGCTGTTGTGGATATGAGAGAGGAAGTGCTGTTAATCAATAACAACAAAATAAAATTTATAAGTGCTTGCCCATTTCAATTTGAAGAAATACATCAATTAGATTCTAACAGCTTCGGAGACGAAGATATGTCACAACTTACCAAATCTTTGAATTCTGAAGAATCAAGGCATTTGAAGAAGTTAATAAACTCTTATAATGACCTATTTTATAAGGACGGTGACTATCTAACAAACACTACTGGAATCGAACACGAAATTAACACGAAAAATGAGCAACCAATATATTCAAAAATATATAGGTACCCGCACATCCACGAGCAAGAGATATCTACTCAAATTGCAGATATGCTCCAACAAGGTATTATAAAGGAAAGTAATTCACCTTATAATAGTCCCCTATGGATTGTACCTAAGAAGACTGACTACTCTTAAAAGAAAAAATGGCGCATAGTGATCGACTATAGGAAACTGAAGGAAATAACAACCGATGACATAATGACCGATGAGTTTCCTATTCCCAACATTGACCACATTTTGGATAAATTAGGCAGGGCTCAGTATTTCACATTCCTTGGCTTGGCAAAAGGCTTCCACCAAATTTTAGTAAAAGAGGAGGACAGGAAGAAAACTGCTTTTTCCACGCCTTTAGGACATTATGAGTACGTACGAATGCCGTTTGGTCTGAAAAATTCCCCATCAACTTTTCAACGCCTTATGAATTCGGTATTACAGGAATTCATAAACAAGATCTGCGTAGTATATATGGACGACATATTGGTGTTTACCATAACCATAGGCGAACATGTAAGTAGTATTAGTAAAATATTCTAGAAATTACGTTCGCATAACCTAAAAATTCAATTTGATAAATGCAAATTCTTTTCAAAAGAGACCGAATATTTGGGACACGTTCTGACACCCGAAGGCGTCAAACCTAATCCAAGGAAAATCGAAACTATTTTAAACCTTAGATTGCCTCGAACAACAAAACAAATAAAATCATGTTTGGGAATAACTGGCTACTATCGCAAATTCATCGAGATTATTCCAAAATAGCTCAACCAATGACTCAATACCTCAAAAAAACAGCAAAATAAACATAAACGACTCAAACTATATAAATGCCTTTGAAAAATTAAAACTAATATTGACGGAAGCACCCATATTAAAATATCCTGACTTTAACAAAAAATTTAAAGTAGTTACCGATGCTAGCATGTTCGCTATAGGAGCTGTACTTCAACAGAATAATCACCCTATTTGCTACGCTAGCAGAACATTAAACGAAACTACTCAACCACAGAAAAGGAATTACTAGCAATCGTGTGGGCTACCAATTACTTTAGACCATACATTTATGGAGTAAATTTTGAACTGGCAACAGACCACCAACCCTTAAAATGCTTACATGCTAAAACAAAAGGCAAAGACATTAATCCTCGATTGCAAAGATGGCTTTTAAAACTAGGAGAATACAATATAAACATGGATTACATCAAAGGAGGCGATAATAAAGTAGCAGATTTTTTAAGCCGAGTTAATGCAGACACAAATGAAATCAACACAATAGAAGTTCACAGTCAAGAACCTGGTATTGAACATCCAGATACACAATACCCTAACAACCATATACCAACATTAGATACTGTAGTGAATAGATTTAAAACACAAATCATACTTACAAATGACAAAACACAGGACTTTAGTATCAAACATGGCAATAAGAAAATTTTTACTCAGAGTTAACTGACAAAGATTTTAAAACATTTGAACATAAAGCAAAAGAGCTTTCCGAAAATAACTTAAAATTCGTAAGATGTGCCTACTATGCAAAAGATATGGACAATGAAGATGAAACCTACAAACAAATACAAAAATACCACAAATACGAAACAGGACATACTGGAATTAATAAAATTTATGATGCGATACTTGCAACCGCGTAAAATATGATAGAAATCCTATCAAGGAAAATTTTAAAATGACAGAGACTCCAACAGACATTAACCAAATAGTACATATGGACGTATACACAAACTCAAAAGCTAATTTTTTTACATTTATCGATAGATTCTCTAAGTTCGCCACCGCATATTACCTTGAAGATAGAAATCACAGAACGATTATTGAAAAACTAAGAGAGCTCAGATCACAAAAGGGTCATTTTAAGAAACTAATCACAGATAATGAATTTAAAAGTATGAACGTAAAAGACTACTTACGAAACGAGAACATAGAACTTCATTTAGTAAAAGCAAACAACCACAGGGGAAACTCTGATATCGAACGGCTACACAATACATTAGCAGAGAATAAGAATTCTAAATATTGAAAACAAGCAACTTAGCATAAAAGAGAAAATGTGTAGGGCAATATAATGGTATAATAATAGTTACCACTCAACAATAAAGGAAAAACCAATTAATGTACAACAAGGGAAGTGTGACAAAAGTCAGATTTATACAAATTCCATTAAAGAAAAAACTAGGTACATAATTAAACACAACACAAACAGAGAACACTATTCAGAAAATAGATCAGAAGGCTACATCAAAAATTATAAAAGTGTGAGGCATAAGGAAGAACCTAAATATACTAAGAAAGCACTAGGAAATATACATACATCTAATATTAAAAGAGAAACTAAATTTGCAGGTAAAATGGATGTTAATATTATTCCTGATACTGTGGACACGGAACGTAGGCCACACCCATCTGCTAATGGAGAAGATAGAAACCAACCTGGGCTACACCGAACTAACAATAGACAACGTCGCTCTCGTTAAAAACTACGATGCAATACTACACTTTATAAATCCATACGAAATCTTAGATATAGTCGACAACTTACAAAATAATATAAGAAAATCAAACCTACAAGAAAAATCGATTGCTTTAGAAATACAATTAAATAACACCCGAAACAAAATTTATACATTAATTCCACACAGAGAAAAACGTGGACTAGTTAATTTCATGGGTACTGCACAAAAATGGCTTTATGGAACAATGAATGATGAAGACAGAGAAGAAATAGAAGGACACCTTAACGTAATTGATACAAACAATCACAATGCTATACAAAACCTTAACAGTCAGATAAAAATTAACCAAAACTTCAACGAAACCTTCTCCATATTGAAAAACGCAATCGATAAAGACAGAATACTAATACAGTACAAACTTAATGACATTAGTGGTCAATCAAGTACACTATACAGACAAACACTATATATAGACTTTATATTAAAGATAAAAATTTTACAAGATAACATAGACCATATACAGGACAACATTGCATCTGCCTGACTTGGCACTATTCATAGCAATTTACTAACAAACGAGGAAATAGAGGAATACAAAATCGACCTAGATAAGTTACAAAATATAAAATTAACCACAATTCTAGACCAAAATAAAAATATTATATTTGTTATAAGAATACCAAAAGATACTGTTATTCTACAAAGAATATTACTGTACCCAATAGCAGATAACCATAATTTAGAATATATGTTTGAACCGCAAGAAATTTGTCAAATATGAAAAAGAGATATACAATTATGTTGGAGACAGATATATTAAAAATTTAAGAAGATGTAATAACTGTATAATGAAAAAGAACTGCATGCACATATTTAATAACATTTCCGAAATTATAGAATTAAATAATGGAATTATACTAGCAAAAAACCAACATTTAGCAAATTTCTCAAATACTTGTGACGAACGTAAATTAATTTTAAATGGAAATTATTTATTTAACTTCAACAACTGTGCAATCATTATAAATAATAGTAAAATACAAAATGCAGAGAGACAGTTTAAACAAAGTTTCACGATACCAAATTATTTGGAAAGCATTAAAGATTCAAATAAAAAGATAACATTTGACAACTTAATTCTAGAAAAAATTCAAAATCTGAAAGAAATCAGTGAAATTAAATATTCCAAGCACGAAAAATATGCATTTGGAAGCACTTTAATAATAATTATAATTGTCATTATAATATTTATTGTAACGTTGACCTGTAAGCACAAAAACCTGCAAGTAAAGATAAAAAATATGATGCCTCAGGAGTGTCCTCAAACTAAGGGGGGAGGAGTTACACCAGTAGTTGCTGCGAACCCTAAATCTAACACCAAACGTCAGCTGAGATATCATTCTTATCAAGTATGAATCTCACAAATGACCACCAAAGCCGTTTATGCATTTTCCAATTCCCTTTCATATTTCGAGACCATTCTCAAGTTCCCAACGACACAAACCTCCCAAAGAGCAAAGTCAGTACGATCAGTACAATGACATAAATCAGCTGAAGTGCAATGACTTAAACAATCCAAAAAGCAAAGTCAGTACGATCAGTACAATGACATAAATTAACTGAAGTGCAATGACATAAACGACCCCTAAATGCAACGTCTGCAATTCTCAGTGCATTAGCACTTGTTCAGCTACGGCTTTGCATTCTGCTTATTGGTGGATATAGACGTTTACCTCTCTTTCTACCCTCCTACATAATTTTGGAAAATACTTTTGTGCCTACAGCAGCGATAACAAATAATCGATGTAAGTAAGTTACTATAAGGTTTCGGCATATGTAATTTAAAATTGTTAGTTTAGTTTTAAGATAAACTCCGTAATAAAAACAACGTTGAACCGAAGTTCTCTCCGCGATTTATTAACGTAACTCATGTGCCTTGGGCTGCCAATATATGTTGATGGCAAAATCGTGAGTCGGCCAAGGTTTGTCACATCTTCATCGCTATTGACCGCATTTCGCAAGTGAATATACTCTTCAGATGGAAGCTTGGTCTGATTGAAGCGGTTAAAATTGAGTCGTTCTGTCTCCATCGTCACGTACACATCAACTGCATACTGTTGAAATAATCGGCGATATCTCAAGAGATGGTTGTCAATTCCTTCGCGAATCATCAATCGATACGCGTAAAAGTTCATTGCACTGACCTTCTTATTTGTATCGATACCTAAAAGTTAACAAAAAATGAACTTACAATCAAGAGTGTTTGTTTTTCTTTTACTAACCATTGGCAGGATTGATCATGTTGATATCATGTGATATCCATCTTCACCACTGCAGAACATAAGCGGATATTGTAGTGAGTCATACGATCGATGAGTTTCACTGATTCGCTCTAATGCATCTCCAGCTCGACGTTTAATAACAATATAACGGGATTCTAAATTAACGCCAACAGCAACAATTGATATTTCATCGGCCGTCGGTGCATTATATTGCCGTTCATGAGTGCCTGCTGGTCGTTTGTCCGCTTTTATGATGATTCTGTGATCATCAGATGGCATCCTTTCTAACGAAGTTTTGAATAATCGAATTAGTTCGTTGTGTTCATGCAACATTTCTTGCAATTGCTGCACAATTTCTCTTTTCGTCGTATTGAAAATTGCACAACGTCGATTCACTTTTTCATTTGAATCTCCAAGGAAATATATTTGGAGATATTTGTGATCTTGATCAGGATGCGGCAACAGCGATCCAGGAAGAAGATGAATTTGCCCGTGAATCTGTATAGTTGCAGACAAATATGTTACTTTCTGTATTTTATTGGCGAGATAATAAGTGTTAGATTGTTGGTGAACTAACCTTGAATGTGGGATTGTAATTATGTTCATTCACAATTTCCCCACCAAACCAAAAGCAACGACCGCAATGGCTCTGGTGGAGGAAGTAACTCTGGTAATTTCACTTTTCCGCTTGTGCAAGACAATCCGGCCGGTTCTTTTGGAAATTTCAGTGCGGGCAAACGACAGACATCGAACCAAATCGAACTGATGCGTGCGCACCGTATTCAATGTCCGGCTCATATCGAAAGGCTGCACGTTCGATATTCAAATTAGACAATCGTTGTTGTTGCTGGCGTTGTCGGTGAGCAGCCAAATGTTGTTCTCTTGCTTCATGAATTTCCTGAGCACGAACTTGTCTTCTTCTTAATCGTTGTTGCTCATTGTAAGCTTCGTGAGCCTCTTGTGATTGTCGCGCACGATGTTCAATCATTCCGATTCGAGCAGATTCCCTTGCATTGGCATTTTCCTCTTCCATACGACGTGCTGTATAATTACGTTGGTCCGTTGTACGTCGGGAACGCCGACTGATATTAGCGCGACCTCTTTGTGGCATCGTAACAAATTTCAATCTGTAATTGATCACTTTGTATGAAACACACATAAAGTTTTCACGGAATAATTTTCAATAATTTACCTTTTGAATAGCCGAAATAAAGAAAGCAAACGACCGAAATTTAAAGATTCAAATAATTTACAAATCAGCTGAAGAAATAACACAAATAAATTCCAATGGAAATGAGGTTAGGTATTCACGAACAAACGAAAATAATGAACTCACTTTTTTGTTTGAAATGTCAATAATTTGACTCAAAAACTGATGATCCACAGATTTAAAATCAAATATTTCGTGAATGTAAAAATTTTAACAATTTAATGTAATGAATTTAACTCGAGAAATCAATGAAAATTTGGAAAAATGTCAGAAAGTCAATTGACCGTGTCCGCACTGTTCGAATAAATAAATCAGAAAGAACACACAACGCTGCTGTCAAAATAAATAAGCGTCTACAGCTCCATCTGTAGAGTTATTGGAGTATCAGTCGGTGCTTACAACACCAATATGAAACTAAATGTGCGCGTGCAACACCACTCACATACAAAAAAAATGAGGACAAAAAGTGATATTAGGTTTTTCTAATTTTCGAATTTTCCGAATTTTCCGACTTTTCCAAATGTTTTGAGATCGATAGATTTGCAAGAAACAATTGGAAAAAAAATTTGAAAGAAAAAAAATTTTGTATGGAAAAAACTCCTTTTTGGAATTTTTAAATTTTCCGACTTTTCTTCAGGAAAAGTATAAGGTTTTTTTTATTTCTAATCCTTCCCAGATCCACAACAAACAACCTCTGAAAATTCCATCAAGATTGGTCCAGCCGTTCTCGAGCCTTGGCGTCACTAACAAACAATCATTCACTTTTATATATATAGATGGTTGCATTTATATTATACATTTATTATAAAATACACTCTTCCGGAATATTTTATTTTATATAAAAAAAACAAACAAACATTTGTTCGGCATTGACTTATACTTCATTGTACTTTAAAACTAAGGTTAACTACATATGACCAAATGCCTCTCTTGTGTTCTAAATTATTCAGCAAAAAATTCTATTATCTTAACGATTTTAAGCCAACTTCATTCACGAAAAATTGAGTTTTAGTAGCATTAACAGCTTTCGCCAAGTTGTCTGTCAGAGTTGATATATTCAAATCTGATTTCACCATTCACAATTTTCTCTTGAATGAACTTCGCTTTTATGTCTACATGTTTTGTGCGCGCCGAAAATGAATTAATGTTAGCTATAAACATAGCACTCTTATTGTCGCAAAATAGAATCATAATTTTCGGAGCGCTGGATATTAGCTCATTCTAAAGTCGTTTCAGCCATATAGACTCTTGAATAGCACCAACTGTTGACATTAACTCGGCTTCTGTCGTTGAAAGTGCTACAGTTTTCTGCCGCTTGGTTGCCCAAGATATTGCACCACCTTGAAATTGGAAAATATAACCTGTGGTGGATCGTCTACTGTCAATGTCACCGGCCCAGTCTGCATCGCATAATCCAGTGATTTCGTCAAGATTTTTCCTGAAAAATAAACACTTATTTATAGTACCCTGTAAGCACCTAATTATGCGTTTTAGTGCAGACCAATGCGCTCTGCTTGGATATATAAAGAAACGGCTTAGCATGTTGCATGCAAAACAGATGTCCCGTCGCGGTATTTGCGCAGCATACAGAAGACACCCTACAGCCTGCATATAAGGCACTTTAGACATCTTAATCCGCTCAGCTTCAGTCTTTGGACACATTTCGAGCGTTAGCTTTTGATTTATGTAGGCGTAGATATAGGATGACATGTGTCCATAACAAAACGTTTTAGAACATAAGCAATGTATCTTGTTTGATCAATTTTTATACCGCTGTCGTCTCGTCGGACTCTTATGTCCAAGACAGAACTCGCGAAAGATTTCATCAGTTTCGTTTTGAGTTCCTCGATCTTCTTGACGTCTCTGGCGAATATAAGCACGTCGTCTACATATATGGCTATAAACAACATTTCGCTTTCCGATCCTGTGTGATTTATAGACTGATCCACTTCACTTCTGTGGAGTCCACAGCCCAGTAGGGCGGAGTTGAGTTTCTCGTTCCAAGCTCGACTTGATTGTTTTAAGCCATATAACGACTTATTTAGCTTACAAACTCTTCCGGAATTGTCATCAAATCCGGCTGGCTGCCTCAGAAAAAGTTCTTCTTTCATCTCAGCATATAAAAATGCGGTGACAGCGTCCATTTGATAGATTTCCATGCCGTCTTTAACAGATAGAGCCAAGTGTAGTCGCAGCGAAGTGTATCGCATAACTGGTGCAAATGTTTCATCGTAATGTTGAACAGTCTATATACTTTTGTGGTAGCTCTATACCCGACGAATATGCATTCCACAGATCTAGCTGCAAATTTGCTTGTGCGCTTTTGCTTTGGTATGTGGGCAAAGGCTTTGCACCCAAATACTCGCAAATGCTTTAAATCAGGTTTGTTTTTTGACCAAGCTTCCTCTGGGCTCTTTGTATTCGACTTACGTGCTGCCGTGTTCGTCGCTTCTGCCCAAAACATTTCATTGAGACCAGAATCCAAAAGCATGCATCGAATTCGTTCCATGAGCGTCCTATTCATATGCTCTGCGAAGCCGTTTTGTGGGATATATGGTGTTGTGGTTTGATGTAAAATACCACAATTTTCGAACTGACTATTAACATACTCCTTCCCATTGTCAGAGCGTAGAATTTTGATACTTTAGGAGCACTGTTTTTCAACAAATTTCTAATACTTTACGAATTCTGCATATACATCGGATTTTGATTTGATGGGAACTACAAAAACTTTCCGCGTGTAGTCATCGACGAATGTCAGAATATAACGTGCACCAGAGTATGATGCCATAGGAAATGGAACCATTACATCTGTATGTATGATGTCCAAAACACTTTGAACTGAACTTTTGCTGCCATTAAACGGCGATCTTGTATGCTTTCCTTTTACACATATGATACAATTCGACTTGCCGGACAATTTAAAATTATATCCGTTTGCAATACCTGTTGCGCTCATCATATCTTTGCTTATATGCCCGAGTCTTCTGTGCCACAACTCGTAGTTCATAGCCGCAAATTCATGGCCATTGTATGAGAGCTTCTGTTTAAGAAGCCTAAACGAGGGGTTCTTTTCTTTTAATAAAAAGTCATTTTTTATTAATTAATTTTATCTTTTTTCTTCCGTTCATTTATTATTTTCTTAATAATTTTACAAGGAATTTTTATTAACTATTAATTATTTAATTCTATTGTTCTTGAGGAGCTCTTCATTAGTCCACACTATTTTTAATATTCATTTAAAATCTTCTTGACCTTCTTCTCGAAGTTAATGTTAAAAAACTCTACAGCAGAAACTGCATTTACTTCCAATAACCCAACAACAAAACACAAGCGCAAAACAACAGAGACAAAAAACTCTAACTGTTGCTTAATGTGTAGGTCCAACTTGAGGGGTATTGTTAGCGATGTAAAGGGAATGCATGCACAAATCACGAGAAAACGACAACCGTAAAACCTTGACTGATTTGCCTTAGTTAATATGTATGTAAATATGAGCTGACTTATGCATATGTAATGTTGATATTGGTATCCAGGGATACCAGATGTGGATTTGCATGGTACCGTGGGGATGATCATGGTGATTAAGGTTGTTTGGGTATAAAAACTCCCAAACATTCTCCCCGCCAAGAACCTCTGTTCTTAATTAGGACTGTTGCTTGATGATTCCGTATCTTCTGTTGACGTGATGTCAATTGTTGGTAATCGACACAGTTTGGCAATTGGACGTTTAATATATTTCTTGTTGCAGTAGAGAGTAACCACTCGAACCAAGCCATCATTACCAGGATGTAATTCTTCAACTTTTGCGAGAGGCCACTGACCAGGAACACTTTTTTCATTGAGTAAGAGTACGATGTCGCCAACTCTAATGTTATCGATTATTTTATTCCATTTGGGGCGTGATTGTAGTCGACACATGTACTCTCTTTTCCATCTTTCCCAGAAGTGTTGCTTAAGAAGTACAATCTGTTTCCAACGACAGAGTCGATCAACGTTTGCATCCAATAAATCTTCATCCGGAATGCAAACTGTAGGTTCACCGATTAAAAAGTGCGCAGGCGTAAGCGCGTTGTGATCTTGGGGATCAGTTGACAGGGGACATAGAGGTCTGGAGTTTAGAATGCTTTCAATCTGTGCGAGAAGCGTACTTAGTTCTTCGTAATTGAGGAGCCGATCATTGACTATTCGACGTAAATGATGTTTTGTGGATTTTACTCCTGCTTCCCAGAGTCCACCAAAATGAGGCGAAGCAGGAGGAATGAAGTGCCATTTCGTACCTTGATTGGCCAGTGTTTCAGCGAGATGCTCGGGAAGGGATAATTTATTGCGCTGATAAATGACTCGCAGCTCTTTATTCGCACCAACGAAATTTGTACCACAATCGGAGTATAGGTCCGTACAAATTCCTCGACGAGCAATAAAACGGCGATAAGCTGCTAAGAATGCATCTACATTAAGGCTGGTGACGGCTTCCAAATGTATTGCCTTGGTGCACATACATATGAAAAGGCAAATGTATCCCTTAGAAGTAGATGCCGTTCTTAAGGATGATGTTTTTATATTGATGGGGCCGGCGTAGTCGAGCCCACTATGCTTGAAGGGGCGGGCTGGCTGAAGGCGGACAGCTGGCAGGTTACCCATTAATTGTTGACAAGTCTTAGTTTTGTATTTGAAGCACACGATGCAATTGCGTTGCACCTTTTTTGCTAAGTCACGAGCAGAGACTACCCAATAATGCCGTGAAACATAGGCCTGCATTAGCAGAAGACTACCGTGGCAAGTCTTTTTATGTGCTTCTGAAAAGATAAGAAGGGAAATAGGATTTTGTTTGGTCAAAAGTATAGGATGCTTCGTGTGGAATGGAATCTCGGCCTGAGATATGCGACCACCAACTCTGACAATATCCAATTCATCTAAAAATGGTGATAACTTCAGAATTTGGCTATTATTAGGAAGAGGTTTACTTGATTTTAAGCATTGTACTTCTTCCCGAAATGTTACAGCTTGTGTTATTCCAATTAGATGATTCCTTGCTCTTGTAAGTTCCCATGTTTTTAAAAAGCTTGTATCTATTTCGATCTTCTGTATTTTGCATTTTAAATTTTCGAAATAACGAAAAAGGTATGCCATCACACGTATTAACGTAGTGAAACTGGAATATTTCGACAGGAATTTAGGGAATGCTGTTGTTGTTTCTGTATTGGTTGAGTGACAGACAATAACATTGTTGTTGTAAATTTTTTCTTCTGTAGCAGCGTTTACAGTAGATTTATCAATATATGAATTTGCCGGGGAGGAAGGCCAATCATTTGAATCAGTTTTCAGCCATGATGGACCAGTCCACCATAATGAATGTTTGATAAGTTCTTCAGGAAATAATCCGCGAGAAACGCAATCTGCAGGGTTATCAGCTGATGGAACATATCTCCAATCGGTGACGTCGCAAAGCTTATGAATTTGTGCAACTCTGTTTGCCACGTAGACTTCCGACCGTCTGTTGTAATTTTTTAGCCACGCAAGAACGATGGTACTATCCGTCCAGTATACGATGCGCCCAATGTTGAAATCGTTGTTTGATTTAATTTTAGCGATCAATTTTGATAAAAGCGTAGCTGCACTTAATTCCAGTCTCGGAATTATTTCATTTTTTAAAGGGGCTACCTTTGTTTTTGCCTGTAATAAATTAATAATTATCTCACCAGATTCAGCTACAATTCGAGCGTAGACAACAGCAGCGTAGGCAGTTAGTGATGCATCACTAAAGCCGTGAAGGTCAATTGTAGATTGTTTAGATGTATATCCAAGCCATCGAGGAATTCGTATTTTCTCAAAAGACTTCAGCGTTGATCGAAAATTTATCCATTCGTTTTGAATCTGTTCTGGTAGTGTATCATCCCAATCGCGTTTTAGTTTCCATAGTAGCTGGAACATAATTTTCGCTTTTATAGTTGTGGGAGATAACCAGCCTAGGGGATCAAATAACTTAGCTACATCTGAAAGCAAGGTGCGTTTAGTAACAGTTTGAGCAAATGTAAAATTTATTGTAAAACAAAAAGAATCGGTTGTAATGTCCCAATAAAGACCAAGAGCTTTCGCCATGTTTGGTTCATTGAGTGTAAATAGCTCTTTCTTTTCACGATCTTCCTCTGGAATGTGATTAATTAATCGTGAAGAATTAGAGTTCCATTTTCGAAGGTGAAATCCACCAGATTTCACTAAAGAGCAAAGTTGTTGCTGTAATTTTAGAGCGTCATCAAAACTATCAGCGCCAGATATGACGTCATCGACATATGTGCCAGAGCGAAGTATTTGGCTCGCTTGTGGGAATTGTTTCTCTTCATCTTCGGCGAGCTGTTGTAGTACTCTGATTGCCAAATATGGAGCTGACGTAGTACCATACGTTACTGTAAGTAAACTGTAAATGTTAATTTTATTTGTAGTTTCATCTCTCCAAAGTATACATTGTGAAGGCTGATGTTCTTTACAGACATTGATTTGTCTGAACATTTTTTCTATATCAGCTGTGAAAGCTATTCGATATCTCCTCCATCGAGATATAATAGTAGACAAATCATTTTGCAGTGCAGGCCCGACTGATAGTTCCTCATTTATAGAAGTCTGAGGGGGTCTGTGATTTCGACCATCAAAAACAACACGTAATTTTGTTGTTGTACTACTCTCTCTGAGTACACCATGATGGGGAAAGAAATAAGCATTTTTCGGTATTGCATGAGAGTACTCACCAAGTTTTACCATATGGTTAAGCGTTTCATACTCCGTCATGAATTTCTTATATTCCTCAGCAAATTTAGGTTTATTTTTGAAAGTAGATTCCTTCTGTTTTAACCGTTTAAGCGCAACCGGGGGTTGACCTTGAAGTATACTCTTGAAGGGTAAATGGACAGTATAGCGTCCGGTATCATCTCTAGTATGCATTTCATTAAACAATTTTTCACATAACATCTCTTCGGGTGTGAATTGTTTCTCATCTACAAATTCTTCCTGTTCCCAAAATAGGCGTAGCTGATTTTCTAGCGAACACAAATTAGCAGAAATTGTTGCTGCGGACAAATTTGATCTTGGAGACCCAGAAACCATGTATCCAAAATGAGTTTCTTGTAAAAATAGACCATTTTCTAATTTTTTCGTCTGAGCTAGTAATAGATCACCATAGACGTCATTTCCGAGGAGGAGATCAATTTTTTCTGCTAACAAGAAATCTTTATCGGCAAGATGATTTTCTGGTAAATCTGGAATTGTGATCAAATTTAATTTGGGGGGAATATATGATGAAACTGATGGTACAACAAGTGCAGTTATCGGCAATTCAAATTGTTGATCATATGTGGAGTAGAGATTTAAATTTACGGACTTCTTCACCGTGACGGATTTGTTTCCTCCAATCCCACAGACATCGACATGCGTTTTTAATTTCGGTATGGGCAATAGCTGGGCTAATTCCTCAGATATAAATGAGACCTGAGATCCTTGGTCTACAAGGGCTTTTACACTATAAGCAGACTTATTAATTTTTATAATTACCTTTACTGTGGCAAGTAAGGCAGGATTTATATGGCATGTATTCATATTGGAGTGAAGCGTACTTACAGATGCAGTTGTAGGAGTAGAAGTAGTAGGAGGTTGAGCAAAAGTCTGGTTTGCTGTAGCATTTGGTGTCGTAGCAGTTGTCAACGAGGTGTTTCCAGAATAGTATTCGTTGTGGACAACAGTGTGATGTGGCTCACTACAGTTTTGACAAACTGACTTCAACTTACATGCGGCTTGTAAATGTCCGGTACGAAGACAGTTTCGACACAGCCGATGTTGATTGACGATGTTTTTCTTCTCTGCTGAAGATATCGTTGCAAATTTAAAACATTTGTATAACGGATGACGTTTGTTGCAGCACGGGCAGTTTTCATCCAACATAGTAGAAGTAGCTGTGTGGGCTCGAACAATTTGCGTTGGCTTACGACGATTTTCAAATTTGCTGTCCCCATAACTTTTGTTTGAACTGCTTGGAATATTTGCATCTTCAACGCATTCCAAAGCTCTAAAAGTAGTTTCTAAAAAAACAAGCATTTCAGTCATAGGAGGTACCGTTGTACTGGCCTTGAGCGACTGCTCCCATTCTTTGCGGGTTTGAACGTCTAGCTTCTGAGACGTCAAATAAATCAAAATCGAATCCCAGGTGGTAGTATCGATTTTTAATGCTTTTAGTTGAGCTAAACAATTTCTGGTGGTATCGAGAAGTTCTTTAATAGAATAAACGTTTCCCTTGGTGGGCGGTATGGAAAATAATCGCTTTAAGATTTGATCGACAAGCTTTCTTTCATTGTGAAATCTCCTCTCGAGATCTTCCCATGCAAGTGCATAGCTAGAACCGGCAACTGGATATTCGTTGATCTAGAAAGGGGAGTACCTGTGCACGAACTTTTGAAATATAAAAATTTCTGGATATCAGTGAGTGACGCTGGTTCATGAACTAGTGACAAAAACGTATCGCGATAAGAGACCCAATTGAGATAATCTCCAGAAAATGTTGGAAGTTGTATTTTTGGCAGTCGTACTCCGGCGACAAATGTTTCGTTGCGGCTGCTTGCGGCGAATGTACTTGCGTGGACGGTTGGAGTCTGTGGAGAATCAAATTCAAACATTAAATCAAGAATATTAGTTTTAAATTAGATATATGTATCACAACAAGTGTAATACATATTGGTAGGGTACATCCTTCTCCGCGAGGGACTGTTCTCGAACTATGCTCATAACCAACTCGTGGCCATCTTTAAATAATTTGAAATTCTGCTCCAAGTCTTCGAGCATAGCTTGAGCATAACCTTTGGACTTACGCTCCTCTAGTTTAGCATTAAAAGATTGCTCCATACGAGCGATATAGTTGATTATATTATGTTGATCTTCAATAACTGTCTCCATTTTGTAGTGAATTTAGCGCGAAATTCGTGGCAACAAAATGAGGTTATGTTATCCGTAGCACGACGGCAGTAACTTTTTTATTTAAAATATGAGGGATTTGTGTCAGCACATGGACAGATCCCGGGTTTCAGCACCACTTTTATGTATGAGAGCTTCTGTTTAAGAAGCCAAAACGAGGGGTTCTTTTCTTTTAATAAAAAGTCATTTTTTATTAATTAATTTTATCTTTTTTCTTCCGTTCATTTATTATTTTATTAATAATTTTACAAGGAATTTTTATTAACTATTAATTATTTAATTCTATTGTTCTTGAGGAGCTCTTCATTAGTCAACACTATTTTTAATACTCATTTGAAATCTTCTTGACCTTCTTCTCGAAGTTAATGTTAAAAAACTCTACAGCAGAAACTGCATTTACTTCCAATAACCCAACAACAAAACACAAGCGCAAAACAACAGAGACAAAAAACTCTAACTGTTGCTTAATGTGTAGGTCCAACTTGAGGGGTATTGTTAGCGATGTAAAGGGAATGCATGCACAAATCACGAGAAAACGACAACCGTAAAACCTTGACTGATTTGCCTTAGTTAATATGTATGTAAATATGAGCTGACTTATGCATATGTAATGTTGATATTGGTATCCAGGGATACCAGATGTGGATTTGCATGGTACCGTGGGGATGATCATGGTGATTAAGGTTGTTTGGGTATAAAAACTCCCAAACAGCCATGTTCAGCACAATCTAGCAGAAGCAACTTGCTTGTTGCTTATCTAATCAAATATTTTGCAAGATCTCTCTTCAAAAACGATTTTTCTGCGGGCAGCGCCATTTGACTTATTGACAATAAATTCGTGCACAAGTTTGGAACGTATTCAACGTTTTTCATTATAGCATTGTTCTTCTGGTTGCCATTCACAATTGACAATTCTACGTCGCCGACACATTCAACGTTCAATGTGTTTTTGTTTGCAATTGTTATTGATTTATTCGTTGTTTGTTTATTATTACGTAGAACTGCTTTATTGCATGTCATATGATTTGTAGCACCGGAGTCTACGTTCCAATTTGAATCGCTTTTTACATTTGTACACAGCGACGCTAGCAGAACTTGATAGTTTTACCTTTTTGCTTTATTTTGACAATTCTTCGCAAAATGCGCTGGCTGCTTACACATGTGGCAGCGAAATTTATTTTTGTTGTAAGTTTGATTTTTGATGTTTCTAGCATTACCCGTGTACAAGGCATTTTCTTCATTGCTTTTTACGTAAAATTTAGCATGTTGTAGTAGAAGTGATTTTATTGCATCAACAGTTAGAACTTTTTTTGAGTTTTCAACTGCTAGCACCAGTGACTTAAATTCATTCAGCTAATAACAACGATGCAGGGAGCTCATCGTCGAGTTGTATTCCAGCCGTTTTAACTTTTAAAGATGTTAGTACCATAGTGTTAATGTACACCTGCATTGAAGGGAAGTCTGCCAACTTTAGTTGAACAAGCTGTTTGAGTAATTCAACCTTCCTAATGAGACCTTTATCTTCGTAAGCTTCCATTAAACTATTCCATGCTTCTTTTGCTGTTTTATTTTCTGCAATAATTGCGTAGTTGCTTGGATCAATCATTAGAAAAATTTCTGCAGATGCACGACAATCGGCATCTTTCTCAGTTTCAGTTGCAGTTTCACCCAGGCTTGATTCAAATGTTAAATAATAGGTTGATTCAATATGATGTGTTATATATAGAAAGGAATAAATATTACAGATACCCTAAACATCACTGGAGACATTGTCATTCTATTTGATCGAAGACGGGAGCGCACTAGTCTTACATTTTTAATTTATAACGTTCCAGAATGATTTAGTTTATGTTTAATTTAAATTTAGTCAAATAGGTATCATAAATGGATTTAGAAAGGTTTTCGTACATATATCTAATGGGTATATAGGATTTAAAATCGGCCACCTTAGCTGAAAATTTGTATCTACGATAATATTTAGCTTTTAAGTTCCGTAGCCTGCGAAGCCTATCAATAAACCAAATTGTAGAGGAAGAAGCCGAACCCAGACATTTTGGAATGCATTGCTCGAATGCATCTAACAATGGCCGGTTAAACAAAACTACTGCACTGTTAATCGCGCATGGGGACTGAGGAGATGGTATTTACAAGAGAGCTGACCAGTCTGTACTATTGAGCAACTCCTTCAAACAACTCCTTCAAACAACTCCTTCAATTATAATTATAATCAAAAGATTCGACAGGTAAATGATCTACACAACTTGGCCTTAAAAATGGCAATCTAACAGTCACTTTCAACGTTAGATAGTGAGGGTCTTCAGAAAATACCAAAGGATCAACAGAGGAAATAGAAGTGAATTTCATTTCTTCCACAAAGACCAGATCAAGAACTCTACACATCTTATTATATATTGAATTTATTTGCGAAAGGCCTAAACTGAAAGTAGAGTTCACAGACATAGTATTATTTTAAAACTGTAATTATTGAAATTGGGTCATTACTTGAATGTTCCCAGCACAGATTAGGTAAATTAAAATCACAAAAATATGAATTTTATCATTTGACTTTAATTTCTTAGCCAATAAGGAAATAAGAACTAAGTGAAGCTGGTATAGTTCCGGAAAAGATCGCTGTGCAATATATAAACAGGACACTAAAATTGTCACATTTGTCAGTCTTATTTGAACGCAACATATTTCAATACTAACAGCTCCCAAGAATACTAATTCTTCAGTAAACAGGGCCGTACTTATTGCAATTAAAACCCTTCCTCCTAGAGTAGACATTGACTTCTTATATACTCTGAAATTAGGAGCAAAAACCTCTGACGAAAGGATATATGGGCAAAACCATGTATCCGAAAATGCAATTACATCATGTACGAAGCCAGAACTGGCTAGCAGAACATTTGTATGTTTTGGTATATCAATAACAGATCAGTACCGGTGTTTAGTTTTTTGAAGCTGGTTTTGCATTAATAATTGCAAGTTTAGAAGATGATCGTGACTCATATTCAAGCACCACTGCATTTAGAGGCCAACATTTTGGGTCAACAACAGTTTCAAATAAATGAGTATGTACAATAATTTTGAAAGATGAAAGAGATTAACCATAAGCTCAGGAATTTTCAAGTTGACTTCAGACGATGGGGGAAGCCCAGGTTCGATCTGAAATCAAATATCATCCTCCGTTGTATCGGCAGAGAATCTCGAGACAAATACAAATTCCATCGGGGCTACTGGAATTAATTTGTTTCCAAATGTGCTTTTATCCTTTTCAGACATACTACCAAGAGAATTACCGAGACATGCATTCGAAACAGAATACTAGCATATGTTTTGCTCACAAAACACTTGGAAGAATTAGATTCCGGTAAATGGCTGAATACTAATAGATTCTTAACAGCCCGAATAGACAAGTTAGCCAAATACGGAGAACGGTCTACATTAACTGGCAAATTTTCAGCTAATGACAATTTCTGAACAGACTTTGTTACTAAAAATAGGCTTCAGAGAAGGCTTAGGAGAAAGCCCAGACTTAGCAGCTGATGCAATCTGCTGATGCAATATTTGAAGAAAAAGTGTTAGCGCCTCGCGAAACGGCTTTATTCCGCTTTTGCTTAGAATAAACTACATTATCTTTCATGCACTGCAACTCTGAACAATTTATTTCACATTCTTCAAACTTAGCTTGCACCTATGCCAGAACCTTACGAGAAACTCTAATCATCTTGAAGAGATAAACATCAGAGTTACGACATTTATGGCAAACCCAACAAATACCCTTACCATCATGGGTGTTCTCGAGTACGCGATCAGTCAAGCCAGCACACTTAAGGTACTCAGCATCGTCACACAGACAGCACACTATAAAGTGGTCTGACAAATTTGCGATGTTGCACCCTTTTTTAGTGCAGGTCATTACAGAAAAATATAAAATTTAAATTCCCGGGTGTTTTGGTAAGAATGAATAAAAATTTATAAAAGTGAATGCCAAAAAATAGTACACAAAAATTTTGGAAAAAAATTGCACAGGACCAAACCCATGAAACCTGTCAAACAATCCAAGCAGAAAAGTGTGAAAGTTACAGGGAAATGACGAAGCAAAAGGTAATTATTAGGATATTGCACTACAAGTTACCGCACTGAAGGGGAGTCATAAAACCGTATAATATCCGCCAACGAAATTGCCATTTTTGTTACACGAGGTTCTTGAAAAGAATTTGACAGGAATATCGATTGAAATGTTTCGATTAAACATCCTAGTAACTAAACATAATGGTAGCCTGCACTTTTCTTTAGATCCAAAAAAATTAAACATTCGAAGCATTGACGAATGCAAGTCCAAATATAGCTGCTAAAAAATTTTAGCACTCTCGACGCTACGTCAAGTTGCTGAAATGATGAGGTTAGTTGGTGATAATTTAGGCTTAGTAATTTATATGCATGATTTTTAGATATATGCCTCTAAGATCATGATGGTATTTTACAATCAATTTTATACAGCGCTTAAAAGGTATGTTTGAAATTTAACAAAAAAAGTCGAATTTTTATCCATTTATTTAAAGCCCATATATTTAATGACCAAGGAGTCAAACTAGATTGGGACAAAATCAAATCGATTTTAGAGGTGCTAGCGCCGGGTTCTGAAGCAAAACTGCAACGATTCAGGTCCTTCATTAAAAAATTGGCGCCTAAAATCATAAATTTAGGAAGTGAATGATTTAAAGTTAGAAATAAGTAAGTCATCGGCAGTGACATACTACGTTGTTCGAAAGCAGCTTATTCTGTTAGTAGACTCGTCGGCATCATTAACAAATAAGCAAATTAATTATTCGCAAATCGAAAACGTGTTATTTGGTTGTGTAAAGTTTCACCAGTACATTTACAAATTTAAGTAATCGAGAAAAAGAACACAAACCATTGGTTTCGTTGTTTAACAAACCACTTTACAAAATACCAGCACATTTACAACATTGTGTGTTAAGTAGGACAAATTAGTTTTATGAGCAGATACTCATTCTAGAGATCCATTGGAAGAAACGACAGATATTGAAATTGATAATGAATTAGATTTTCATTGCAATATTTTAATGTCTCAAATATATTTGTTTTGTGAGTAATGAGAGAGTAGAAATTCCATGGTATAAAGTTGGCTTCGGCTTGTTCGAAACCAAATTTGTTGGTTGTTGACTACTAATAGTTTATTAAAGTAGAGCTCCTGAGTATTGACATGTCTAAGTATACCAGTCATAACTAAGTTGAAGTCTATCTATATTACCCAGACATGGAATACCAACTATATTCATCTCAAATAATGGTCCGCCATTCAATTTTGTATTGAGTGTAATTCTCCATATCTAGCAGGGTTGCTGAAGCAGAGTTAGCAAAAGCAATAAAAATATTGGTGGTTCTCATGCTACAAAAATGATTATGCTTCTGATGCTTGATTTTTATAAAATCCAAAGCAGCAGCAGCACAATCATTTCTTCGGAAAACGAAGATTTCGCCGAGCATTAAAACTCGTTGTTTTGCAGCAAATTTCTACTGCTGTTGCTACAACTTGGAAAAGTGGAAGCAGAACCACACGATCGGCTCTTGCTGTTTATTGCTTTACATTGCTGAAGAATGCAAAATGAAAAAGGAGATCGGGGTTTGAGGTTTCCCTTGATTCATTCGGCAATTACTATGCTATTAAAATAGTCATAAAAAGCAATCAGTAAACTGTTTATAATGTATGAAAATAAAGATAACTAGTGGAATCTTGCGGCCGAAATTCGACCGCACCTCTGCTGCGGTTGGAGCAGGCCCAGTAGTTCAAAAGCTACTGCCAAACTACAGCGGTTGAGTGCCGTAGTCCAGACAGACTCGGGGCACGACACAACACAATAGGCGGGTGCCGATGTCATTGGAGACTCGGACCACGAAAGCGTTGCCAGCGTCAAAGCCTCGGATGAAGATACGCTACTACTCAACCGGAGCTCAACGCACGTGCCAGTTCCACAAAGAAAGGGCCTCGGGGAAAACCGAAAAGCAGAGAGGGAATGCAGGCAAAGGCTGCATACAAGGCTGCGGTAATGATCAGGCCGGCAAGTCTGACCTCACGAAAGAGGAGAAGGAGAGGTTGGCTTGGGCCAAAGAGACTGTGGAGAAGGGCCGGGTCTAATTTTCAAGTACTCCAGGATGCACACCCTCGGATCCGAAGTTCGCAAATCGGATCAAGGAACATGGAAAAATCAACAAGAGTCAACGATCCACAAAAAGCGAAGTAAGTAAGAGGAACAAGCAAAAAAAGGGGGCTACGGACAAGCAGACAGAACCGAGCATGCCCAGAGCTGCAGCTGCGGCCAGTGAAATTGCGAAACGACATCTGATCGTGGGACTGATCGAACGCAGTGACGTGCTTCGATAGTTGACGAAGGAAAGGTGGAAAGTTATGTAAATAATAGCTACTTGTTCACAAAAATGAACGCGAAACCGTACGTACATATGCCATCTTTTAATGGAGCTGGCTTGCAAAGCAAGGTGAAAATCCTAAAATGCAAGGACGATCCGACACTGAATTGGGTTAAGGGAGTAGTCAAGACTCCAAGGCATGGGGCGGTACTGGAAATAGTGGACTGAATTTGCATCCTATCTTTACCCAAAGCGAAGGTACTTATCCCTCGATTGGTAAAGCCAGAGGATGCTCTTCGGCTACTTAAACGGCAAAATCCGGAAATACCGACCAATTACTCGACAGTGCTGCGTGTCACGATTCGGGAAAATGTCGTGGGGTGTAGAGAGTGTGTACCTGCGCCTTCAAAGGCGTCACCCGAACGACGAGAACACCAACACACTCGAGACGGGTGAGGAGTAAAAGGAACTCGGTATTGAAGAGATCTTAGAAGCCTCACTTAACCGGAATGATGAGACGAAGACGGGAGAAATGGCCACTATAGCCAACCCCAAGAATGAACCTGAAGCGACAGCTGATGGTTTTTCAGATAAATCTCCATCACATTAAAATATCTTCGGCCGACATCCTTCTCAATCTAGAGGAGGGCGGGGATGATAGCTCTTGTCAGACCTTGGATAGGATCGGGTAACCTGGTATCTGGACTGAAGTCACTGAATTTCCAATGTGGCAAAACCCTGATTAGGGATTGGAGAGTCTCTAACCCACGTTTACAGGATCTCCTGCACACCAGTGCGTATAAGGCACAGACCCAAACCATCTTGGTGGAACAAAGAGCTGGGTTCTCAGAGGCACTATCTACGTGTGATATTCAAACTAACCAGGTTAGCTGGGGTGAATATAAAGATACTCTACGAATATACAAGAAAGAAGTGTGAAAAGCCAAAATAAACTCCTGGGAGAAATATTGTGGAAATATCGAAAGGACGGGTGAGATGGCTAGACTAAGGAATGCTAGCAAAGCATCCCATAACAACCCGAGTGTTATCCGTAAAGATAACGAATGGATACGGATATCTAATTGTCAGAAGTCGGTTGAAGTACAAAGATGCAAGTAATCTCGGACCCCCAAGAACCGAGGGTGATAGCTTACCACGGGACTTGATTACAAAGGAGGGGTACAATGGGTAATAAACTTATTTACCCTCTACAAGTCACCAGGGCTTGACGGGATATTCCTACCCATGCTACAAAAGGATCTGCATCTGGTAACACCCTGACTTAAGTAAATCTACAAAGGATGCTTGACGTATAACTATGTTCCGGTGAGCTGGAGAGAATCGCGAGTTATATTTTTGCCAAAGGCAGGTAAAACAATCATCTCAAAGGACTACCCACCAATTTGTTTAACGTCATTTCTCTTAAAAACGCTTGAAAAATACTTGATGCCGACATGAGGAACTCTATAGGCCCAGATGGAATGTCAAAGGCATAGCATGCAAGTTAACACTCTATTACCCTTTATAACGGCACTCCAATCTGGATTTACTTCTATCCATAGAGGAGTCAGCAAAAACTAATTCCTCAATTGCATCATCAGCTGCATCACCTTTTTGCGTCTTATTAATTGCAATTGTTGAAGGTGTACTGTAGTATAAAGAATACACCTGTGAATATTTCTCGATATAGCTGGTGCTTTTAACAATGTCTCAACTGATGCCATCTTAGATGGAATCAGAACTACAATCATTAATGATGCGGCTTATCTATGGATTCGAAGCCTATTGAGCGGAGAAGGATAAGGGCAGAGTGGAACGGCGCCAAATCGATAAAGGAGGGCGTGCAGGGGGACTCCACAAGGAGGGGTTCTCTCTCCACTTCTCTGGTCGCTCGTTGTAAACAAAATATTGGAAAATTTTGACGGCAAAGCTCCAAAACTGGAGGCATACGCTGATGATATAGCCATAGTTATAATAGGGAAATTCTTGTCTAGCCTCAGTGACCTAATGACCGACCAAATACAATGCGAAAAAATCGACCTGATACTTTTCAGTAGAAGGTATAAGATCCCTCCGTGGAGACCACTAAACCTGATCAGTAGGGTACTCACTATGAAAAGCCACACCAAATAGTTAGGGGAAATAGTATACAGTAAGCTTTCATAGAAGGTCAATGTGGAGGAAAGGGTAAAGACAACGCTCTATATGCTTGTAAAAATATGCTTGGATGCACTTCCAATGCATCAGAGAAGGAGAGAGGGGCCTCTCTCCTTCTCTGATGCATTGATGCTACACAGCCATAGCAAGACCTATTTTACTCTACAATATTTTGGTGGAATGTTGTTAGGAAGAAAACTTACTGCATACTTATGTAAAGAGTCCAAAGACTTGCGGCACTGTCTGTGACGGGAACCTTAAGGACAACACCAACGGCTGCTCTTAACACAATTCTCAATTCACCCCCAATCGACCTCTTTGCGGAAAGCCTTACGGCAAAATCTGCGGGAATATTGCTGACCACTAAACAATCATAGTCATAGCTCTGTAAGTCGAAGTCTCACGATCAACACTGACTATGTGACTCCTATTCTTAGGCTGCGGAAACAAATAAACTCAACTATTGAAACGGTGGGATGACATAGAGACATGAATTCTAAACACAAAAACTTCAAACTGTCTACTGCCCCAAACTAGATATCAAACACCCGTTCATTTTGCCTAATTATGTAGCATTTTCAAGAGGTTTTTGCAGCAGAAACTACGAACTCTACAATAAACTTCTACATAGATAGCCATGCTGCGATCAAAGCTATAACTTTATAATGGGCATCTTCCAGAAATGTTCTGCAATGCAAGGCAGCAATGGATACCAATCGGAAGCTACATATCTACTGGGTGCCTGTGCATAAGAACATAGAAGGAAATTAGTGTTCGGATGCCATTGCAAAAAGCGGAATCTTACTAGCAAGCAAGCACGTACTGATGCCTCTAACCATAGCCGTAGCCATAGCCGTATTGAAGAAGACATGATGAGACAGGTGAAAGAACGGTGGAGTACTGCCACATGTAAGCTCGCAAAAATCATGTGCAAACCGTACGGGACTCAGACCAAATCGATACTGAACGGTAGTAGGAATGCTCACAGGTCAGTGTCTAATGGCGGTGCTCGCTAAAAGGATGGGCCTCACAAACAACAATGAATGCAGGAAATGTGTAGAGCAAAGCTCAAGAGAAACTGGAGCATCCACTGTGCCTGTGCCCCGCAATATTTAAAACGCACTTATCACAGCTGGGAGCCCCCTGGTTTGAGGACTAGAAGAGGTCGCACAATTAGGGATAGTGTCTCTCTTAAGATTTGCCAAGAGCGTCTCCCTGTTCAACGATTCATACCATAGCTCTTAAATGGATATCCATCTGGCACAGCAAAGTACCTTGTAGGTCTATGTGTGGCCTTCACGGCCGGTCAGTCTAACCTAAGGAATATCAAAAATTTGCGGTAGGTTATATGGTTTAGATCAAATGTTGATCTATTGAGCCCATCCACCACGTCAAGGTATGGATGGCACCACAATCATTCATTTATTAACATTCACACTTACTGCACATTTAAATATAAAAGTTTATTTTATTGAGGGAACATTATTACGAATAATATATTGCTGAAAAGTACCTTGTTCTTCGAATTAAGGGCATATAATTTCTCTATGAAAAATGTTCTTCGTTAAGAACATATAATTCTCATTGAATCACTGTCAGAAGTATCTAAAATATAGAATCGCAATTCATCAAAAGATGGAACTCTACTGGCAGTAAAATACAATTGCCAATGAGTAAATACCGGTTGCCATAGCAATATACGAGTATCTACATTGTCGAACGTTTGCCCTTATGAGTTATTTATAGTCATTGCAAATGCAGGAATGATTGCAGACTGTGTACGTTGAGACGTAAATGGTAAATTGTAACAGAATAAGTTAAGTGAACGCTTGGAATTAAGATTATGTTACTGGGTGCAACACCAGTCAAAACTTCGCAGCCAATTTAATTCCAATTACTTCGTTTTACACACATTCTGGTTCCATTCACCAACAAGTTCCCTATATATAAATTGAGTATAAGCATTACAATGCATTTCTCTCTCAAAATCAATTTGTGTGGTGAAAAACTGCTAACAGTCAACGTATTCAAAAATTCAACAGAATAATTCGTTTGCTCTCGATCATCATCACAAACAATTTGATCATAACTGAAGCATGCTTTTTCCTCTCCTGGCAAACGATTCATAATTTCAATATTTATAAATGTGCAATCGTCATTTTTCGGAGCTAATGCAACTGAATTTAAAACTTGATAAGATAAAATTGAGTTTAGGAATTTCATTGACATCTTGACCGAACTGAGGAAAACTTAGCATTTCACCATTACCAAGTGTTTTTGGAAATAGAACAAATTATACTCCATAGGGAGAGCTCTCATGTTCTGTGTTAATGCTACTTTATGAAACTTAGAAAATCCATGCTACGATGTAATACAATTTTCATTTAGAATTACACGCAATCCATGAGGTTTTTGCTGAAAATCACCACACAATAAAAGATTCTTGCCTCCAAATCATTTTTTTTATTTTCATTCCTACTCAAATCTCTCAACAATTTATCAATTACATTTAATGCATGAAGTGGGCACATTAAAAACGTCATCAACAATTATCAATGAAGCTCTATTAATGAATTGTATGTGTCCACTGATAGCTCTAATATGACATTGACACAGAATTCTCTAATATTGGAATCGGTAGTTTTAAAATATTATGCAAAGTGTGGCCATCAATCAGAAGAGTTGAAGCTTTACCACTGACGCCTGACAAAATCGTGTAATTTTGGATGAGCTTCTGGATTGGGAATTTCAGTAGAAACTGCTTTGGCAGTATCTGCATTATCACTGAATTTGTCTTGATGTGCCAAAGTCATCAATATATGTGCGTGAGTTATAGTTATGGTGAGTGGTCCGGCACCTTAATCCTCTGGCTACTCCTTAAACCGAGGAGTAACTACTGGGCATGGGTATGAATCAAAAAGAAACAATATGTTTTTTCTATTCTCCGAATATTGTAACGGATTCAGAAATACAGACGTCTTTATTATTCTGTTGCTCAGTCACCACTGGCTCTTTCAAATATCTTATGCTATATTTCTTATGCTATATTTCTCATGCTATATTTCTTATGCAATATTTCTTAGGCAAAACTGAATCCTTTTACCTCTAAAAAAGGTAAATAGGGTATACTAATTTTGTGCTTCTGAGAGGGGTTGCAATTTGAAGAAGGAGGCATGGTAGGTATGGACATATATATACAGATATGGTCAGAATCACTTTCTAAGCAATTTTTTTTTGTCCGTCCGCCTGTCCGTCTGTGGCCACTTTTTTTTTACACCGTTAGAGCTATCTTAATGAAATTTTGCAAAAGTATAGTCTGGACAACCAGATTGCTATATGGGCCGATTTGGACAAAGACCACGCCTACCTCCCATATAAGGAACTTTTTTCACCTTTTTTAAAATGACTGTAACTTCGGTCCAATTGACGGAATCGTGACATTTTTTGGCAGTTATGGAGATGTGGCTCCTGCTAAACATTGTGCAAAAAGTGGGCGGTATATACGAACTGTCACGCCCACTACTAACAAATATTAATAACTTAAGATCTGGTAGAGATTTACGGACGAAATTTTACGGGAAGGAACATATGGAAATTATAAAGCAATCTGCAACAAATGGGGCTGATCAGAGAAAAGACACGCCCACTTTGGATATAGGGAACTTTCGGGTCTAACATTAAAATTAGCGTACCTATGCTCGTATTGATGCCAGAGGAATGAAAATTCCTATTAAAGATTTATCAATGAAATTTCACAGGAAGGTTGCGGTTACTAACATTAAACACCACACAAAAAATGGGCGTGTTAATTTACAGCCACGCCCACTATTCACATATTATTATAATTTACGACCTATAGAATATTTTTGGACGAAATTTTATATTAGTACGTATTTGGACCCTACAAAGCCATATACAGTATTCGGGGTAGATCAGAGGAAGGATACGCCTTCCTCCCATATAATGAGCTTTGGGGACCCCACTTAAAGACGGTTACCTTATCTATGCTTCTAGTGATGATATCTGGAAACAAATTGGTGTATGTATACACTGGGTCTGTGCTAGCATGCATTCCAAATATGGGCAGATTATTACTACTGCCACGCCCACAATTAACCAAAAGCTTTACTAGGTTCCTATTAAAGATTTGCCAACGCCCACTATTGGCATATTATTATAACTTTCGACCTATATTAGTGGTTATACTGACACTACAAAGCCATACACAAGAAATGCGGCCGATATAATCATTTCAAGGTACCACAAATTACCATGAATATGCTACTAATGATGTGTTATGAAGAAAATATCCCCATTGTTGAAGTTGCACGCACAAGAAAAGGCAAAGGGTATATCGAAGTCGGTCTAACCCGATTTCAGACTTCTGTCGTCTTATTATGCGAGCTCAGCGTTCTTTGCTATGCAGCTTGAGCCGCTTTGGTGTGTACCTGCCATACATTGTTCACCAGCATATTCTGTTTGCATTCTCAGAATATGCTGGGATTGTCTGTTTTTCTTATATTTAAATTTGGAGTATCTTCTACCATAACTCCCCTACGGTTACTCTCAGAAATCTCCTGAGTTCTTTTATTTATTATTTTTACATTAATATTTTTCTTTTTCAAATAGATTATTATTACAATTACTAGCACTGTCAGACCTAGTATCTGTTAAACTAAATTTAACAGCTGAATTTCAACAACGGTCCTTGTACCGAGTTGATGATAATGTTGACACCAGGCACGTAAACCTTGGTGTCGCTAAAGAAAGACCTAATGTCAACAGTGGTGCTTGTACCGAGTTGATGGTGGGTTTGACAACAGGCACATAAACCTTGGTGTCGGAGAAGGAGAAATGTGCATTATTGACAAATTTGCAAGCTGGCGTTGACTTGAGTTCTTCAGAGTATTGCACTTGATATCATGTTTCATCCTTCGCTGATGTAGTATATATTGGAGTTTTTGTCAACAAAGTAATTTCATCGTTAAGCTGGCAAGGTTTGCTTAACATAAGCCTAATTGTATGCAAAAGAAGATGTATGCATTCAAAGTTTGAATGCTAAATACCTCCCAATGAGGTTTGCACATCAATTGTTAATGCATTTAACATTTCTCCCGCGCGTTGAGCACAGCTCAACCTATATTGGATTTTCTATTGGTTGGTGGCGAGGCTGAGACACCGTACCTGCTGACGTGATGATTTTTGGTACATTGACGCCACGTTGAATTCGTATTTTCCATATGAGCCCAGTAGTTAAAAGTATCATGGACAGGAACAGTGCGGTATAACTGACCGCATAGTGGTAATAGTCTGGTGGTTGAATTTTGTGCAGTGTCATCAGTTTTTCCTTGGCCAGAGCATTGTGTAATTCTGTGAGATTCTTCAGTTGTGTTGTGTAAGTGATCGCGTTGATTTTCTGCAATAGTGAAGTTCTTTGTTCACTATTTGATAATTCTGTATTTTCCCTAGGCTTGTGTGTGATGCTGTTAACGCACTGTATACGGATTCTTGCCCTTGTATTGAAATTGCATTGTGTTTTAGTACGCATTCTGGTTGAAGTGTCAGTAGTCCTGAGCCTTTCAGTGTCAACGGGATGATTTCTTTTCCGCAGACTGCAGTGGCTAGTAAAGTTGACAAAATTGCATAAATCCATTCATTTTTTTCTTCACTGGTAGCCACGAAATGTTATTGGTCACAGGTTTCAGTTTACCATTTGGTTGAGTGTTGTTGTTAAACAAATTGATTTCGCAGGAACACATCTCGGCCTCATAACTGTACCGGATTGGCACATTTGAACATACGTATTCATTTTGATTGATTCGCTCACATGATGCAAAGTCGTCGGAGCTAATGATCGCGATGGCAAGAAAGGCGGTGCATATGTCAATTGCCACCATAGTGTTGTTCGAATCGGTCATGTTCCACCAGAGGAAATGTAATCTTAAAAGCAACATGGTCCTGAGTGAGTTCTCCCTTTACCTTCATTATCCTATATAGTTGTATTAAGTCCTCTTGATTTGGAGGTAGTTCTAATGATGGTGGCAGGTGGAGTTTAATTTTGTCAAATTCTGTGTGCAATTGCTCGGGAGTTAACAATAGAGGATTGAATTTACCATGGTGAGTGTCTGTGAGAACATCCAGTATAGCTGACTGTGTATGTTGTAACTGGGTTGCGATTAGAGTTAGTTGAATTGACAGAGCCTTGAATAGTTCCAACACTTTCGATTGTTGCAGCTCTTCGTTTTCTTTCTGCAATTGAGTCCAAATTTGATTTACTTGTTGGTCAAATTCATCAAATTTTCCCTTATTCTCTTCTTAATCAATTATTTTCTACACGCAATGCTTATTCAAGTCGATCGAAGTTGTCGGTTAGATGACTACAAGTGTAGTTTTGTTTAATCTTTCGGCAAAGTTGACGTAGGGTGCTGGTACCGTCGAATAACGTTGATGCTTCTGTACAATAGGGTTTCAGATATTAGTATACGAGCAAGTTCCATTCCGTAGATGAAATCGCAACTGATCCTATATTTTCGAAGTGGATGCCAAGTTTTGAACCAAAACGATTAACTTGCAATGGATATCCCAATATTATTGGTAAGATCATTATTGTTAGTAGCAATGCCAAATCATTGGTGATTGCTGGTATTATTCTTCTCCTTTTTGGCACTGGTTGCTCTTCTGGATCTACTTCGATGTCGTCATCATGCCAGTCTTTGAATTTCTCTTTTAAATATGCCTCTTTGTGTTTTTAAGTCGCACACTCTTACTAAGCCATCGTCACCCTTGTATACCTTAACAATTCGCCCTAGAGGCCATTGGAGCACTGGTAAGCTATCTTCTTTGACGATTACCATAGTATTTGGCTCTATGGTGCTGGTTGGACCCTTCCATTTGAGTCGTTGCTGAAGTTGGTGAAGGACTCGTGTGACCAACGTTTCCAGAACTCGTATTTAAGGTGTGTCACCAATTTCTATCTAGTTTGCAGGGATGCCTTGGATTCTTACATGATTCTATCTATCTGTGAAGTTAACGGTTCGCCAGTCAAGAAGTGTCCCGGAGTTAACGCTGTTAGGTCATCTGGATCTGTTGACATTGGGGTAAGCGGTCGAAAATTCAAAAATTCTTTGGATACCCTCCATTTCTTCGGTTGCTGGTGATATTGTTAGGTGGGACACCTTGCTTCTTAATAGTTTCACATAACGAATGACACACGCTACAATTCTTTTCAGGCGGCGAAATGAGTTCTTGTGATTGATTTCTTCCCAGAAAGTTGTTGACTCTTTCGAACTGAGTGTTAGAGCTGCACTCGTCTGCCGCCTGCGTTCCAAAGCACATTGTTCTCGCGGAGATTGAAGTGGCGAAATTGTCATAGATCCGTGCAGGAACTTAGGTCCATATAGCCAAAACAGGTTGTGTACCAATTTAGCTGGTGTCACGCCTCTTGGTACGAGGTCTGCTGGATTGTCCTGGGACGGCACGTGACGCCATTATTGTGGATTAGTTGCATGCTGAATAGCCGAAATTCGGTTGGCTACGAATATGTGGCAATGTGCTGATTCTGCATTTATCCATCCCAGAACCGCTATGGAATCAGACAAAAAAATGCGTTGTCATGCCTTTGAATAATGGGCTTTCATGGAGCTTCTCCATCAATTCCACGGCGACCCTAGCAGCGCACAATTCCAGACTTGGTAATGTTACTTGCTTTGTTGGAGCTACTTGTGATTTCGCACATAGGAAGCGAACGATTATCTTGTTTTGGCAATCTCGTGTTCGCATGTATGCTACCGCTCAGTAGGCACGCTCTGATGCGTCAGCGAAAATGTGTACTTGAGGGTCTTTGGGTACTGTGCGAATGAAGACGTGGTGTGGCACGCTGATGGTTTCTAATTTCTGCAAGTCCTTTTTGAAAGTTAGCCATGTTTTGCGAAGTGGTGCTGGAAGTTCTGTATCCCAGTCTATTTTAAGTTTCCATAGTTGTTGAAGAAATTCTTTTGCTGTGGTTGTAACTGGCGCGACGAAGCCAAGTGGATCAAAAATATGGGAAATATCTGTTAAGGCTGAACGCTTTGTTATCGTACCGGATTCTATTACACCAACCTTAAAGTCATCATTAGAAGTGCTCCAGATCAACCCCATTTTTTTGATGTTGTCGTCCAATGTGCCACTGAATTCCATATTTTTTTCACTGTCCGTGACTGGAATTTCTTCTAGTAACCTTTGGTAATTCGCGCAGCATATCCGTAAATTGAAACCCGCGGAACTTAGCATGAGTCGAAGTTGCCGCTCTATTTCACATGCATTGGAGAGATGATCAGATCCGCTCAACACATCATCGACATAAAAATTGGATTTTACGACTTCTGCTTCTAATTAGTATTTGTTGGCTTGATCGTCAGCCAGAGACTGAAGTGTGCGGATAGCCAAATACGGTACAGACGTTGTACTGTAGGTGATGGTCGTGAGCTGATAACATTTCATGGGTTGTGTTGGGATCCTCTCTCCACCAGATGAGTTGGTACTTTTGATCGTCTTTATCTACTCCCACTTGTCGATACATTTTTTCAATGCCAGCTGTAAAGAGAAATCGTGGGAGCCGGAAACGCAAAAGAATAGTGAACACATCTTCCTGGTAGGTGGTCCTGTTGCCAGAAGATTGTTTAACGAAACATTGGTTGATTTTTTGGCTGAAGCATCGAATACAACTCTTAGCTTTGTGGTTGAACTGTCTGGCTTCAAAACGGCATGATGTGGAAGAAAGTAGTGGGAACTCTTGATACTAGTTATGTCAATCTCTTCCATAGGACCAACCTTCTCGTATTCTCGCATGAAGGCTACATATTGGGCCTTGAATTCAGGAATTTCTATCATTTTTCGATCAATTATCATGAACCGTTGCAGAGCTAACTTCCGTGATTCTCCCAGTTCGTTTCGAGTAGTTTGGAATGGCAATTTCACTAGGAAGTGCCTGTTGTTATCACGCTGATAATTTTGCAGAAAATGTTCTTCAAGCGACGCTCGCGGTTGTAAATTTACAGCTAGGTGTGTCACATCCTTCAAGTTGCCAGAATTTCTCAAGAGTGTCGTTGAGGGAACCATTCTCCTGACTAGTGTGGACTGCACATGTTGCTGTATTTGTTACGCTTTGGCCAATTTTTCCACTTGTCTAGTTGAATGACTCATCTTCCGTGCAGATGCTACAAGTGGTAGTTGTGATGGCTGAGTCTTGTTTTGTGTATTAACCCCCAACTATCCAGCCGAAATGGGTATTTTCCAGCACAGGTCGGCCATCTACTAGTGATATTTGTCCAATGCACAATTTCGAGTAGAAGAGCCCTGCTCCAAGGAGTAACTCGATGCCTCTGGATTCAAAGAAATTGGGGTCAGCTAATTAAAGGTAGCTCGGGATTTTTCAATTGCATATGTTGATGCTGCTTGATGGTTACTTGGAAAAAATCTCTGGTAAAATGTGAGCTTCAATTCTCTTGGTGAAGTCAGTCGTCTTTGATTGAAGCTGCAAGTTGACCCGTTCAGCGATGCGGCTCTGTGTTTGACAGATGCCTTCTATACTGATGATGCACTGATTCTCTTTTATTCCGATTTTGTTCGCAAGCCGCCTTGTTATGAAGTTAGCTTGTGAACCGTTGTCTAAAAGTGCTCGGCAATGAAATTGTTGTCCCCACTTATCAATTATGGTCACGCATATCGTGCTGAGCAGTACTGTGGTTGATTGTATTGGCCGATTTCGAACAGCCGTAAGTAATACCGGGGCATTTTGCGTTGTTTTAGGATACTGATTGAAGCTGGTTGATGCCTCCGTTGATTGTGATCCTCCCAAACGAAGCAATGTGTTGTGTTTTTCATGGCACTTTGTGTAGTTGCCTGACACGCAAGATTGGGCATTGTGCCGACCTTTCAGGCGGTTGACACAGTATTTTGCTTTTAGGACTTTATTTAACCGCTGACTTGGTGTCATCTTGAGAAAATCTTGACATTGAAGGAGCGCATGATGTTGGTTGCATGTGATGTAAGCTGGACCTGTTGGCACTGAGACACTTAACGCCTGGTAGGTCCTTGGTCGCCCTTGTTCTGATGCATCCTTGATGAGTCTTCCTCCTAAAGCTTCCAATGACTGGAATCTAAGTTAAAGGAATTTCTGGAATTCGCTCACAGATGGTATCACCTTCGGTTGTTGTAAGGATTGCTCCCATAATACGTGAGTGGTTTTGTGTAGGTTTTGGGTTAATATGTACAGCAGAATGGAGTCCCAGCTGTCGGTGCTCACTCCTAGACCTTGTAGAGTCATGATGCACTCCTTGGTAGTGTCGTGGAGGAACTTAATCGCTGATGCCTGATCGTTGTTGATTATCGGTCGGGAGAGCAGTCTGGTTAACCTTGCGTTTATCAGCAGCCGAGAATTCTCATATCGATCCTTGACCACCGCCCATGCGGCCTTGTAATCATTTGCCGATGCTGTGAAGTGCCGAATTAGTCCTTGCGCCTGACCGGATAAACTGAACTTCAAGAACCACATCTTTTGGCAAGCTGGAATTGGTTGTTTGTCGACTAACTCCATAAATAGATCGTGGAACTGCCTCCATTTGTTGTAGCTGCCATCAAATTTTGGTAGTTCAACCTTGAGCTATGATTTGTCACGTGAAAAAAGGTCGAAAAAATACAAAAATTACAATATCTCAAAAACTGTTCCATGAAAAAAAATTTAATCTTGATTTTCGAATTCAGCAGATGAAAATACATAAGAAAAGTCACATCGCATCAAATGTACATGAAAAAAATTTTAATTTGTAAACTAGTGTAATTAGCTAGTTTTTATTTAGTACAAGTTCTCTGTTGTCGCAATTTTGCATAAGTTTTTCATTATATGCATTCGTAATTAACAATGTACCATCTTCTATAATCTCTAATTTAGTTTTATTGTTAAATTTAAATGTGCATTCATTTTATAAATGCAATTCTAGCTTCTTTTTAAATCTTTTAACGCTGCGTTTTTCATATTTAAAATTTTCCTTATTAATTGTGACAATTAATTCATTTTCAGTTTCAATTTCTAAGTATTTAGCGTTTGGCAGTGGTACTATTAATTTTTTTTCTGATACTATGTAATTTTTTGGAATTTTAATAGCAATTACAATAGACTGATTGTTGTATGATAGCACTCCTATTTTTGACAACTTTAGTTTATAAAAATCTATTTTCAAATATTCTATTTCCTCCCTTGTTAAAATACCTGGATAGATAATATTATACTTAGCTGCTGCTATATTTGTTTGAATTTCGTTAATTTTGTTTTCTAGATGTCTAATTTTATTCATTAAATCGTTAAATAGTAGATGGCCAATAATTTCTTCGTTTTGTTTGTTAGCCAGTAGCATGAAAGTGTTTATCGTTTCTCTATCTTCCTCAAGTTTGCTTTTAATTAAATGAATTGTATCATTGAAATAATTATTTATTGAAATCTGCTGATTTATTCCATGTATTATGTCATTTTTTTGTTTGACTTCTAAATATATATTTCCTGCCTATCGTCGTCATCCATTGGTAATGGTAATGGCTGTACGGGTAAGGCTAAGGCCTTTATGCACTGCGACCAACTTGATCTATTGTGCGCCCCTTCTTACTTAATTATTTTGTATACTTAGTATATCAAGGAATTGAACCAACTCCTTTGGAGAGAGCATTTGAAGGTCTTCATCTTCTAGATTATAGGAACTTAATATCCTGCGTCTCCTGTGGCCTAATGCATCACAGTTAGTGATTAAGTGTCCCATAGACTCCTCTTCATCACAGCAGAATCTGCAAATGCTCGTGCTAGATATACCTATTTTGTCTATGTGTGTGTTGCAGACGAAGTGGCCTGTTAATGCTCCAGAGAGTAATCTAAGGCATTTTTTGTTTAAGTTAAGAGCGATGTTTGCTCTATTAGCGTCAAAGCTCAGGAATTTTTTGGAGTGATTGAGGCCGTCAATTCCATTCCAATATTCACTGATTTTATGTTGGATCCATTTTTTGGTATCTTGTTTTATGTTGTTTTTATTAAAGCCAAAGAAGGTGGTGGGTCCAATAAATGATCCTTCAGCCCCTTTTTTGGCATAAAGGTCTGCCTTTTCGTTACCTTCGTGTCCTTCGTGTTCTGGCACCCAAATCAGAGAGACCTGATTGTGGATGGCCAGTTCGTTGAGTGCGTTGTTACACTCTATAACGACTTTTGATGTAAAGGTTTTAAGAGCTTTGAGGACTGATTGACTGTCGAGAGTATTTTAATTTTCACTCCTTTAAGTCCTCTTTTAGATAAGATTTCCACTGTTTCCATTATAGCATAGAGCTCCGCATGGAAAATCGTGGTATCTGCACTTAGGGTTATTGATTTGTGTGCTCTAGGTCCCACTATTCCTGCTCCTACCCCCTGGAGCGTTTTGGATCCATCTGTATACCATTTTTGCGAATCATCGTGTAGCCATGTTGGGCTTTCGTTCCACTCCTCCCTTGATGGGAATATGACATTGTATCTCTTGGTGAAATTGAGTACTAAGTCTGTGTGGTCACTTGCCTGGGTCATGTGCGTAGCATCTTTGACCAAATTTAGAATTTCTAGGTGTCCAGTGAGATTTGCTGGTTTGAATTTTTCATTTGTATAGATTGAGAGTGCTTGCCTTGCAGCTTCCTCTTGTATTGCTAGGTAGCGGTGGTAAATTTAACAGCGCTTCTATGCCAGCAGTTGGGGTAGTTCTCATAGCATGTGATGCTTAGGCATGCCAGCCTTTGTAATTTGCACAGTTTTAATATGGCTGTTGTTTGTTTTCTTTTTCCCCACCATACCAATGCCCCATATAGTATGATGGGTCTAACCCTTTGGGTGTAAGTCATTTGGGGCTCAGACCCCAAGATTTTCCCAGAAGTTGTTTTGTAGTCCAAAGGTTTTTCGTGGCCTTTTTTATTACCGAGTTAAGGTGTGCCTCCCAGATGAGTTTTTTATCCAGGATGATACCTAGATATTTTACCTCTTCCTGTAAGGGTATCTCTATTCCATTTATTTTTAATTTTGGGATATCAAATGCCCATTTCCTGGTGAAGGGGACAATAGTGGTTTTGGTGGGGTTGATTGATAGCCCCTCTTTCCTGCACCACTCCCATGTTGTGTCTAAGGCATCTTGCATCAGGTCTCCAATAGTCCTTTCATGATTGCCTTGGATTATTATAGATATGTCATCTGCATATCCAATTGTTTTGTATCCTTTATTATTAAGGATCTGTATTAGGTTATCAACTAGTATGGACCATAGCAGTGGTGATAGTACTCCCCCCTGCGGACATCCCTTTACCGCTGTAACACTCATGTTAACTTGCCCTAAAGAGGCTGTGATTATTCTTTGGTTTAGCATATTGCTTACCCATTTTACGAGGAGGACGTTAGACTGATTGGCCTGTAGGATTTGGGAGATTCAGGGGATTTATTTCCACCCTTTGGTAGGAATATAGCCTTGACCTCTCGCCGAACCTTAGGAACGTATCCCAATATTAAACTAGATCTAAAGATTTGAACCAAAATTTGTATTAATATCCTGGTCCCTTTTGAAAGTAGGGCTGGAAATATACCATCAGGTCCAGCTGATTTGTAGGGTTTAAACTAGTTGATTGTTCATTCAACCCTTTCAAATTTTACTATTCTGAAGATGGTAGAGTTTCTTGCCCTGTAGCGATAGTACGCTGACACGCGATGATCATTGTTGCTGGTTGTGTTGGGCCTGCAATCAGGGAAATGAGTTTTAAGAAGAAGCTCTAGTGTATCATTAAAAGTGTTTGTGAAAGTACCATCCGGTGCCTTTATAGTTGAGAAAGTACCCCACAGTGATCTGCGAATGAGGTATCTTGGACTCCTCTGTGACCCACAGTGAAGCATCTTCCCAATTCGACACGTTGGTGATGGCCGCCTTTAGCCAGTCTGTTGACGCGCTATCTTTACAGTGCAGAACCATGTATCCTGCTTTGTAGATAGCTCCCAGGAACACTGGTTTTGTAGCCTGTTGTTTTTCGGCTATAATTTTATCCAGGATGAGTTTCTGGATGGAGTCCATTTGCTTCATTGTTAGGGGCGTATTGGGATAGTCCCTTGCGAGTACTGCCATGTTGATGCCTGTCACCAGATCCTTGTAGGAGGCAGTGGGCTACCTCTTCTTGGATGTATTTTCATTCAAATTTGGTGCATCTGCTGCAGATGTTGCTGCTTGTGCTGGTTTAATAGCCGGTGCTGCTGCTCCTGCTGCGGCCTTGGAGGTGGAGGGTTGATCATCCCTTAGCCGCTTTTTATATGTGGCCTCTGGGGGTGTTTGTTCGGCCGACCTCTGCCTTTTGGGGCCTGGTTTTCCGCCTTCGACCTTGTTTGTGGGCATAGGGAGCATAGCTTTGGCGTATGCCTCTTCTCTGCTGAACCCTTTCTTGAGGAAGTAACTGAGCCTCTTTTTGCCCGCGCCGCTGAGTTTTTTAGGCTTTTCAGCTGCTGAATCCGTTCCTATCGGATTTTGGTGGTCGGTTTGGCTCGCTCCAATCGAGGGCTGCTCTGCCTCTCTTTGCTGAGGTGCTGTGGCCTCTTTGTGTGAGCTATTGTGGCTGCTCTCGCCATTCGGTGTGTTCATTTGTGTTCCCACGAGTAAAGGGGAAATATCGGTCCACTACGCCAGTGCCCCGATAGCGCAGTAAAGCATGGATTGAAATGGGGCCTTGCCCCAAGTTCGCTATTAAGTTTGACTCTACCCCGTCAAGCAAGTCCACTAGCATAGCTGTTCCACTGCGGGTTTAGGGGGTGTGTTTGGGTCAATAGGCCCGTCCGCGCTCCAGACTGGAGATCCAGAGCGCGGGCGGACCCTTGCTACATGGAGTTTTCCTTCTCCCCGCCCTGCTATCGGCGGCTCAACTTCAGCAGAGACATGACCGTACTGAAAATGAGCCATTGGTCTGAAAGTTAGCTACAACCAATTAGCTAGCGCCAAGCGGGCAACCTAGCTAGCCCCTCAACTTCTGACCATGAATCGTAGTTATCTACTTTCAACCTGTGCGTCGGTGGTAGTTCTTTGTTTATATGCTGGACCACATCACAGTCTTTCATGTAACATGCTCCAGCACATAACATTATATTTTTCTGGACAAATTGTCTTTATTTTTGCCTCTATTGTCTTTATTTCGTTAAAAAGTAAATCTTTTCTCTTAATCCTGCTGTGTTCGATGTCTTTTTTAAATTCATGTATTATTTCTAGAATTTCCAATGGCTTAATGATGTGGAGGATTGTACTTGTTTTGTTTGCTATTTCCGTATTTCTTATATGTATTATTGCATATCCTGATTCGTCTAATATCGGCGTCGCCTGCATGTGCCTTTGTACTATCTTGGTCATCATGATCACGATTTGTTATTATCCTTATGGGTGTCATCTGTAAATTTTAACGGTCTTTTAATATTTTTTGTGTGTACATTTTGTAAGGAGTGTATTCTAAAATATGGTTCGTCTTTATGTCTAACTCTTTTATAGTTTTTAATTGGCCCTGTTGATCTCTGTTCTTCATAGTATTCTCTGTTTCTATTTCTTTCAGTTATTATATGTTGTTTGGTCTGGTCTATTCTTTCTTTTAAAATTGTTGGATCGATACTGTTCTTTGCTATTGTCGGTGAACATTTTATTGTTGAGTGATAACGATCATTATAGTTACCTATAACGACCTGTATCCTCATCTCTGTTGAGGGACTTGGGTCTTCAATTCCTGTTAGTTTTTCTAACAAGGTCGAGTACAGCCTCTTAATGTCTGCATTACCTGTATGGCTATTTGGTTTTGTTAGGTGTACTTTTACTCCTTCTGTATTTAAAAACTGTATCAACTGTTCGGCCCTGATTTCGATGTCCATTACTATTTTTTTTTTGGTTTCCCAAATTCTGTGAAATGCTCTATTATTATAGATTTCTTTGATTTCCAGTTTCTGTCGGTTATATTGTAAGCAGCTGCAAATTTTGTTAATTTGTCCATGACTGTTACAAGGGATAATTTTTTAAAATGAAAATTATCCACATGAATAATTTAATTTTTTTCGGTCGGCGTTTCTGTTAGTTGATATTTGGGTTTAATAGGTTTTCGATCATATTTAATCTGTTGGCACTTTTGGCAATTATTTATTATTAGTTGTATATGTTCCCTAAATTTTGGGTCAAATATTTTGTCTTTAAGTGTATTATATATCTCTGCTATTCCGCTATGCATCGATTCGTTATTATGATAGAGTGAGATTTGTTTATGTAGCTCTTCTTCTTGTAGTATCTCTCATGCTCTCTTTGTGCACTTTACAAATTCTAATTTGCTATTGCAAGAAAACATTGATATCAATAAAAGTTGAATTTTGAAATAGTCGGCTTCCTCGGTTTCAGAGAAAATTCCAATTTTGCCTCCTTTAATGTGCCTTTGTAAAATAAATTTAAGTGTATTTTCATTTTCCGTCGGATTTATTTGTTATGTATAGTTTGAATTTCAGCTTGGGGACTGTAGGTTATTATAACTTGGGTTTTTTATTTATTTACGATTTCTTCCTTTATAACAAAGTGTTCTACCAATTCTTCTTCTGCTGAATGAATTGTTTCGGACATGTTCAAATTGGATTCTTTATCATTATATTCGTTTATTTTTGGCGAATTCTCAATGCGACTTAAAAAATCTGCTACCACGTTATCTTTTCCACGTAAATATTCAATTTTATAATTATACTCCTGCAATTTTAATAGCCATCTTTGGTGACGTTGGGAGAATTCCTTTCCCTTATATTTACTATTTAAGTACATAATCGGGCAATGATCTGTAGCGATTTTAATCTTTTTTCCGTATACATAAGGCCTAAGGTAAGTGATGGCATATATAATGGATAAAAATTCTATATCTCTCGTAGCATATTTTTGCTCATGATTGTTAAGTGTTCTAGAGATATAGCACACTGGTTGTCCTTCTTGGGACAATACTGCTCCAATGGCGTAATCGCTAGCATCTGTGGTAATTGTGAATTCTTTTTCGTAGTTACGATATTTTAAAATGGGTTGGGATGAAATCAGCGTTTTGAGATTTTCAAAACTTGCAATAAATTGAGGATCGTTTGTGTTTAATTTATATTCCTTTTTTAAATATTTAATCATAGGATACGCTATTTTTGAGTAATCCTTATTGATTTTCTGTAAAATCCGATCACCACTAAAAAACTTTTTAGCTGTTTTTCAGTTTTTGGCCCTTTTAAGTTCATAATTGCTTCTACCTTTTCTTGGTTTGGTTTCATGCCGACTTCTGTCAAAATATGTCCCAAAAATTTGGTTTCCTTTTTTAAGAAGCTGCATTTATCAGCTTGAAGTTTTGGATTTTGTTCTTGTAGTCTTGCAAATATGTTTTCTAGTGAACTCATGTGTTCTTCTATTGATGTCGAAAATATTAGTATAAATCCCAAATATACAACACATATTTTGTTATCATTTATTAGGCGTTGAAATGCGCCTGGGGCATTTTTTAACCCAAAAGGTATCCTGACATATTCGTACAGGCCTGCTGGAGTAACAAAAGCTGTTTTCTCAATATCCTAAGGTGGTAAAGTACTGTGCTTTGCCCAATTTGTCTAGTATTCCATCAATATTTGGCAATGGATATTTATCAACAGTTATTTGATTTAGTCTCCTATAGTCAACTACTAAGCGGAATTTTTGATTTCCTGAATTATCGCTTTTCTTTGGCCCTATTATAATAGGTGAGCTATATTTGCTCCTGCTTTCTTATTCTTTTCTTATTACGCCCTGGCGTTCTAGTTCTTGAATTTATCTTATGGCTTCTTCTTCATGGTAGTAGCCTATATAACCTCGAATTAATTTGCTGACTTGTGGTAGTTTTAATTTCGTGAAGCACTGTTTGCATACTTGTTAAAGGATCCCCTTCTTTATATATTAGTTTTTCATATTTTTTCAACAATTTTTCAACCTTTTTCCGTTCATCTGCTTTTAGATGATCGAGTTGAATATTTCGAATTTCTCTTGTTTCCAATGAGTGAATCTGTTCTTCAAACATTTTTGTATGAAATGGGATTTTAACGCCATTATTTAATACCATTTCCCCATTTTCTATATCGATTATTTTTATATTTTTAAAAATAAAATCGTTTCCTAATAAAAGGTCATATGATTTATTAAAATCCATTTTTAACCATCTCATTGTAGCGTTTTGGGGATATTCGAATTCTGGAGGACATGGTGTTTTAACCTTTTCATTAGATGTCTTGTTATTTTTTCTAACACCGGTAAATTATATTTTTCGAAGCTTGCTTTTTTCATTGTACTTATAGTAGAGCCAGGATCTACTAGTGGGCACCATTTTTTATTAAAAAATGTAAGCGAAATTAAAAGTTTATTTTGGTTTTCCGAGGCTAGCTTGTAAAAAACTCGTCGTTATTATTTGTCTCTTCCGTCCTGCTCATAGTGTCCACCTCCATGGGTATTGGGCCATTTGATCATCTTGACTGCTGAGTGCCGCTCTGAATGTTTGGTACAGCAGCATTACCGTAACCAACATTACGATATTGATTTGTTGTATTATTTTGGCTGTTATATTGGCCTGAATTTCTAGGCCGAAAATCTGTTTGTCTTTGGGGATTATTTGGCCGATAGTTATTTTGCCCTGAATAGTTTGTAACTCTTTGAGGGAATATCCTCGAATTATGTTGTGAACAAGAGTTATTTTGCTCATTCGTATTTTGTCCCCTAAAGTGGGTTTGTTCTAAATTGTTTTGTGATCTGTGATTATTTTGGTTTCTGTTACCGTTATAATTTCTAGCGTTTTGTGTGAATTGGCCTTGATTTTTATTTCTTGTTAAAAACATAGGGTTTACATTTCCATCATCCAGCCCTATGAAATTGTAAATCGTATTTGTCATGTCTGTCCATGTCGTTACATTTTGTACCATATATGCAAAGGTCCCTGCTGCTAGTTGCTTTATCATATCAGCATTCCTGAAAATATTTCTTTCATTGCACTACCTGTCTCGCTCAGAGCGCTATATTCAGTAATATTATTGATTATTTCTTTCTAAGTTCGCTAATGCTTCCTACTCTTAGGTTGGTTATGTCGTTAGTCAGAGTCATTTGGTCCTTTGTGTGCTGTTTTAGTTTTATTTTACATACCTCCCAATTTTCTGGGGGTTTAACGCCAAAAAAGTTTTAACCGATCTTAAGATTTTTAGATCGTAAACTATTCTGAAAACCAGCTATTGTTGTCCTTCATAATCAGTCAATATTCTGTCAATTGCTTCTATGAATGCTGCAATTTTCTTGTATTGCCTTCAAATGGTTGCAAGTATTTGAGGTCCTTTTCTACTTTTTGCCTAATACTTATCCCTTGCTGTGCAGCGTTGGAGTAATTGCGTTTGTTGGAGTAATTGCGTTATTGCAACTAAGTAACGTTCAATATTGGTTTCATTTTGAGCCATTTTAATGAATTTTTTTTTTTTTAAATAGAGAATGAGAAACATTATTACATTTTACATTGTAAGGGAAGCACTAGCTGCCAGGGCCTTCAGCTCGCTTATACTAATTAAAGCTTATACACTAATTAAAGTTTATATACTGTTTAAAATATTTGTTTGATGACAAAAATTGTAGAATTTACATATAGTATCGGAGTGAAAAAATTTTAATGAATTTGAAGGGGTTAAGTGTGAGAATATTTGGGATCTGACGTGGTTAAAATGAACGCAGTCGTTGAAGATGTGATCTACGGTCAGTGTCGGAGAGTTGCAGTATGGACATGATGCAGGGTGTGAGCCATTGAGGATGTGTTGGTGGGTCAAGTTGGAGTGACCAAGTCGAAGCCGTACAAATATTTTTAACTCTATACAGGAGCTCGATGCAGGAAAGATTGGTTTCGTTCTTGTGGGGTTAATAGCAACATAACGGTGTAGTGTATTAATCCAGTCCGAATTTTTCCTATGACACAGGTGTTTGCTTATTAGTTTATGAATATATCTCTTTTCTATGAACGAAGATGTGTGTAGTGGCTCTTTGGCTGCTAGTTTAACTCTGTTGTCAGCTAGCTCATTCCCACGTATTCCCACGTGACTAGGTGTCCACGTAATTTTAATTTTGTTGCGGTGTTGGATCAGTATTTCGCGAATAATTGTTACCAGGAGACTGTTGTTGGACTCTTTCTGGAGCGCGGAAATAGCTGAGTAGCTGTCTGTGCAAATAACGAATTTACCTTTTGTGGATGATGCGAATTCTACGGCCTTCAAAGTCGCAGTAGCTTCAGCTGTGAAAACAGAGCGGATGTGCTCAACATGTGCAGCTGCGATGGTGTTGCCGTTGTTATCGACCACTGCGAATGAAGTGCTGTGTTCACAATTTAGACCCATCTGTGAAGACAAATTTCCAGTGTTTACATTTCAGCTCTTCGTAATATTCAAGGAACAGTTTTTGATATACTAATAATGGTAGATTCACGACTGAATTTACGTTTATAATGTATGCTGTTTTTGACATTGTGGTAAAGGATTTTGTTGTTGCAGCAGAGGAGTTTAGGAATTAGTCTCATCATATTATATATAGAAAGATCAGGGATCGATGGCAGCCCAGCTTCTGTTAATATAAACTTTATAGGCGATGTTGGGTATGCACGAATGCTCGTGAGAACGGCAGTGTGGTATGGTGGGCAGACTCTCTTAATATTACTTTTCGCATAGTGTCCATAAATTGCAAGACCATAATCAATTTTTGATAAAAATAAGTGACCTTGTTACGTTGACTAGTGTTTTTATGTGAATTAGACTATACTTAGAAGAAAGGTATTTAATTATATAAATTATTATTATATTATATAATCTGGCAGCTATATTTTTTCTAATATAATTACAATGATCCTTAAATGTAAGTTTTTTGTCGAAAATTAATCCTAGGATATTTAAGTTATCTACTTGTTTGATATGTACATTATTAAATATTAAGTCTAAGTTATTACAATTATGTTTTCTGCAAATGTGTAGTGTTTTGCATTTGTCGTATGAAATTCTAGTGTCTGAAGCTGCAGACCAGTGGGAAATGTCATTTAAAATCTCACGAAACTTATTATTGACTACTTTTAAGTCACTACTTTTGGAGAATATTAATACATCGTCAGCGTATATAATGTGTTCAATGCTTTTGACTTTTGATATTATTTCACTGATTTCATTGAAAGCGATAATAAATAGGGTAACCGATAGTGGTGACCCCTGTGGGATACCGTTGAACATATTATGTGTGTCTGACGAAGTATTGTTTATAGTAACTTTAAATTCGATTTCGATTAGTTAAAAATGATTTGACGAAGTTATACATTTTATCACCAATTTTCCATTTCGACAGCTTTCGCAGAACAATATGTGCTCCTAAGTACGGATATGTGATTTTTGCACGACAGTGCCTTTGAGGTGAAGTGTTCAAAGTGTAGTAAAGCATCCATCGTACCCTACTATTTTTTAAAAGCCATTTGGTGTGGACTAACGTACTTCTTTTTGAGAACAAACCACATGATGCGCTTGGAAACTATTTTTTCCAATATTTTTCCCATGCATGGAAGCAGCGATATAGGTCTGTAACCGTGAATTTCTGTTGGGGGCTTATTACGCTTGGGAATAGTAGTGATAGAAGCACATTTCCAAGCTTGCGGATATATTATATATACCTTGTGCAAGTATGTTGTTATAGTGAGTCTACTCTTTATGCTTAATGGAAGGTGTAAATATTATACACTTTATTATTATTTTTTTCTTTATTTATTTATTTTTTTAAATAATTAATATTTAGTCTAAATATTTACGTTTCTTCCGCTGGTTAGTTGATTGGTGGAATATTTCTGCTGTTGTTCTGCGGTTGTTTTTATTTTTGTATGTTCCCTTCACTTTGTATGCTTTGTAGATGATGCACTTCTCTTACACCACTTCTATGTTGTATATTTTAAATTTGAATTGTATATTGTTTTAACAATTTTGTCCGACTTAATGTTGTTGTGTTTGACTTTTAGATCTCCTTCTGCCGAATACTGCTACGATTTGAATTTTATTTTATCTAAGCGCAAAACACCCAGCCATCGCATCTCGCCAGCAAACAAAAATCTTCTCCCGTCTCCGATTGGGGCACACAAAGCTTACCCACCAACATTTGCTGTGTGGGGACCCTGCTCCTACTTGCCCGTTTTGCACTCTTCCAGCATCCATTGAACATATCTTCAACGATTGCAGCCACCTCCGGGTTATCAGAAAAAATGTTCTCGGTGGCTCTAATCCTATTGAGTCTCTCAAAACTGTTAACTTGGAAAATATTATCAAAGTCGAGAAATACCTCCAAGAATGTAACATAATTAATCTTATATAACCATTTATATTAATCTGTAAATTTTTAAATATTTTCATATTATTATATACTCCAAATTTATAATTATTCGAGCCGAAAGCCATGGCAGCTAGCGCTCCTTATTTTTCTTCTTATTCATAATAAATTATTATTGTGATTACTATAATAAATAAAATAAATAAATAAATATTTTCGAATAATTGAATTAATAAGCTCTTTAAGCTTATTTTTGAAAACAAGCACAACAATTTCAGGACGGTAATGAATTCACTGCCTTGAAGAGCCTTAACAATTTCTGGCCATTTTGCATTACACGTCATAGTAATAAATAATGATGGTTTCCCAAAATGTGGAACAATAGACATTGCGCCTAAATAATTTTGATGCATATTACGTGGGGAACCGGTACACGAAGATGATAAAATTACTTGACGGCCTGCTGACTGAGCATTACCATCATTACTGTGCAGAAAATCAGTTAAATTATTATAGAGTTCAGCACGAAAGATTGTCTGAGTTTTACCAATAAAATGTAATCTTATACCTTCAAGACGAACATATACATCGACCAACCATTGAAGAAATAATATTGCGAATTATGCAATATACTAAATTCGTCACGAATGGCCTGACGATAGCAAATATATTGTATCATTGGAGCTTTTATTCGAGAAGCATTAGCAGGAGAGGTAGAAGCCATGTTGTGAGATAGATTTATATGTCACCCTGCGTCACCGTTTAGAAATAATAATGGATATGCACATGGATTCAGAGAGGCTCTCCGTCATCATTTCTAAATATTGCCGCTACATCAGTTACAATATCATTGCAGCGTTGAAGATGTGTATGGACAACTACAACAATAGCCGCTTCATTTCGTGGCTGTCAACAATAATGGGCCATCGACTTAAAAGATCGAAGAAAATTATTACAACTGTTCAATTCATTCACTAATTGACGCATCAAATTCATATTACATTTAATATTTGCTCCTTCACGCATTCTGTATCTTACCGATGTATCCACATCATAAAAATACAACACGGCTGACGACCGTATTCAGAAGTTTACGCACCAACACGAAGGTAAAATAGTTATATCATGTATTTTAAAATGATAAAAGCCATTTAAAGTTGTATCACATTAGTCGGCCTCAGAACTAACCATTGTAAATGAACATCTAACAATAAGAACGAAGATTTTGGAAGTTGCTTAATTTTTGGGTCATCTGAATTAATGTCGGCGAAAAGATTTTGAACCACTTAAAACTACACCACTTAAATTAATCTAAATGTCGCGCAAGTAAATTTAACGCCACCTTATTGGAATCAATTAAAACATCTTTAGAATTATGATTTACCATTGAATTTGCGAAACTATTTCTAGATAAACTCACATTATTTCGATCGCTTCAATGTTCTACGCGACCCATAATTTTTTTTCGGCGCGGCATAATTTGACTATATGTTGAATATTCTGCAATCTGCAGAAACTTTTCTCGTCCTATGTCCGTAAGAGACTTATCGCTCACATTGATTTACATACAGGTTGAAAGCAGTTGTTCGCTTCAGAATTTTTGTTTTTGTTATGGTACGTTTGTTTCGTCAAGACTAAACGGAACTTAATACGCGCCTACTGTGTGCATTTTGCTTTCTCAAACATTAATTTTTCTGTAAATTCTTTATGTACAAAGTGAGAGCAACAGTAAAGTAATGCTCAGTCCATGTGTTGACAACTATATGTGTCACGAACAAGTACGACAGCAGTGGCGAGAATAATTTGATCCAACGAAGATTTCTCCAGGTGTGTATGAACAGCAACAGCGGCGTTGGCTTCAGTGTGTGCAACACTCGCAGACGGTTGAAAATACGATTATGGTTGTGATGTCCATGATGGCTGTGGCGACGACGAATCTTGGACAAAGTACAATGCAGAAGAGTGCGGTGTAATTGTGAGTGGATTCTACATTTGAAAGTGGATGAGGAATTTGTCAACAATTGATTTTTGGCGAAATAATTTATACATAGGCCAAAGCATTTTATGTTGTCAAAACGTTCCAAAACATCCATATCTTTAAAACGATCGCAGTTGTTAATTGTGTGCTTAATAAAAAAGTACCCTTGTCGATGAGATTTATTTCTGCTTCTGTTCAATGGCACTTCATTTTCAGAATGATGAAACTGAATTCTATTTGTATTAGTCGATTCTAAAAATTTGCAAACTTTAGCTCATTCATCCCTACATAAAATCCAAGGAATCTTTCTATTTCTTTTGAGTACCCTCATTCACCTTTTCCGTTACCACATATATCAACATTGCATTATCTCTGTTACTACCAAGAGACGAAAGTGGGTTTTATAGTACCAAAATATTATCAACAAGGCTTCTAAGTACACCACAATTATGTTTAAAAACTAACTGAAGTTGAAATAAGGTTTTATTATTGTAACGGCACGTTGGGTCTATTTTTAATATTGTATAGCTGAGATAGACTCAGCGGCGTCCAGGGTTTGTTAACAAAAACAATTGGTTTACTTTCCAAATTCTCTTTAACTAAATACAATTTAATTTAATTTTATACGGCGGCCGTAATATTTCCCCGTCCGGCGCTAGTGACTGAATCGCTTTGCACGCTCATGGCGTAGTGCTCGGCATTGATTTAGTTGGCTGCATTTGCCTTGAAGATGACTGACTGTTCCAATTCTAAAGATTTTATTATGGCCGTGTTCTTTTGTTCTGTGAATTTGCGCTTGTCTGAAAGTTCTCTCTCTGGTGCTTTGGGCTTTGTCCTTCCATGTAGGTTACCTGTCCGACCATTAGCTCGCCTCTTCTTTGTTTCTATTTTCTGTTAGACAGTTGCATGTTAATATTTTTGTTAGGGAAAGTATCGGGTTTTTCAATAAGAGCGCTACAAATATTTTTTTAAATAAAACAAAACCGGTTTTATATATCAATGAAATTCTTTATTCCTGTGAAAGTACATTCGATGCCAGTATGGAAATCGATTTCTTTTGCATGGCCACCACGGGCACACTTGCAGAAGTCCAGACGCTGAACCCAATTTTCAACGGTTTTCAAGCATAAATCGGCCGATACTGCTGCAATTTCACGTTCGATATCCGTACGAAGTTCATCAATCGTCGCTGGCTTGTTGGCATAGACCATAGACTTGACGTAGCCCCACAGGAAATAATCGAACGGCGTCAAATCGCACGACCGAGGCGGCCAATCGACTGGGCCATTTCTTGAGATAATAATAAACCAAACTTGGTTTGCAGTAAATTGATTGTGGCATTCGCTGTGTGGCTTGTGGCGCCGTCCTGTTGGAACCACATGTCCTCCAAGTCCATATTATCCAATTGGGGCCAAAAATATTCGGTTATCATTGAACGGCAGGGATTCGCATTCACAGTAATGTGCCGGTCTTGATCATCACGGAGGAAGTACGGCCTAATGACGCCGCCGGCCCATAAACCGCACCAAACCGTAATTTTTTCGGGATGCAATGATGACTCATGGAGTACGTGTGGATTGCTGTCTAACCAGTAACGCATATTTTGCTTATTGACGAAGCCATTCAGCCAGAAATGAGCCTCATCGCTGAAGATGATTTTCCGATGAAAATCCGAGTCATTTTCAAGTTGTTGCTCAGCCCAATTCACGAACATACGACGCTTATGGTGGTCAAGCGGCTTCAGTTCTTGCGTCAATTTGATCTTGTAAGGATGTAGGCCAAGATATTTTCGCAAAATTCGCCACAACGACGTCACAGAGATGCCCAACGCTTGAGAACGACGTGTGAGAGACACATTTGGGCTTTCTTGAACTGAAGCCTCAGCGGCAGCAATATTCTCGACACTATGGGCACTTCTTTGTCTCACTGGCACGGGAACATTTTGTACTGTGCCTGTGGATTTCCACTAGACGCTCAATTGTTGATCTGCTAGGACAATTATGACGACCATAAATTGGACGTAGCGCTCTTAAAGTTGAGGCGACTGACTCCGAATTTTGGTAGTAAATTTTAATAATTTCGACTCGTTGTTGGCTCGTATATCTTTGCATGATGAAATGGCAAACCTTACTAAAGAGAAATGTCAAAAGAGCGGGAAAAAATATGGTGTCGTTTGCTGTCACTATCGACTTACTTTTGTAGCGTTCCTTTTGAAAAACCCTTTAGTTGTGTAAATTTCCGAACCCGTGACGGGATATTTATTTTTGGTGTTGAACCGGCGTTTCCCTTACCTCGAAGCCACGTGTATTTATACGTACAAAGCAGTGGTGTAGTCTTAAAGGAGGTGAATAAATTTGTGAAAATTTTTCCTCTTACAATATTTGACATAAAAATTAGTCTGCTACTGTCATAACGATTTTTGAGGTTTTCCAGATCTTTTGAATAATTTTCATTTGATACATGAAAAGCTTTGGCAGTTTAAAAAGCTTGGCATTCGAGACAATTAAGCAAATGGTAGACTTTTGCAATGTTAGACAAACCATGTTCACGATCAAGAAGTTGGTTATTTGGTGTTATGAATTTGTTGCACTCAGAGTATAAAAAATGTATAAAAAATTAGCAATTTCAACGAAGGCAGTTTTGATAAAGGGAATGTAAAAACTGTTTCTGAAAGTGGTTCTGGGCTTGTATCGAAAATTTGATTGAGATCAAATGTTCACAAGCAGCATTTCAAATCAGTAGATGAGAGCATCTTCCCTTCCCCCTTTCCATTTCCTTCAATAATATTTTTGATGCGAATATTTTTCCGAGTGGTACTGCGCTGATATGTATAATCTTCTAGCGACATAGATCACAATGCCGCAAAACAACGATATAAAAGCGGTGAGTAATAAAAGCTGACGGCAGAGTGCGATAAGCAGAGCAGTGAAACGTTGCTGATTTTGCGACGAGGATGAGCCGATAACGACAATCAAGCACAATTGACAAGCAAACTTGAGAGTGGAGAAGAGAAGAATCCTGGAGACATTGATAACAAAAATTGTGCAAGTGCATTCCAAATTGAGAGTAGGCATACGAAAATGAGAATGCGCCGACGTTCTGATTTCCTGCAAGTTCGTTTTGCGTTGCGAGAAAAGCAGGTTCCGAATGAAATGAAATTTATGATCTCGTCAAGTTACGTTCAAAGAAAATTGGTCCCAGAAAACTAGTTTGACTTTTATGGGAACTTGCGTTTTCATAATTAGATAAACTAAATATGTTTAGATAACCGTTATGTAATTATAAACAATAAATTTTATAAATGCACAATTTGATAAATGTATACTCTCTGTCGAGACACCATGTAAATGTTTTTGGGAACAATGGTGACTGTGCTGGCTGAAACGAGGATGACAACAATTAGTTGATGATCACGTTCACCGACCCGAGTGTTGTGAAACAGAACTTCTCACCTGAAATTAAAAGTATTATTGCTAAATAAAATTTACCGACATAGCTGTAGCGAGAATATTATTGGTTTTTTAAGTTTCAATATAATGATCCTCTTTTGTATTTAATTTAAATTTAGTTAAAAAACTTTTTATTCCGCACAGTTTTTTAGTTAATCATACATTGCTAGTGCCCTACATTTGGCGCCAAAATGAAGAGCTTATTATAGTAGAAACAGAACTCTTATTTTATTTTGTGAAATTTGATCCGAAACTGCCATTAAAGAGGCGAGTACAAAAACGTTGCAAATTACGTAAGAAAATTAACATTTAAAAAAATCTGCAGCGGCGGTAAAGACAAACGCAAGGATATATTAGATTAAAAATGCAGCAAAAAGAGAGCGTGCATTTATTTTCCACTTTTATATAGATTATTTTGTGAACTTTTCTTTTGTTCTTTCGTACAATATAAACGAGTGCTTAGGGCTTAGTTATACAAAAAATACAATTAAGCAAATGGTACAATTTTTCAATGTTAGACAAACCATATTCACGATCAATAATTTGGTTAATTGGTGTTATGAAAACAATTGAAAGTCATAAAAAAATTATACGTTGACCGATCAATGTCATTGGGGAAGTTCTCTTTGGTTATGTGTAAATTCTAGATTAATAAGTGATGGTGAGTGATCTAAAAAAGTACTTATGAGGGTTCGACTTTAATCTCTTCTCTTCTAGTATTTTTCATATCGCCAAAGTCGATGAGATCTGTTATTTTATGAAGATCAGTAAGCTTGCTATTGGAGTTATGAGTATCGAATCCCACTAAGTGTGATTCGCATTATAGTCAGAAGAAGCTATGAACTTTGGACCTAGTGCCTTAAAGAACAGATTATCTATGTTTCTGAATTTGGGTGGGCAATACACTTCAGATAAATTGTATAATATGGAATAGTTACACTCAACGAGTGTAAGTATTCTTTGCAATAATAATCGAATACATAGAATTTGATTGTTTTTTTATTAGAAATGCTGTGGGTTTAGTGTCGTAACATTTGTACCCTAGCATAGCAAAAGTTATTCTCTATAGAACGATGGGTTTGTGATACAAGCATAACATCTATCTGATTATGAACTAGAAGTTCTTTCATTTCTAATTTATGTTTCCTGAGGCATTTGCATTCCAGAGTCATACACTGATTTTTCATCATCTCTTGCAGTATAGTTTGCATTGAGTTCATGAATTGACTCATATTCTCTTGTGAGTGTGTGTAACATTAGCTCATATGTATTTGATTGGGGGTTGGGTAAGGAAGCGAGACAGAGAGAGATATAGCGAGAGAAAGATAGCAAGAGAGAAGAAGAGAGATGGAGAGATTCAGAGAGAGAGAGAGAGAGAGAGAGAGAGAGAAAGGAAGTGAGAGAGAGAAAGAGAAAGAAGGCCAGAGAAGGAGAGAAAGAAAGAGAGAAAGAGAGAGAAACAAAGCGAGAGTTTGAAGAAAATCGTTTTATTTTGGGGGATGAGATTGGCTTCTTTGTTTGGGCAGTGATAGGTATGATTGAATTAGATTGATAGGTAATATTTTTCCTGCGACACAGAGCAGTCTCTGTAATTTGTAGTATTATTTCCAACACAATTACTGCACTTCTATCTATTACTGCACTAGTATTATCGGATTTAATTTTCGAACTTGCATACCACAGGCAACACATATTCTACAAACGCTTGGCAATTAGTACATTGTACGGAGCCATTACGTTTCAGTGGCTACGCAACTGTAATTTTAAGAAGTAAAATGTAGCTAAGGTTATTTACTTAGGGCGTACTTCCCCATTTTTAAGTTTTTGGTATTTGATTCCATTTCGACTGCCGTGAAATTTTGTTGCGATTTATTATATTAATAACGGACCAGGAAGTGAAACCTGCATCTTATAGACCTTCTGCGAGTTCAGTTGGGCCATATCAGATTCGTTTCCCTTGTTTACGATAGTAAGGCCTCGACTTTTAACCTAATAAATGCAATAGATTTAATTTTTTGCATCAACATTTTTTTTAACTTCCATGCAATTACTCTCCTTTTACTGTAATTGCTTTCACTTTTCAGACGAAAGAAACGCGTAGAGGAATGGTGTGAGTGCGAGGATCTCGAGATGTACCGAGATAAAAATGATGCACAAAATTTCTATAAACAGGTCCGACGTCTGACCCAAGGTATTAAGCCCGGAGCATCTACATGTAAAGAATAAAATGGGAATCTGGTGCAAATATAGATTATGGAGCAACCATTTCTCTAAATTACTTGCAGATGATGATGCCATCAATACTGACTCTAGAGACTTCAACCCGACAACAATGTATCAGCTCATCAGTAAGAAATGGCTAAAAGAAAGCATGCCGGATGATTGGAATCTCAGTGAAATGGCAAAAAGAAAGCATGCCGGATGATTGGAATCTCAGTGAAATCTATCTTATAGAAAGGTGACCCACCGATATGCGCCAACTACCGGTGAATCAGTCTTATTCTATATCATTGCTTGTTTGAAAGTAGACAGTTCACCATGGACCAAATTTTCACGATACTCCAATTCCTCGAAAAACCCTATGGAAAACAGATCGACACCCATAATCTTTTTGTCGACTATAAAGATGCTGTCGATAGCATAATAAGGGATTGTCTATCACCATGTCTGAGTTAGGCATTCCTACACAGCTAATACGACTCCGTAGAATGACGTTGAGCAGTACATTCTGTTCTATCAAAGTAGGAAGTGACCCCTCTACGAACTATTCAATACCGTACGAGGTTTCCTCTTCAATTTCGTCATTGAAGGGGCACTGCGGAAGGCCGGTCAACATCAGAATGCCATTATTTTCTACAAAAGTGTGTAGCCTATGCTGATGATATCGACATAATTGAACGTTACAAAGCGAGCTGTTTCTGCTGCATTTTGCGTCATAGAAAAAATATCAGCAAAAGTGGGTATAACGGTGAACGAGGGCAAGACAAAGTATATGCTGTCCACCAGCAGGGATTCCCGGCGACTAGGATCTTATGATACAGCGGACAACTGTACTTTTGAAGTTGTCAAGGAATTCGTATAACTTCGCTCCACCATTAACACTGAAAACGATATTAGCCTGGAGATTAAATGAAGAATCATGGTTGCTAATTGGTGTTACTATGGGATGAGTAAGAAAATTTGTAGTAGTATAAGTTGATACTTCTGTGACCCTGAAGGCGCCGTTTCGCTGGTCAAAGAAGTTCCAACCTACAGTCCCATTTCGCTGTTGCATAGAGCTCAGTACTGGCATCCATAAACTGTCAGTAAGATCTGACGTATGGCGCCTGTGTTGGGACATTTTGCAAGTACACATTTTTACAGTGAGTTTAGGGTATTACGGGTTGTTGCATATCAATTTACGCATAAATGTTTAATTAATATGTTGCATGAAAAATTTGCTTTAACAATATAACAAAGTGTAGAATTATGTCCATATGATTTCTTTGATGAAAAGTGTTTTACAATATTTAGGCGTTTAACCAACTTATTTCTAATGTACAAGGGCGGATTGAGATTGAAGCTACCTAAGTAGGAAATAAACTTTTTTTTTCAAAAACCATTTATTTCTCAACATTGTCTCCATTTACTTCGGCACACTTAGTAAGACGATATTCCTACTTTTTTATACCATCTGAATAATACGATTTCGGGAACCCCTCAAAATTCGAGTTAGTTTCGGTAATCACTTCTTCGTTTGAGATGAATCTGAGCCATTTTTCAAGTTTGGAAACAGGAAAAAGTCAGGAGCTAAATCTGGACTATAAGGTGGATGATTAACTAATTCAAAGTGTATTTCACGTAATTTTAGCATCGTATCTAATGCTGTGTGAACCGGTGCATAGTCTTGAAGAAAGAGCACTTTTTCTTCTATAAATGTGGTCGTTTTTCCTTGATTGCATCAATCAATTGATCCAATAATGCACGATAATACTTTCCTGTGATTGTGGATCCTTTTTCAAGATAATCGATGAGCAATATTCCGTGTGCATCCCAAAATACAGTGGCCATAACCTTGCCGGCCGATTTCACTGCCTTCGCCTTCTTCGGAGCACATCCACCAGCTTCCACCCATTGTTTCGATTGATTTTTGGTTTCAGGTGTGTAGTGGTGGACCCTCGTTTCATCAACAGTTATTAATCGACGCTAAAAATCAACAGGACTACGCTTTAACATGTCCAAACTCGGCTGTGAAGTGGTCTGACGAACTCGTTTTTGTTCGACACTGAGCAAACGCGGCACCCATCTTGCCGACAGCTGTTACTCTGTGTAGACGTGACAATTTTTTGCTCCGGGTATATTTTGTAAAAGAGGAATGTATGCGCTGTAAATACAATTTTAATTTGTGCTAAGTATCCTGAAAAGGGTAGCCAAAGTACGCACCCCATAAAGTGAATGGTGCGACTTGGATTGTTTGACGCGATCGACTTAAAATTGTTTAATTCGGGTGCTTCTGTGCGTGATTTGCGGCAGTCTTGACTCTGGACCGGTTTATCCGTTGTGTTGAGCGCGAACTCACAAGTGGTTTATCCAAAATAAATTTAGAAAGCGTACGAGGTTGTATATTCGTTCAGCTGAGTGGAGAGAGGACTCTCAATAAAATTTAATAAAAAACAGTGCTGCCAATACGACTGGACATCAGATAAGTATAGTTTTTACTACTTTTTCTTTCCCCCTTTTGGTTTTGTTTTTCCCCCTTTGGTTTCTTTTTCCCACTTTGGTTTATTTTTCCCCCAAAGGGATTAATTTATTAATATACAATAAAAAATAAATAAAAAAAGAGAAAAGGAAAAGTGGATAGGGATAATAGTGCAAATTTACCGAAACTATGAGCCTCCAGCGTTCGCCCCCCGGGGTGCGCAAAGCGACTGCGTGCATTAGTGCACCGCTCGTAGTACGGGGATTAGAATATGATGAGAATTGTGACACCGATAGCGAGGTAGTTTCGACTTCAACATCGATCGACACACAATTTTTGATAACACCGACTGTTAACCCTGAGAGAGAGAATGCTGAAATTAAGGGCATTGTGAGTGCGGATACTCTCATGATAATGGGAAAAAAAATCGAAGAGCTGACCGGCATGATGGATAGTCAGCGATGAGAAGGCGATGAGATCCCTTCTCGCGGATATCAGTAGGCTGCACCAATCAGCAACAAGAGAGGAGATCCGCAAAAAAGCTCGCGAAGCCACAGCGAAGGCAACGCAAACGTCACAGTGGATCAGCAGAGTGCAGACCAATAGAACGAGGACAGCATCGCAAGCGGACGGCATGGTGGAGGTATCTCCAATTCCAACAAAAAAGCGCACTCGTGTTGTGTCTCCGAAGCCACAGCGACAACAGCTGCAGCAACAGAACGATAAAGCAGCACCAAACAGGTCGGAGCAAGCCACTAAGACCGATTGGTAGCTAGTGCAACGGAAGACAACAGTCAAGCGGGATATCGGAGCCCACAAAAGCTACAAAAAAAGTAGTCAAGAAGATCCGCCCGAGGCCCGATGCTCTCATTATTGCAAAAACCGGAGAAGCATCGTATTCAGAAATCTTGCGGAAGGTAAAGACAAGCACAACATTTAAAGCTCTTGGCGAGGACGTCAAAACCATTCGTAGAACGGCAAAAGGCGAATGATCTTCGAATTGAAACGGACTGAAGAACGCAAGACAATGACTTACCAAGCTGCGATCGCAGAGGTGCTGATGGAGGCGGCAACGGTGGCAGCGAAGACCCACATGCTTACCATCCAGTGCAGAGACCTCGAGAAGATTACCACCCCAACGGAGATTTGCGATGCATTGCACGAGCATGCGACCAGACGATTGCGCTGTACGAAGTATGCGAAACGGATATAACGCACTCAAACCGCCTATATCAGCCTGCCTATGGACGATGCAAAAAAGGTCCTGAAGGCCCAGCGGGTGCGCATTGGGTGGGTTTCCTGCAGGGTCCGAGAATCGGTGACACTCAATCACTGCTACAAATGTTGGGGCTACGGACACGTGGCTCTACAATGCAAGGAAGAGGTAGATATAACCGATCTGTGTCGGAACTGCGGCGGAAGCGGCCGCAAAGCAGTGACGTGCACCAACAAGCAAAAATGTGCACTATGCAAGGGGGATCATGCGGCAGGCAGTTATAAGTGCCCAATACATCAGAAGGCGAAAATAATCAGCGGAATATGTAAATAGTACAGTTAAATCTAAACCACTGCGCGGCAGCCCAAGACCTAATGCACCAAACGGTGAACGAGCAAAACGTTGATATAGCCCTACTGTGCCAACAGTATAAAAATGTATTCGATGGTCTATACCTATTTTCCTGTTATGCTCCGCCAAGCATGAGTATAGCCGACTTCGAGCGTATGCTCACATCAATGGTGGAGGAGGCACGAGGGAAATCGCCGGTGGTCATTGCGGGAGATTTCAACGCTTGGTCCACAACTTGGGAGAGCACGCGCACTAGTCAGCGTGGCAGAATTCTGCTGGAGTGCCTAGCGCCCTTGGACCTCGTCATTCTCAATCAGATCGGTCAGTACACTTTTGACTCAGGCAGGGTTACGTCGATTATAGACCTGACCTTTGCGAACAGCACTCCTGAGCGCATCGCGCGATTGTCTATCAGTAACATATATACGCAGAGCGACCATGTGGCCATAGTTATTGAGTTGGATAATGCGGCACAAAGGCGTACAAAACAGATGCGCAATGCGCAAACAAAAGGCTGGAAAGTGTGGGCTTTGATGCGGAGGTCTTTGATCTAGTTTGGAAAGAAGAACAAATCAGCATGGGTACTGCTACGGCCATAACGGATGGCATCACCAACGGACTCAGCAAAGCCTGCGACGCGGCGATGCCAAGGGTGTTAAATCGGCACGCTAGAAAAACAGTGTATTGGTGGAATGAGGAGATCGTAGCCCCCAGGAAGGAGTGTATGCAAGCCCGCCGAAAGGCTCAGAGGGCTCGAAAACGCCCGTCATGGGATACACTACGAGCGGAATACAAAAAATGCCGAAAAGCATTGAAAGTGGCCATCAGCAGCAGTAAGAATGAGTGCTTTAAGTCGCTGTGTGCCAATGCTGAGTAAGCTAAAAGGGGGCAGGTCACCGCAACCAACTGACGCCGCCCTGATGAGAACTATTGTAGCTACACTCTTCCCACAGCAGACGGATAGAATGCCCAATTATAGCAAGGGTCCAATTACCGACATCCCAGCTGTTACCAGTAGCGATGTAATCATGCTCCTGAGGAGAATCGCTGACAACAAAGCTCCCGGTCTAGATGGCATCCCAAATGTGGCACTAAAAGCGGCAATAGAGGCGAGGCCAGACGCTTTTGCTTTGATGTACAATACGTGCATAACCGAAGGGATATTGCCAGACAGATGGAAACAGCAGCGACTGGTTAGCTCAAGACGGGAAAGCAACCAGACCAACCCTCAACATTTCGACTATTGTGCATGTTAGACACGATAGGCAATATTTTGAAGCGGATTATCTGCGAACGACTCCAGGAGGCGGTGGAAAAACATGGTGAGATTTCAGACCGTCAATATGGTTTCCGAAGGGGACGTTCGACGGTAGATGCCATTCAGTCCGTAACGGACATAGACCGTGAATCAACAAGTGGCAAGCGATGGCGAGGAGTTACAGAGAAGTATTGCGCGGTGGTGACGCTGCACGTAAAAAATGCGTTCAACTCAGCGAGCTGGCCTCTAATTATGGAAGCACTTCGGAGTTTCTGCGTTCTGGTGTACTTACAAAGGTTGATATCCAGCTACTTCCAGAACAGAGTATTGTTATACGACACTGATGAGGGCGTCCGTCGCTCTGCAGTCACGGGTGGCGTCCCACAAGGATCTGTACTCGGCCCTATCCTGTGGAACATCATATATGATGGCATACTCCGCTTGGACGTACCAATGGATGTGACGCTCATCGGGTTGCAAAACACATCCACACACTGCAGAACAGATGCAATGACGCAATTGGGTGTGTTATGGAATGGCTCACTACTGCAAAGCTGGAACTGGCCGCACATAAAACAGAGGCGGTACTACTGAGTACGAATAAAATAACCGAGAGGTTCACCATCACAGTGGGAAGCCATCAGATCGCATCCGAACAACAACTTCGGTACCTGGGAGTAATTATTGACTCCAAGCTCACCTTCAAAGAGCATCTGAAAGCAGTCTGCGAAAAGGCCACGAGATTAAACGGAGCACTTACACGCATGATGCCGAATATTGGAGGCCCACGCTCAAGTCAACGGAGATTGCTATCGACGGTTACTAGCTCCATCATTTTGTATGCCGCGCCAATCTCGGTGGAAGCCACTAAGGTGCAAGCCTTCATTAAATGCGTCCAGTCAGTACATAGGCTGAGCGCACTACGCGTGGCTAGCGCATTTCACAGTGTATTGGACGAAGCAATAGGGATAATAAGCAGCAAACCACCCATTGACTTGCTGGCGAAGGAGGTACACCGGCTCTACAAGCAGAGGACGAGACCCACAAACATCGACAAAGTCGCGGAAAGGAAAAACACCATTGCGGAATGGCAACAGAGGTGGGAGTAATCCGAAAAGGGTCGATGGACCTTCATGCTGATCCCTGACATCACACCATGGGTAACAAGGACGCACGGGGAACTGAACTACTACGTCACACAGTTGCTAACTGGTCACGGCTGCTTCATGAGAGAAAGTATGAGGAAGACCCATACTGTCCGTACTGCCCTGGGGTGCACGGGAACGCACAGCACGTGTTTTTCGACTGCCCACACTTCAAAGGCACCCGGGATGAACTGAGTGCTGTCCTCGATGAACCACCAACAATGGACAACCTCTGTGAGCACATGTGCGATACGCTCGTCAAGTGGGAAGCAGTTTGCTCGGCAGCGGCCACTCTTTTGTCTCTTTCGCCGTTTTCCCTTTCAAATAATAGTATTTAATCACTGCACGAAATTCGCTTTTTTCTTTTTTTCAAGAAACACAAAAGTTGCTTACTTCGAACGACTACAACAAATAAACTAATCGATGAATTTGGGTGAAATTTTAACAGCTGACGTTTGACAGATCGTAATTTCCAAAAAAAAGTTTTTGTGTTTGTGCTGCCATCTAGCGGTAGGTAGCTTCAATATCAATCTGCCCTCGTAATTGCAAAGGAATTTAAAGGTGTATTTACAGTCCAAGAGAACGCCTAATATTTTCATTTGGTTAACATTATTAATATATACATTATTATAACATAGTTGTACATTTGGACAGCATTTTTTCCAACAAATATGCAGTATATTGCATTTCTCATATGCAATAATCGCTCCTGACTGAAGCGACCATACAGAAATGTCATCAAGGATTTTATTAAAAATGGTTCTAACATTTACAAAATTATTTTCATTAGTAAATATAAGCACTTCGAGCCCATACAAAATTTTAACAAAAATAGAAAGAGTGGTCCAATCTTCATGAAATTTTGCACGTTACTTAATTTTGGGTCGTGGATTTCAAAATAAAAGTCCGATTGAACATAAACTTATTATTCACGTTTAAACTTTCCATTTAGACCTTCTTTAAAAATAAAAAAAAATATAAAAACTACATACATTTTAAAACCTTTTTTTTTAATACTTGAACTTTATTCTTTTCAAAACTGCATCTTTTTTATAATTCGTGCTTTACTTTTTAAAATATATTCTTTTTTGTGAGGGCATATTTACGCCTAGAAATTGCTATTTGACGAAAACTACATGATTCTTACATTTTCGAAATCAAGAAATCAACGTAAGGCGCCGATCCAGGTCCACCCCAAGGTATTTTGCATGGCCTGCTTGTGACAATTGGTAGTTATTTAGTGTCACTGAATGGCAAAATCCTGCACGTAGGGTAAAATTCGTTTGCACTGATTTTATTGCATTTGCTTTTATTCGCCACTTGTCTAGCCATAAGTCAATTTGAGTCAGGTTCTCCTGCAAATGCTTCGAGGCTAACACGGGGATTTTGTTGCTGGTCATTACAACAGTATCATCTGCAAAAGTTGCGGTATATGTTGTCTCAGTCAGAGGCAGGTCAGCCGTGAATAGTGTGTAGAGCACAGGTCCCAAAACGCTCCCTTGTGGAATACCAGCTTTGATTGCGTCGCTTTTAACTTTTACCATGAAGAATCTGCTTTTTAAGTAGGACTTTAATATGGCAAAGTAGTGATAAGGTAAATGCATTTTCGATTTGTACAGTAACCCTTGATGCCACACCTTGTCGAATACTTGGGTGATATCCAGGAATGTGGCTGAACAGTATACTCTTTTCTAGTGCATTCCGTGCAAATGCTTATACTGGATTTATTTGTTCTATCGTAGTGTGATGCTTTCGGAATCCAAGTTGATGGGAAGGTTTAAGCTGTTTTGACTCGATGATTGGGAGGAGTCGCTTCAAAAGCAGTTTCTCAAACACTTTTGAAAGTATCGGAAGCAAGCTTATTGGTCTATATGAGGTGACCACTTCTGCCGGTTTCCCAGGTTTAGGAACAAGGATAATTTGAGCAACTTTCCATTGGCTTGGGAAGTGGGCACATCGGAAAATCGCATTGAATAATTGGGCAATGAATTTATAGCCACATCCTTAAGGATTCTGCTCGTAATAAGGTCATAATCCGGCGATTTTTTAATTTAATTTCTTTTATTTTAAAATGCAAGATCGGAATATCCATTTGATTATGGCTTCTTGTGGATATTTGCTTGGAAACGGTGCAAATATTTCTAATAAATGAAGAGCAAATGACTGTGCTTTTGCCTTCTCAGATCTGGCCCATTCGCCATCTTTCGTTTTAATAGGTGGCACATTTGATGTAGGTTGATTTACTTTTTTTGTAGCTTTACATAGAGAATAACCTGAAGCCTGTGAAAGTGACAAGCTGCTGAGATAGCTTTGTATTTCTGAATATTTTGTTGACTGTAGGGAGTTTTGAGTTGACTTGTAGCGGAATTGAACCTGTTTTTATCATAGGGGCTTCTGATCCTTTGCCAAATTCCTGGCTTCCATCACGATGATTACTTGTATAGCTGGGCTCCAATCTGGAAGTCCATGTAGCATGCTGAATGGCTGAGTTCAAAAGTTCGACTGCATCGTCTATATTGGTTTTGTTTTTTAAAATAATATATGTGTCTAGAGTCTCGATAATGCTTTGTCTAAACAACTCCCAATTTGTGCTTTTGTTGTGCAGACAGATTGTTCTTGCTCTGATCTGAACCTCACAGCTAATTGTTAGAGCTATCCGTGTGTGACGGCACTATTCCATGGTAGTGTTTGTTTTTGGTACACCTTTGGACACAAAGAAGTCGATATCGCCTGGAAGCTTGTTACTGTCCGTTGGCCAGTATGTTGGCTCACCCGTTGATAGGTGGGACAGGCTGTTTTGTTGCATCGCTTTATATCGGTTACGGCCTCTAGGAGTTGTTATTCTAGACCCCCACTGCGGATGGTTAGCATTATAATCACCCCCATCCTAGGGAGTTATGGATGGTTTGGAGGGCAATATACCGCTGCAATTGTTATTGGGTCTTTATAATCATCAATTGTTATAACCGTTGATTGTAAGTAAACACATATGCGCTAAAACACATATGTATACACTTATTTTAAAACATTTCATCTCACAAATTTCAGCTTTTACTTACTTCATCTGAATTTAAAAACACATATACTTGAGCATTTAACCAAACAGAATATTTTTGTAAGAAAAAAATCTTTGCAGAATGAACACTCACACCATTTCACTTGAACTTTAAAGCAAAATGTTTTTAATTTTTGCGTCAAGTTCTTTTTCTCCAATAAATCTCAGCCAACTTTTTCCTCCACGTAACTACAAAGAAAAACAACTTTACCACGTGGACCCGCAATAATGAAACAATATAATAAAGCTTCATATATAAAAATAGTTGACATTTTCAAACAATTTGTGTGTCTTTCAACTCATTTATTGAGAAAATAAAAAGAAAAACAAACAAAATGTGAACAATATAAAATATAAGCATAAAATTTTGAGTAATATAGCATATTACCGTAAAAGCTGGCAAAATAGAGTTTGAAGTTAGAACTTGATGTTTGAATCCTTGAGCGAGTTTTTTTTTTGCTTCTAAATTATCTGAACGATTCGTTAAAAATCGTGACACTATCTGCAAAGCAGAAAATACCAATTCTGTATTGCCGGTTTTATGTAAAACAAAAATTGTTAATTTAATTCGCCCAATTATAAATTGGTTATTATTTGCGAGGTTTTACTGTGCTTTAAAAGTGTGTAAAAGTAGAATTAAAATACGTTGTTGTTGTGAATGTTGTGAAAGGAGTGTAATGAAAATGTTATGAAGAGGAATTTAAATGCAAAAATTTGTAAATTTTATGTTTTCACTCTGACCCCTTGACCACCCCCTCCCGGTTTACTCTTTCTATGTAAATGTCTGCTTTTTGTTCTTAAAAAATGTTAAAATTTGGAAAAAAATTTCGATTACACTAAAGACTTTTTTTTTAATGTACGTGTAATTTGATCCATACTATACCATTCATTTATTGCAAAAAACTGATTTAGACCATTTTTCAAAATCGTATATCTCAAATACTTGGCAAAACTTGGTGAAGATCAATACCAATTCTAAAAGATAATAAATAGCTCTTATGATATCTTTAAATATCTGTCTGGAATTTTGAGGAACTCAAAAGATATTGACTTGTAAATAAAGGTATTTTTAATACTTTTACTTAATTTCTTACCACCTATAAAGTCCTCTAAAAAATTATAGTTAAATTTTTTGTTCAATAAAATAAATTCGTATTTTTTGATGAAATAAGACAAAAAATGAAAAAAAATTCTTTCAATATGTTTAAAATGAATTTATAGTCATATTTTTAACAAAAAACTAAAAACCAAAAATTCTAAATATAAAAAACCTTAAAAAGACTTAACTTCGAAAGCTGCAGCATCCACAAAAACAATTTTTGTGTCCTGAAATTTTGAATATTTTCTCGTTTACAACGATACCCATTTTGTTAGATTTGGTGACCATAAAAATTTTTATTTTTGTCCACTAGACGAAGCACTGTGCGTCGTCTGCGTAAATACCGTGGGTTACATTGTACTTATCTATAATTTTAATGATGTCGTCGAAAGCGATTATAAATAAAACAACCGAAAGAGGCGAACCTTGAAGAATTCCATTTTGTAAATCACATTCATCACAAAAAAATCCATTAATTTTAACCATAAATCTTCGATTGGTAAGAAAATTTTCAATTAAGTTTTATATTTTCAACTGTCCATTTTTTTAATTGCCTCAGAACAGAGAGATGGTCAAAAGATAAGAGTGAGTCAATGGTGCTATAAGCCTTTTTGAACGCAACTTGATTGAAACTTAAAAGTTTATACTTAGATGCGAACCACATCAATCTATAGGCAATTATCCTCTCCAGTAACTTGATGTTACATGGGAGTAGAGAAATCGGGCGAAAGTTGGACTGATTATCCACGGGTTTATTGGGCTTAATATTGGATAAATAATAGCAGATATTCAACTTTGAGGAAAGATACCACATGAAAAAATGCATTTATATAGGTTTAATAATTTAATTTTAATGGAGTCAGGTAAGTTTTTTATCATTACATAAGTAATGCGATCATGGCCCTCTCTTGGATAGTGCTATGACTATCAATTTCTCTTGCTGAGCGACAGAGATTGTTTGGGAGGCAAAATTTGTAAGTGCAATAGCCTAGACTTAACAACAAAGTCATGAGGAAATTTTTTCAAACCAATATTTTGCAAAAGAATTTGCAATTTCTTTAGTACATGAAATAGGATTTTTATTTATTATAAGCTGTGGAATTGTCAAATGACTATAAGATCTAGAAAGCTTTTTAATATTGTTGCATATTTCTTTGGAAGAAGATGACGAATTGATGGAACTGGTAATCTTCAAAAAGCATTCTTTTTTAGCTTTTTTAGCAACAAGTTTAAATTTGGCATCAGCTGCTTTATGCACCATGAGGTTGGGGTTGAACCGAAAGTGTTTCAAGATGTACCATGCATCTTGTTGGGGTCCTTGCTGCTCGTCGGGAGACGTCCTGTCTCGGTTCGCTGGGCGCGTCGCTGAAAACACTAAACCACTTTCTTAAAAAAGCGCTGCACTATTTTGGGTTTAAAACAACAAGAAGCTTTATTCTTAAAATACTAGTTCTTATATAATATTCACAAGAAACAATTACAGTCTACGTATTGACTTTTCTGGTGTTCCAGTTACGCAATTGTTATTTGGTGTCAGTTGCTCAAGCCAACTGACCTACTAAAAGTAAAAGTGTTGTCGGTGCATTCTAAATGCCCCTTGCACAAGCGTGGATTCTAAATGCCCCTCGTCAGCTTGACTGCTGAACTGTGACACCCTAAAAGTTTACATCATAATTAATGCATAGATACTACTATTTACAATATTTGCACCCTAAAAATATGTGCTTTCTTAATGAATTTAATTGGAGCCGGTGCTGTGAGTCAACTACGCGTAGGTAGCTTGATTCTAACTCACAACAGTCTTGCTTTATTGTACGCAGCTCAGCGAGCGGCTTGTTCCACCATGGGATACATTTTTTTGGAGTACTCGTATATGGCCGAGTTTGAGAGATGGATAATGCAGCTGCATTCAGAATTACCTTTCTAACTAAAGCAGCTTTTTTGCTTATGTTACGGCTAGCGAGGTGGAGTCGATTTAGTTCCTTACACGACAATCTGTATTTTTCCCAGTTTAGATGAAAAACGATTGGGTAGTGGTCACTGCCACAGAGATTATCAAAAATTTTTCAAGAAAAGTGTGGACAATACTAGTTGAAGATACCGTGATATCTACATTAGTAAATGTTTTGCATGTGGAGAAATGCGTCGGAGATTTATCATTTAAGACAGTTACATAGGTCTAGAAAACAAATTAGTTCTTCTATTATTTTACCCCGTTTATTATGTATGGAAGAACCCCAAAGTGGGCTAAAAGCATTGACATCCCAACAAAGAACAAGCGGCTGAAGCAATGAAACCAAAATTGATTTAAATTCACGCAAATCGAAATCTTTATTAGGCGGAAAATAAACAGATATCACTGTGAAAGTAGTATTTGCCTTAATTTCGAAAGCAATAATATTTAAATTAGTTTGAATAGGAATTCTTTTATGACAAATGTATTTCCTAATGAGCACAACTGCCATGCTTATTCGTATGGTTTGCATTATTAGAATAAGGTAAATATGGAGACGGAGGATAAACTTTACTAAGATAGCCAAGATTGGTCTCTTGTAAGCTGATCAGATCAGGGTTTAATTCTGAAATAAGCTAAATAAGCTCATGATGATTATTAAAGAATCAATTAATATTCCATTGCAGAAATTAAACATAACCAACAAAAAACAGACAGTCCCTGCAGGCAGTGTCAGAGACACGGCCATTAAGTTTAACGTAGAATACGCCATCCGATAAGACAGAAAACATATATAACAATAAATGATAAATAATATAAGCAAATGAATTTATTTATTTGATAGTTACTTTTGATAATATACATAAGCTTATGGTTGGAAAAATAGGATAAATATGTTTTTAAATTAAAAGAGTAAGGATAAATGATAAATAACAGACGCAAATCAATTTGATTATTTGAAAGTTACTTTTGATAATATGGGCTTATGATAGGAAAAATAGGATAAATATGTTTTTAAATTAACATTCAAATTTCTCGCAAAAACTAAGTCAATGGAATTGCTGCTATTTCTCGCGCTGCTCTTGAACGTGTCATTCTTGTTGATATTGCCGCTATAGAAGCTGTAAATGAAATCCATTATTAGGAATTTATACATTATATTAATATATACATATGTACATATGTATATATATGTAGGTATAAAACTTACCTATTTGATTGATATTGGGTGCTGCCGCTCCTGTTGCGATTTGTTGCATATTTGATGTTGATGCCACTATATTTGTTGTTGTTGTTGTTGCCGCTATAGGAACTGTAAATTAAATCAATTCTTAAGAATTTATACATCATATTAATTTATACATATGTACATACATATGTATATGTATGTAGGTATAAAACTTACCTATTTGACTGATATTGGGTGCTGCCGCTGCTATTGCGATTTGTTGCATATTTGTTGTTGATGTTGCGCCTACAAATTAATTAACATTTTTAATAAAAATATATATAAACAAGGGAACACAAAACTTTCCTGAGTATTTATTTCTCTGCATAACAACCACTCGTTGCTTTCTTGTATTTCGTGTAGGTGCCATTTTGATTAGTAGTTTTTATTTTAATTTACTAAACGTCAACTGTCAGCTGCTGTCAAACAGCATCAAGCAGCATTGTTATTTTGCTTACTTGGCAGCACTTTCATTTAACATAAAAATGTATGAATTAATTTTTTCATATATTTTTTATAATTATATATCCATGTTAAATTCAAATTCACATTTAACATTTTGTTTCACTTAAATACATAAGTAAATATACCAAATTTCAATATTTCATCAATCAAAACAACAGCCGAAGGTTTGTGTCCACACTGAAACAGCAGCATTGTTTGTGTTCACGCTACTAACTCAAACACTCAACCAAACACCACACATATGTTTGAGTGTATGTGTTTAAACAATTTTCATTTGAGAAATTTAAATATTAGGAAGATATCAACCAATATGAAATGTATATCAAACGAAAGATAACATCTTCATTTACCTACAAAAAAATTTTTAAAAAAAGTTATCTCGCCGTTTCCTCATAATCAATGAAATAAAGATTACAACAATAACAATCTGACATGACTCCCTATACCGTAAGGTAAGACGTATTCTACGCCAAAAAATAAAAAAATTATCAGATTATTTATATATTGAAATTATTAATAATGTAAGCTTTATTCATTAGAAGGGCCTTATGTATTAGATAATTGAGTAAAAGAAAGAACTCTGTTAATAAATGGAAGGGGCTTAAAAATATTATTTGTAAAAGAGTTGTCAGATAGGATTTTCTTATTATTAAGAGAGCTATTTGTATTACTTTGATCCAAAATGAAATTTATATTTCCATTTGATTTTTGAAGAGTAATAATCTCTTTATTAATTTGTTTATTATTTAAGCTGTTTCTTGAGTAAAGAATTGTTTGGTCGTTGGTAGAGTCAAAGACGATTAATGAATAAGAGCTTGCAATTCGCTCACCAAAAATGCACAGTGAGAAAACCACGGGAAGTGTAGTAGGTATCCAACCATTTGTTCGATTAAAACTCTAATTGAAGTTTGAGCTGAGCAGGCAGGCAGGTTTCAACCGAACGTAGTCATAGCATCACACCAATGAAGCTTAATTCAAACATTAATTGTATATTTAATGAAAAATATTTAGGTATTATGCTACTTATATATGTATATTCATTTGGATGTACATGATAACAACTTGGCTGATCTAGCGTAGGATAGGATATAGAACAAGGTTTAATATACAAGTGTGATAATTGTTGCTTAGGCGAATTTTCGAAGTGTGCAAAAATTTTTCGTTTTTGATTTTGTTTTTTAAAGTAGAATGTCAAGCAAACGTTATAAGCATTTTCATGAATGCAAAATGCCGAATTGTGTTGGGAGAAATTCCTCAGAAATTCAAATTTTCCGGTATCCAGATTGTAATCCCATTCATCTGAGGGCTTGGACTAAAATACCAAAATTTGAACCAGGAAATTTAAAAAGTAATATCCGAATCTGTAGTCGCCACTTCGACCGATCATGTATTGGGAAAAATATTTGAAGTCTGGTGCCATACCAACACTTTTACTAGGTAAAAACAAATTTTATGCATTTTTATTATGAACCCTCATGTATGTACGAGTATGTAAGTTCATTTTGTTAATTGAAAAATGTAACATACAATAACAAGGTGGCATATGTACATACATACATTCAGTTTGTTAAGAAAGTGTTTTGACAAGGTAAAACTTCGTCAATTAGATTTTCTCTGTACAAAATATAGTACTTCTTTATTGTTTTGAGTGATATTTTAAATTCATTTCATTTAATTAATGTATTTACTAATGAAGAGTAACAACAAAAAAACTAATATTAAAATTAAGAAACAAAAAATATAACAAAAACAAAAAGTAGTCAAAAAATTTGCTGTCAATAAAGTGTTTTTACAAATCAGAACTTATTTATAAAAATGAAAGAAAGAAAAGAAAATTAGCACTATAAAAGGTTTTAATATTTTGTATGGCCCCTTTTAGCATCTATAACGACTTGTAGTATTCGCAGCATTTCGATCTAAGCTAGGTAATAATACCAACATGCCTGCTAGAGAGGTATAAAATTCAACTAGCAAATTAATGTCAATGAAGTTTACAACTCAAAATTTTTCCAAAAAAAAAAATTGTGAAAATGATGAAGACCTTAATTTGGATTTGCAATTAGATTTTGATGAGAATTCGTGTCCTACAATTGAAGATCAAGCATCTATTCTTGATGAGGAGCAGTCATGCCCTCTGACAAACATTCCAAATGAAGCAGAGTTCGCACTTGAGATAGCCGCAGCTCGTTATTATGTTGGGTATAGTATTAGGGCTAGTTTCCAAAGAAACTGAACGAAAGATTTAGACGTGACGGTCGGTTTCGTAAGAACCGAACTGCAAACGTCTGCTACTCGTCACAGCCGCTATTTTGTTGTTATTTTAAAGAAACTAAAATTAAAATGACGGAATTTTGCTACAATTTAATCGCCAATGTGAGGGATGAGTTCGAAATTTATGTAAAAAGCCGTCCATCGATGCGTTTGATAGCGTCACATTTTGGGTTAAATGTCAAAATCGACGTAACGAGTGCAGACGTTCGTCCTATCGCTATCGTCACGTCTCGTCTATTTTGGTCCAACCTTTACTGTTTCGTAGGTAAACGCAAGGTCACATTCTTCTTTGAGTTGACTTGAGAGGCTTCTCGTAGAAATCTGCAGATTTTCGAAAACTTTCCTTACCAAAATGCGTTCTGTTCCGATATTTTGTGCGAACGGAAGTGCGAAGGTTTTGGCAACAGACTATTTTCCTTTTTTACGTGATTTTAAATATTATAAATAGTTTGTCTGGTCAAAGAAATCATCTCGGACAATTCTTGTAGACTTTTCCGGATGCGGTGTCTATAGTAAAGCAATTGAGTCATATCAAATGACGTTATTTTACCAAGCACCTTAAATTCATAATAATTTTCTTAAAAATGCTGCATTCGATGAGCAAAGAACAACTATTTTTGATTAATTTGCGTCTCAAATGCGCATAAAGCATAGTGAAGCATCAATCTCATAACGGTAAATGCACTGCGCAGCTAAATTAGTTCCAAAGCGAATTGTAAAAACACGTTCTTGACAGCAACATTTTTGACTATTTTTTGTATCTTAAGTTTAATATTTCTCTTTTTTTGTTGCTGTTCATTAGTACATACATTGATTAAAAGAAATGAGTCAAAAAAATTTATCAACACAATAAAGAAGTACTATATTATGTACGGAGAAAATCTAATGACGAGTTTTTTACCTTGTCAAAACACTTTCTTGACAAACTGTATGTATGTATGTATTTATGTATAAATTTAAATCTATAATAAAACAATTTAAGCAATGCATGCAATTTGTTCGGTTTATTAATTTATTATTATCGAAGCAAAATCAACAAAGCTCAGGAAAACCCGAAGTCTAAAATCTTGAAATAAATTCCAGTAGCAGCCAACTAGACAACAACAACAAGAATGAAATGTTTAACTAACGGCTATTTGTTCGAAGCCGAAGCAACTCTATAGCATTAATCATCTACGAACTTAGTCAGTGGGTTTGAATCGAACAAATGGTTGGATGTCTATAACACTTCCCGTGGTTTTATAACTGTGCATTTTTGGTGAGCGAATTGCAATCTCTGATTCATTAATCCTCTTTGGTAGAGTGCTGTGGAATGATGGAATCTGAAGAAAGTGTTGGAGAAGGAAGTACAATAGAAAGGTCTCTTCTGGACCATTTTGCTCCATTTCTGCTCCATTGCCATGTTTTGTAGTTGCTTTGTAGGGGGATTGTGGAGTAGAAATGTAGAAATGAGTAAAAAGAATGTGTGTGAATATAAGAATTGTAAATATATTTTGCTCCGTATGGAAAATCGGAGTAATAAGTAGTAAAATGTTTAAGAATTGTTAATGATTTTGCTATAAATGTGCTGGAGTAAAGTAGTAAATATTGATTAGTCATAGTTGTCATAGAAAATATCTTTGTATATTCGAGCGTCAAAATTATTTTGTGGCTGTTGTGGTGGTTAGTTGGATAGCCTGTACTAAAAATTTGATTGGGATTGATGGGCTTGGGTATAGACTATAGGGAAGCGGGGGCGGGGCTGAGCTTTTGATTATAATAGCTGAAAAAATAGTTAGAAGGCAGCAAGCAGCCACAGCCTTGTTGTGTGTATATTGGGCACGCAATGAGCTGGTAACATATATATTTTTCAATGAAAAGTGTTCGCATACATTATATATATGTAAATATATTGTGTGTATTAGGGCGCGTGTGTCCTATGTTAATATTGAAATATTTTAATGTGATAAGAGTTGAAGATGACCGCCGGCATATTCTTAAATAAATGTTTGTGGTAGTGCGGCGTTATGAGACGACAGTGGAGCAAGCAAGATTATACAAGTTTTTTAATAGTATGTATGTATGCATGTATATATGTAAATATATTTTGTGTATTTGGGGCGCATGTGCGTTATGTTATAATTAAAATATTTTTATGTGATAAGAGTTGAGGCTGCCTGTATGTTCTAATGAAAATTTTTTTTTTGGTTGATAAGTATGTGAATGTGTTATTGAATAAATTTAGTTTCAAAACATTATGCAATTTATAAAGCATATATATAAAAGGTATTATGTATGAATGCAGTTATAACAACAGTAATAACAACAGCACTACAATTAATAGTATAAAAAATTAATAATATACATAATTATAATATACATATATGTATATCAATATGTTTTGGATTCAAACATTAAAGCAAATCGATAAATTTTGTATTTGTCAGGGTGCATGGTCACATTTTAATATTGCACAAATTGTTGTAGTAGACAAGAAGTATTTGTCACACCAGAAGTGTTTATTATTATCTATACGAAGTGGCGAAACACATCCATATACGATCCCCCTGAATTAACATTTTCAACACGATAACATGTTCGATTTGTAGTGAAGGGCGGGACAATAACCATTCTAGGTATCTCTTATAATAGTGGTAGCAGAATAAAAAACACCAAAAAATTTCCAACATCATGCCCATTTTGCGACATACGAGGACATGATTTATATACTGGAAAGTATTACGAAGGGTACTACTTATATTTAGAAAACTGGCAACACTAATGTCAATAGCTAAAATCTGGCAACACCATAGTAAAGTTTGACATTTTTTAGCATAAACGGACTTACAACATGTACAAGTGCTATTTGTGTTGTTTACAGTGAGTTAAGAAAATCAATTTGGCCAAAATATGGAAATTTTAGTAGAAGGTTTTCCTTGGATTATTTTTCACAACTTTCGACGTGATTTATCTCAACAAGAAAGTATCGTCGAACTGAGTCCTTTGTATGGCCATATAATATCATCAAAAACCACAGTATATCGCTGGTATAGTGAATTCATTCGTGGTCGTATTTCGGTCGCCGACGCACTCCGTGAAGGTCGTCCACAATTGGTTATTGTGCCACAAAGCATCGATGCAATGCGTGAACTGATAATGCAAGATCGTCATGTGACATATCGTAAGATAGAGGACACCTTGGGCATTACTTCCACTTCCATACATTGTATATTGCATGAACATTTGGCTGTAAAAAAGATTTGTTCCCGTTGGATCCCACATAACAATCGCTCAAAAAAAGGCTCGTGTCAATTGGTGTAAGGAAATGATTGAACAGTTGGACCGTGGTGCTTCAAAAGACTTGTATAAAATCGTAGCAGAATATATGTGTATGTACCGGAAACAAAACAACAATCGACCGTGTAGGTATTCCAAGACGAGCTAAATCCAACAAAAGTGTTCGTGGCCGCGTTTCTTCGGCCGAATGGGATATGTTCCGCTTGAGCAACGTACGACGGTCAATTCTGAGTGGTACACGACCATTTGTTTGCCGGAAGTCTTCGAAAAAATTCGTAAAACCAACCGCCAAAGACGAATAATTCTCCATCATGACAATGCGAGCTCTCACTCATCTCATCAAACAGGTGAATTTTTGAGCAGTCAACACATCGAATTGATGACTGATCCTCCGTACAGTCCTGATTTGGCACCCAATAACTTCTTCTTGTTCCCGAATATCAAAGGTAAACTGCGTGGTCAACGATTTGGAAAGCGCCGAAGAAGCAGTTGAAGCGTTCAAGGACCTTGTTTTGGAGGTGTCTCAAGAGGAATAGAAACTGCTATGACAATTGGTTTCAGTGGAATGCAAAAGTGTATTGATCATCAAGGGGAATATTTTGAAAGACAATAAAGCCATTTTCATTTAAAATGTTTGCTATTATTTCCTATTCCCGAAATATAAATAGTACCCCTCGTATAACCATCATAGCATTGATGAAGATTTAAATCTTTCGAAACTGTTTGAAGAGAATAATTTGAAACCCACTGCAAGAACAACAAAAACAACAGCAACAATGACAAAACCAACAGTTCATCATATCCAATAGAAAATTTTAGAACATTTTAAACCTAACATTTTGTACCATTCACACAAAATGAATATAAATAAAAAATTAAAACAAAATTTTTAAATATTTGTATTTTTAATTTAAAATATTTATTATTATTATTTTTGAATATAAATACAAAAAAATAAAATATTTATAATTATTACTCTAGGTCTTCATCGCCTTCGCTAGATTTACCAGCTTCTTCCTGGGATTCAATAGATAATGCAGCAGTCTGGTCTGGAGTAGTTCTTCCATCTCTGGGGCATCCCAGCATGCTTTGGCAAATCTAGAAGCGAATAGCACTGCTTCATCATATGCTGCTGCCTCCATGTTGACAATTCGATCTTGCACAGCTTCCATGGTGATAGTTTTAAATTTTCTGTTTATTCCAGAAGAATTGCTCGTATTTATATGCAGAAATCATACAGCCACATATGCGATAAGCTGTAAATTTTTAGCTAGAAAAAATTACTTATATGGCGTACAACCTGTAAATATTAACATAAAACTATTATGTTCAAAATTGCTAATCTTCGCGGATATATAAAAATATAAATACTAAACCTTTTTCAACATGTCTCATTCTGAAAGAAATTGAACAAAATAAACAAATTCCATTTACAAGTAATATTGTTAATTTTCTGCTAGAGTAGAATAAAATAAAAATTTTTAATATTGCTAGTTGGATAGAAATAAAAACAATCAATTATTTTAATTTTTACAATTTATTTATTCAAAATATTTTAATTGTAATTTGAAAATATAGCATTTTCCTCCTCTGGATTTTCATTTAAGAATTCCGTGAATTCCTTCTAAGTCCAAAAAATATTTTCCTTGCTGCAGACGTTTCACGATATCGATAGTTCTAAGAGGGTTGTAATTTATCGCATTCTCACTAAGTGAATTAAATCGCTCAGGTAGAAACAATGCGATATTTTCTAAATTCGCCATCATCCGTCGTCCATATTTCGTGGAAATTGATGTTATTCCTAATACCTTCATTGGACTATCCATTACTATATTCTTGATTCACCAAGATGTTTTGAGGTTTTTACCCAAGAATTATTCTTTCACAAATTTAAAAATATTGTTAGTAGAAGTTTTTTCTGCAAGAAAGTATTCTTGATGGGGCATTTTTGTTTTTTCTGAAATGATGTATAAATAAAATTCAAATATAATTAAAAGAATAATATTATTCTATTTATCTTTCTCGACATATGTTTAGAAAATAGTAAACTCACCAAAATGCTGAAGTTGAGTAATGAATTCTATATCATATTCAAGTCTTTTACATTAAAATTTATCCTGTAAATACATTTGAAAAACCAGAAATTTTCGGTTTTAGTTAGATAAGAATATATCAGGAAAACAATATTTATATACTAACGTATATTACATATGTAGCTTGTATTAACAAGAAATTTCTGGTGTAAATACAGAATTATGTTATCAATGTTTATTTAACATAAAATTATTGAATTATTTTATTAGTATGCCTTATTCTTATATACGAGTAAGAGAGACACATATATCAGTTTTTATTTAGTAACGTGTTTAGGAGAGTCCAATTAATTATGAAGACATATTTTTGTGAATTTTGTTGATGTGATTTCCATTCAAAATGGAATTTGAAGAGACATATTCTACGTAAACATAACCAGATAATATTCATTCTAACAAACAAAAAAATCATATAAAAAAAGACCATAAAAAGCAACAATTATAAGAAATAATTAAACAACAGAAAGCATTAATAAAGCCACAAGATCAGCAATTAATTGAAACACAAAATAAAAACTGCATATAATCAATCAGCAACAACATAAATGCGAGAATTTGCATAGTAAGAATGAAAATAATAATTCTACAGCAATTGCGGTCAGTCAACTATCTATAAATTTAAAAAAATCTATAATTTATTATATAATGAGAAAGAACCAACTTGCAGCTATAAATATTGTGAAACATGCAAGCTTAAGATATCAACGAAACCATAGTATCATCACTTGCGATCCAATCAACATAAAAAGAACAGTTGTTCACAATTGAAGGATTATTTGTAAGTGAAAGGATTATATAATAATCGCATTGAACATTATGTATTTAAAAACCGACATGAATATTATCATACCAAATACTTTCTTTAAAAATGCAAAAGATATAATATTAGAATTATTAAATAAGCAAACTAGAAAAACATCGGTCATATAAATATAATATTAAACTCTTTTGTGAATATATAAGGTTAAAACCAAGTGGTGACAAAATCGATTGTGAATACGAAACAGCAACTATAGATGTGAATTCTTTTCAAACGAAAATGATATTAGCACAAAACCTTGAAGAAATTGAACTTGAATATGATGTACATTGTTCTAATTTAATTACAAAATGGCGGATTTCAAGAGAAGGATAGTGGATGGACTCTAATTAAATTAATTGAATTAGAGCTTAAAATAAATCAATATAAACCATTAAAGGTTTCTGCTTATATGAAATTACCTCATAATATAGCAATGAAACATGCTTTTGTTAATGTAATGAGTATAAATGATGACTATTGCTTTAAATGGGCTATACTAACTGTAATAAAAAATGTGCAACAGTAAAAAATTTTCACAATATACAGTAAGAATGATGATTTATGTTGGAAGTACTCGTATTGTATTAAACTTTAAAACGTTGTCATTTCCAATGCCATTAGACCAATTCAGAAAATTTGAGGAAAATAATTATATCAGCATTAATGTTTTTGGATGTTCTGAGAAAGGTGATCAAATTGTAGGTCCCTTTCATACCGCAAAGTTGAAGAGGGATGTCCATATTAATTTATTGTTTCTACAAAGCGGTGACAATTCACATTATGTATGGATTAAAAATACATCAAGGTAAAAAAAAAAAAATATTATTTTCTATTACTTAAATCACAATTGACATCAAATACAAAATCTCTACTATTATCCAACTTTTGTTTGCATTACACCAGAAATAAAGATGTTATGTTAAAACATAAAGCAGAGTGCAGCAAAGTAGTGACCACAAAGTCGATTGGTAAAAATAATGATATTTAAAGTTTACTTCTTTTAGGTCTAAGTTAGATGTACCATTTGTAATTTATGCTGATTTTGAGTGTATTTTAGAGAATGTACAGATAACTCATTCTGAAAATATTTGCAGCACTAAAATACATAAGCCTAAAGCTTTTAGCTATTACATAAAATGCGGTTTCAATAATAGCTTAAACAAATTTGTAACTTATTGAGGAGAAGATTTTGCTAAGGTATTCATAGATAATTTAATTACTGATACTAAGTCACTATATGTAAATTATTTGAATAGAATAGTACCAATGAAGTCTCTAACTTTAGAAGAAATTGAAAAACATAAAACAAATTCAGTTTGTCATATTTCTAAGCAAATAATTGATCAACAAAGGGTTGCTGATCATTGTCATCTTACAGATTAATATCGTGGACATGCACACTCTAGTTGTAACTTAAATTTTCAGATACATAAAGCTTTACCAATTTTTTTCCATAATTTTTCTGGTTATGACTGTCATCTGTTTGTTAAAGAACTCAAATCATTTAAAGAACACATTAAAATAATACCTCTGAATAAGGAATCATATATATCACTTTCGAAAGATATTCATATTAATGATAAAGAATTCTTTGAATTGCGATTTTTAGACTCATACAGATTTATGAACTCATCTTTTAGATGTATTAGCTAAACATATTGATGCTCATGATTTTCATATTTTACGCTCATTGTATACAAACATTGACGAGTTCAATCTTTTGAAAAGAAAATGTGTTTTCCCCTATGATTATGTAGATTCAGTAGATCGACTTAAAAATATCAATTTACCTTCACATGAAAAATTTGTCTCCACATTAAATAATGTGGAGTGTCTACAACAACAACAATTTCTTGATTTTGACTTGTCAATTGCTTGAAAAAAGCTTTCGCTTTTGACATGCTAAAATCCAATTTTAGCTTCGAACAGGGAGCACAAATCGGTGTACCCTGGATTTGCAACTAAATGGTATAATTGCTAATTTTCAAGCAGCTTCATTTTTTGATAATTATTTACTTACAGTTAACAACTATGATGAAGCGCAACAATACTATAATTCATTCGTTTTCGCAAATCGAAAAATTGAACAGTGAAATTTATTCATCTTGGTCGGTCCAGATACGAAGTCTGTTAATAACACAGGATCAATGGGATGTCGTGGAAAACGCATGTCCAGCAACAGCAACAGAGGCTGAAAAACTTGCGTGGGAAAAGGCGGACAAAAAGGGGCTAGCAACGATCAAATTGTGTGTAAAGTCATCGGAGCTAATCCACATAAGAAGTTGTGCTTCCGCAATTGGCTCATGGGGAACATTGAGCAATTTATATAAAACAAAGGCACCAGCGCACAAGGTAAGTTTGTTCAGAAAACTAGCTCGCTTTCGATTCAAAATCGTTGAAAAATGGGCTGAACATATCAATGAGTTTTGTATCCTTGCGGATGATCTAAAAGACATTGGAATCAACGTTCCAAAGGATCTACTCAGCATCTTGCTACTATGCAGCTTGCTGGAAGATATGGACAATTTTGTTGTGGCAATGGAGAGTCGCGACGTGCTACCAAATGTCGAGCAGTTGAAGATCAAAATATTGCTGCAGCGACGAGATGAGCGGAAAGACGTGAGCGGAGAAAGCGTTTTTGCAGCGAGTCAGCTGAAGGTCAAGCAGGTCGAAGTCGCTGGGAAAAAGAGTTTTAAATCAGGTCGCAGTGATAGTAGAGATATATCATCGAGGCGAAATATAAAGTGCCATTCGTGCGGTAAGCGGGGACATATACGATCGGAATGCAGAACAAATAGAAACAGAACATCGTCTGACTTATTAAGCCTTACTAACGAGCTTGATGTAATCAGCGTCGTATGAATACTCGATAGTGGCGCATCGTCGCATATGTGCCGAGAAAACAATTTTTTTTCTTCGATTGAGAATCGCGCGCAGAAAGTAATACTAGTTTCGGGCCAAAGTGTGAATGCAATGGGTATAGGTAATGTGACTCTAAAATCATTTACCTCTGACATTGCATTGTGCGACGTGTTGTATGTGCCGAACTTATACTTATATGGTACAAATTCGCAAAGACGAAACGGTGATTAAAACGCAGCATAATAAATTAGTGTTCTCAGCAAAAATGAACGGCGGCATTTTCTGTACAAAATTTCTAAAAAGGGGTAAAAATGAATATTTGTATACCACGTTTACTAAAAAGCAAGAAATCAAACTGTGGCATCGCAGGTATGGGCATATAAATGTTAATGACTTGTACAAACTGTCTACTAAAAATATGGTTCGTGGTTTAAATATAGACAATCCAAAAGATATTCAAAGTGTCACAGTGTTCAAGTGTGCAGTTTGCAAAATTAGCACTAAGCCGTTTAGGTGCTATCCTAATGAAAATACAACTAGTGCTATAGAAGTGGTCCACACCGACATTTGTGGTCCAATGCGCGTTTGCTCACAAGGTGGTTCGAGATACTTCATCACCTTCATTGATAATTACTGTAGGTATGTAGAAACTTAATTTTTGCAGCTCAAATCGCAGGCCTATGAAACATTCGTGGACTTCGACTGGACGCAAGCTGAAATGCTTAAGGAGCGACAACGGGTTGGAGCATGTAAACTCAAATTTAAATGATTTTTTCAAGCGATATGGCATCGTACATCAGAAGACAGTTAGGTACACACCACAGCAGAATGGCATAGCGGAGAGAGCTAATAGAACGCTCGTCGAAATGGCTCGGTATATGCTAGAAACAGCGCATCTTCCTCAAAGCTTATGGTCGGAGGCTGTAAGTACTGCTACGTACATACGCAATCGTTCTCCTACAAATATATTGAATGGAGAAAATCCATATGAACGTTGGTTCGAGAGGAAACCATCTGTAGCACATTTCCGAACGTTTGGCTGTAATGCTGTTGCACTCGACAAGAATCGGAATCGGTCGAAATTTGAGCCAAAAGGTACACAACTGGTTTTTGTTGGCTACGCGAGCAATACGAAGGGTTGTAGGCTTTATAACAAAGCATCGGAAACTATAACTATTGCACGGGACGTCAATTTCTTCTAAAATTCAATTATATTAAGTGATGCAGCTGTCGCAGATCATGCAGTGGAAAACGCCAAGGATAGATTCTTCGTTTACGCAGAGCCAAACTATGAGACGAACAATAGAAGTAGCAGTAGCGAGCGCGCTAACGTGAAAAGCGCATGTATTGATGAAAACGGCGAAGATATTAGCAGCGACGGTCAGAGCATTAGCGCATATATAGCGCGCACTGCAACACGCGTAGGCGTAAATGCAAGAGAAGAACACGAAAGCTCGGATGGAAGAGAGGCTCAAGAGCAGGAATGGTCGTCTGACGAAGCAGTGGAAGTCGGTGCGGGGACCCGAAAGAGAGGTATTATTACAAATCCAATCACCGTAGCTGAAGCGCTAGAGTCAGCAAATGGGACTCAGTGGCGGAAGGCTATGCAGGTGGAATTTGATGGTTTAATGAAAAACGGCACCAGTTGGTTGACTGTCCAGCAGGAAAAAACGTTATCGGATGCAGATGGGTTTTTACAACCAAATTCAACGCTAATGGAACGATAGAAAAGCGCAAAGCCGGTTTAGTTGCACAAGGATGCGGTCAGAGGAAGTTTGAAATTGTTTGGACACATTCGCATCAGTAGTGAGGCACTCAACTATTCGGCTTATGCTTGCACTTGCCGCGAAACATAAACTTCTTGTTAACCATATTGACATCGTTGCGGCATACGTCAACGGAGAGCTGTCAGAAGACGTTTTTATGCACCAGCCGGGGATGTTCACAAATAAAATCTGCAAATTAAAGAAATCATTGTACGGGCTTAAGCAAGCAGGCAGAGATTGGAACACCAAAATCAACGTTATTCTTTCTCAAATTGGTTTCACTCGATGCCAGACGGACTCATGTTTGTACACCATGATGAGAGATGGAGAAATTAACATCATAACACTTTATGTTGATGGTGTTTTTTTGACGTGCTCTCTCGAATCAACAATGCGCAACATCTTTAAGCAAGTCAGTGCGCAGGTGGAAGCAGTTGATCGAGGTTCTATAAAATTCTATTTGGGGATGAAAGTCGAGCGAGACGGACTGCGCGACGATATATCAATTACCCAAAATCGGTATACGCGTGAGCTTCTGGAGCGGTGGAATATGCTCGAATGCAAACCAGCCACTACACCATTCGCAGCGCGCACTGTTTTGCAAAAGTGCGGCGAAAAGGACTGCGAAGGGTTCGATATAAAGAGTTATCAATCGCTCATTGGAGGTCTAACCTATTTAGCGGTAATATCACGACCTGACATCGCACATATCCTCTCAAAAATGGCGCAGTTTCACACGCATCCGCGTGTTCTATTTTTTGGTGGCACCCCCATCGCATGGAAGTCGAAAAAACAGCAAGTGGTTTCGCTAAGTTCCATGGATGCGGAATATATCGCGATGTGCCAGGGAGCGAAAGAAATTTCATTCCACCGAAGTTTGCTAAAGGGGATGAGATTTGAGGCTTACGTAAAACAACAATTTTTTGTGACAACCAAAATCCCATTGCTCACAAACGCAGCAAACACATAGACATCAAGTACCATTACATTCGTGACAAACATCTTTCGAACTAGATTGGTATCCAGTACATTCCATCTTCGGAAAATGTAGCTGATGTTTTTACAAAATGTCTAACTAAAGATAAACATCACATTTTTTGTAAACTATTAAAAATTGAATTTGCTTAATTTTCGATTGAAGTATATTTTTGTGAAAATTTTGCCACTATGTATATAAATTCTTGATTCTGATTAAATTTTTATGTAATCGCATTTGGGTAGAGGTAGTACCAAAGTTAATGTAAGCATAGACAACCCAACTGCTGTCAAGCTCTAACTTCTTGTTCTTACTGTGCCAAGTAATCATCTTTTTTCTAATAAACCTGCTAAACTGAACGGTCGTGTTTTTGTTCATTGCGCTTATTCTGACACTTTCAAATGCAAAATTTTATTTGATTATATGCTGTTATATTTGAAAACAGATGTTATACAAAAGTGTAAGTATATGTTTTTGAAAACTTTAGAAAAATATGTAAAAATATTTATGAATTAAATCCTGTTCATTAAATCCAAGTTTATCCTGGGATGCAATGTTGAAGACAACAGGTATTGAATTAGAATTATTTTAAGATATTAATATGTATAATTTTATTAAAAGTGGGATTAGAGGTGGTATTGTTCAATGTTCTAAAGGACATTCAAAAGCTAATAATAAATATCTTCCTGAATATGATCAAAATAAAACTTCAGAATATTTAATGTACTTACGATAGATGCACATAACTTATATGTCTGAATATTTACCTTTTGGTGGATTTAAATGGGTTGAGGATATATCAAGTTTTGATATTCTTACAGTAATTATAAAATCAGACTTTGTTTATATTTTAGAAGTTGATTTAGATTATCCTGAAAATGTTCATGATATACACCCTTCTATGCTGAGAGTATAAAAGTACATAGTAAATCCAAAACTAACAAATTGATTAAAGATTTAAATAAACGAAATTATATTATACATTACCGCAATCTACAACAGTGTATTTCTAATGATTTAAAGCCTGTGAAAATTCAGAGGATTTTGAAATTGAAGCAATCTAACTGGTTAAAGAATTATATTGATCTGAATACTTTTCATAGAACGCTTGCAAAAATTAATTTGAAAAAATTTCTTCAAACTATTAAATAATGCAGTTTATGGAAAAACAATGGAAAATGTTGAGAAATGGAAGAATGTAAAGTTTGTTATTGAATGGGAAAACAAGGGAGTAAATACTTACGCTTGGGGGCATTATAAAATTAATTGTAGTAGACAAATTACGTTTTATTATTTTTATTAAAATATTGTATGTTATTATTTTTACATAATATATAATTGTAATGTATTGAAACGCTTGATGTCTGCTTAACATAAGAAGAGCTTAGAGCTAATGAGAGATAGAGATGAGGTTGTTAAATCGATACATAACACGCCTCCACTTAAATTAATTTTTGTTTTTACAATTTATAGATTTCATAAAAATCCATTATTCAAAATATATATATTATTACAATTTATTTATGTACATTTTAAGAATATGTTTTGTACATATAAATTTAGTAAAGTAAATTCATTCATTAATTACTTAGTTAATTCCAGATTTGATATTTATAATTTTTAAAAAATTTTATTAAAAAAAATAAGTTTTTGTTTGCAAATATTATTACATTTTTTTACTTGTTCTAGGTCTTAATATTCTAGTAAATATATTTTAATTTTCTCGACTATGTGTTTCATTTGATAAGTTTTCATTTAAATTTGGGTTTACAATTTCGTTTTCTATTTGAATTTCCGAGTTCAATTCATGTACATTTTTTTTATTTGCTTCTAACTCATAATCATTATCATGTGACTGTTCAACTGCAATATTAGTAGTAATTCTATTTGAACATGTTGGCAACTCTGGTGATGTAACATTTTGATTTTCATTTACTCCTTCCCTTATTTGATCAGTATGTCTCTTTATGATTCTAGCATTTGAAAGAGTGCACAGATATGAACGTAGACCTGTTTTAGTGTTAACAATAGCAGGCCCATGATTGTTTATTGACATTTGTGTAGTCTCTTATGAAAACGTTTTGGCCTTTTTCAAAAGTGACTGATCTCCTGCCTTTATAATTTGAAATATTTTTCATTTGCTGTTCCTGTATATTTTCTTTAATAAGAGGAGGTTTTATAAGATCAAGTCGTGTTCTTATCGATCTTCCAATAAAAAGTTTTGCTGGGCTTTCATCAGTTGAACTGTGTTTTGTGTTACGATAATCCATTAGGAATCTATTTAAAATTATGTCAATTTTTTCATTCCTTTCAGAATTCAGATTTGCAAAAATGGATTCCTTTAATGTTTTTACGAAATTTTCAGCTTGACCATTGGTTGCTGGATGTCCAGGAGCTGTTAAAATGTGTTCTATTCGAATTCTTTGAATAAATTCCTTAAATTCCTCAGAGACAAATTGCCTTCCATTATCACTAACTATAGTAAGAGGAATGCCAAACCGACAGAAAATTTCCCTTAACTTCGTAACTACAAAATTAGAAGTAATTTCCTTCGTTTTAAAAACCTCTACCCATTTGGAATATGAGTCTATGATTACCACAAAATGATAATTTCTGATTGGACCTGCAAAGTCTATATGGATTCTTTGCCACACAGAACTTGTAGGACTCCATGGTATAAGTATACTCTTTTCAGGACTTGCTATGAGTTTTTGACACGAAATACAAGATTTGACAAAGTTTTCAATCTCACTGTCAATCTTAGGCCACCAAACAAATGACCTGGCAAGTGCTTTGGTTTTAACTATGCCCAAGTGAGATTTTTGTAATACCTGAAGTATTGATTTTCTTAGTTTTTCCGGAAGTATAACTCTATAACCCAATAACAAACAGTCATGATCTACAGTAAATTCAAAATCCTTGGCTGTAAATGCCTTAAATTCTTCGCCTATCAATTCTTTTATTTTACCCAATCGAACAAAATCACAAACTTTAGAAAGAATGGAATCGCGTCTAGTTTCCCGAGCTATATCCCTAAAGTCAAGATTCAAAGTATTTTCTTTTTGTATATGATTTACAAATGTACTATCGTTTATGTCATTGACATTACCTAGTTTAAGTTGGGGCATTCGTGAAAGGATAAACGCCCATCTTTGGACACGTGCTGCTGCCATTACCGGCAAACCTTTGTTTTCACCAAATATCGATAACAACGGTTTGTGATCGGTTTTTAAAGTAAAAACATTTCCAATCAAATATTGTTTTAGTTTGGTGACGCAAAAAATAATAGCTAATGCTTCTTTTTCATGTGTACTATATTTTTGTTCAGCTTTAGATAAAGCGCGTGATACAAAAGCAACTGGTTTAAGTTCATTATTAGAAAATTTATGCGAAAGTACACCAGCTATCGCGTGATCTGAAGCGTCTGTTGTTAAAAAAATTGGTAACTTCGGATTAAAGTGAACTATAACTTTATCTGAACCAATTTATTTTTTTATCGTATCATACGCTACCAAAAGGTAAACGTTGCATTTTCAGAGTGCCAATGTGCGTTGACCAAGTACATAAAAGTTGTGACTTGTCGTCCAAAATAAGCGGGTTATATGCGCTAGATAAATCTAGTTTTGAAAACAGTTGACCTCCCGGCAGTGAAGCAAATATTTCATCAATCAACGGAAGTGGATATTTAAAATCACCTAAATATTTATTTATGGTAACTTTATAGTCACCACAAATTCGAATATCACCATTCGGCTTTAAAATTGGAACCATTCCGAATGATCTACCTGTTCTAAAACTTCGGATGCAATTAGTTCCCTTAAATTTTTTTCAATTTTACTTTTCCAAGCTAATGGTACTGGGCGTGGTTTACAGAAAATTGGTTTTGCATCCTCATCCATAACAAGAGAAATTTTTCCAAACTTATAACTCCCAAGGCCACTGCTAAAAACTTCGTGAAACTCATTTTTTATTTGCTCAGTCATAATGGAAGATTGATCAGAGCTAATAGAGTTTACTTGAACAAGTTCAAAATTAAATGTTCGCAAAAACTTTCTACCAAATAAAGGTGTATTATTATTATCTGTAACTATCAGTTTCACTTTTCTCTTTACCTCGTTTATTTCAATAACCTCTTCATATTCTCCTAACACTTTAATTTTATTTCCATTGTAATTAACATATGGAATATTTCAAGTCTTCAGACTTACTTTTTTTTTTAAACCGCCAACAAATGATTTACAAACCAAACTGCACGGAGCACCAGAGTCACACATCACATCCATAGAAATTCCATCAATTTTAATTGAAACTTTGTAAAGCTCAGTTGAATCGCCACTGCTTTTGTGAGTACTTATGCTGTAAATATAAACATTACTTAAATTAATTTTATTCAAATCTTCACTATCAATATCCGATTCTGATACATAATTTACAATTTTTTCTTTTTGTCTACAAATTTATGACAAATGTCCAATTTTGCCACAAAAATTACATTTGCTTTGTTTAAATCGGCATTCGTTTGACCTATGGTCTCGCCAACCACAGTGAAAATAGCCCTTAGATTTAGCTTGATCAGATGTTGTCTGTATTTTCTTCTTATTGGCATATTCATGACTATTTTGCCTGGTGTTTTTGTTGTTGTTATTATGGTTATTGCTGCTGTTATTGTTGCTGTTATTGTAGTTAATTTTTTTTTATATTTAGCAGTGGGTACCATTCCAACTTGCATATTGTTTTCTTTTGTAACTAACTTCATTTCCATAATAAGAGCTTTACGGAGAGCTACTTCCATTGTTAACTTCTCATCCTCTTCACAAAGTCTCTCAAATATTGTTTTATTTATTCCCATGATAAAGCGATCCAAAACAAAAGCATCTAAATTTGTACCAAATTTACAAGCAAGAGCCAGTTTTTTTATTCTTGCATACCAATCTGCTACTGTTTCATCTTCAGCCTGTTCCGTTGTATGAAAGCTTTTGCGCTCTCGAAAGATAATTGTGGGTGGAGTATATTGAGTTTGAAGTAGGTTACAAAGCTCTTTGTATGACACTGCAGTTACTGGGCTACATAAATTATGCAGTGTTTCATATGCAATTGGTCCTATTGCTTTTAAGAGTTGTTGCTTTGCATTATCTTCTGTACAATTTATTTCAACAAAATGAATATCAAGTTTCTCTTTCCACAAAAGCCATGATTCATTGCGAGGGGTAAATTGTGGAACATGACTTGGCTGATAAATTGTAACTGTATTATTTTGCACATTTTCTGTTTCAGTTGGCGGCATGATGATTTTTTTTTTTTTTTTTTTTTTTTGTGAAATGGTATAATACAGCAAAGTAAAGCAGACTCAATATTTTAAAAAATATATATTTTATATGTACTGTGTGTATGTACACTTTTTAATGACATGTACATTTATAATTTTACACGCGTTTTATATATGTATATATATTGTGTACGTACACTTTTTTATTGTATTTACAATTTTTATTTTTTTATTTTAATAACCTCGTCGCCAATGTAATGTATTGAAACGCTTGATGTCTGCTTAACAACTAACTTTATTGATTTAGTAAAGTATTAAAAAATGCCCAAGTAAATACAAAGCTTTTTACTTGACATAAGAAGAGCTTAGAGCTAATGAGAGATAGAGATGAGCATGTTAAATCGATACATAACAATAATATAGATTTTATTAATTTCAACACAAATTATACCCTGTTTTTATTAACACTTCAATAAATTATCTTAAAATCAAAGCATTTTTTCATGCCCAACATCCATAGTGTGCATTGCATTGAGTAAGTATTGGATATTTTTATTTAGAATTTTCAAATTATCACATCCAAATTCTGCCAAGTTGGAAATATTTTTGTTAAGTATATCTTCAATCCACATTTTTTTCCAATCCTTTAACATAAACTGTTCTGGACAGTAGATTTTCCAAAAAAAAATTTTTTACACTATTAAATGAGGCGAATATGTCATTCCACGCAAAACCATGATGATTTTTTGTTAGCCAATTTGCTTCTTTTGATATTTCTGAGATAATATTCTAAATTCAAAAGGAGGTTTTATGATATAACTTTGGAATTCCATGTAGTTATAAGTAATAGCCAACTCTTTTGCTATAAATCTATTCGAATCTCCTTTAAAACTTTGCACATTTAATGCTATAAAACTATCTGAAGCCATTTAGAGCTTTGTAGTAATTAGTTCAATGGTATATAATTTACTAAAATACATATAGATAATTAGAACTCTTTAAATAATTTTTTTGGATTTCATTATTTAAGTGTATACGAGTATATTCTATGACTCTATCATGAATGAGTACACAATATGCTGATGTATTTGCTAGAATATTCTTTAATGTCTTAAATTCAATTTTGATAACAATTGGTCCTGTTTTTACAGCTTCGTTTTGATGTGTAATATCAACCAGTAGTATTGGGGCTACAGTTTCAAATTCATCACATAATAAAAGAGTTTGAGCATCACGTGTGTAATAACTTTGTTGAAACTTTGAATACATTTCATATAAAATGGCATAACGATCATTATCAAATTTCAAATTAAGATCATCATATGGATATGCAAGTGAGTTTAGATGTACTTTCACATCAGTTAGATTACTATGTTGAAATTTGTTTGCATCCGATCAATATGATGCGAGGTCTTTCACTGTGTGTTGAAAGTTTAACATTCCACAAGTGGTTTGTTCCTAGGGAGAGCATGGGATTGAAGTGGCAATCCCAACTGCGAAATGCTAATGTTAATGGTTTACCGCTGCTCACATCTTAAACATTCCTAATTTGGAAAAATCAGATAATTGTACATGTGGGATTTTCCATGTGATATTTGAGAAATTAAGCATTATCTTCTCCTTTGAATCACTTGAGGTCATAACATTTTGATCATCCTTGTAACGTAATAATACTAATTCATGTTTAGAGTTTACCACCACTTTATTAAAGTCCTCAGCAAATCCTAATAGGAATTTCAATGGTACACAAAAATTTAAGTAACCATTATATATTTGAATATTATTTGCTGATGTCCAGCCAACATTTTTTTGGCATATTACTCTCGCTTTTATTCAAAGATACATAATTTTTAATCGTTGTAGTTCCCAAGAGACCTGTACGATCGATTTCTAATCCATTAAGCTCATATCGAATTTCATCAGACAAATATGCCACACAATTCTTTGTTAATCTAATATTATGCGAAATTGAACTATCAATTAAGGTAACATAACCATCTATATATATTAAACTTTCGCTGGGTAAAACATAGAGATCTCGATTTTAAATTGAGATTCTTATTTCATCATTGTTTTTATATGATTGTAAATATGGTGAATAGCTATAGTCCTTCTTTATAATGCGCTCATCGTATAATGTTTTTAGTAGAACATCAATTATATCATTCATGATTTAGTTTTTAATTAAAATCCTATTGACTTTAAAAGTCTCGTTTAGCAATTGTTAGTCGTTTGCGTACAACTCACTTCGCTCAACTGTTGGTGGGAAGTGATAAAAGGTACACTTCGCCCTATGTTTTTATTATAAATAATCATTAGACCAGTGGTTTCAAATGTAACCTTAGTGTGATTGTTTCTCCTCGGAAATTAATTTTATTATTATCCTGATCAACAATTTTCACTTTGATGGATCTTATGCTTGGTGTTAAATGGTAAATGGATGATTCTTCGGATTCTCATCTATTTTATAACCTGGACTAGCTTTTTTAGAAAACTCGTGAATAGTGTGCGCAGACAAATCATTAATATATGACCCAACTGTTATATTATATTCTTTACGTATTACCTGAATGTTCGTTATATTTAATGGGAGACCTGATATATGCTCTTTCTCTGTTTCCAACGTTCTTCGACTGAAGCCTAATAATGAACCAATTGTTGGATCTTCATTACAGTAAATCTCTTCATTGCAGAAAATTTATATTTCAAGTGTATTATGATTCGCTTGTATATCAAGTTTAACCTCCAGGTTTAAATTTTCATATTAATCACCTAGATAGTGTTGGGGTATTGTCCTTGTTTGACGGGGGACGTCCTTCTGCTGGGCGCGTGTATCTGAAAAGCCTAAATCACTCTTTGTAAAAATCACTACATTACACTTTTAGTTTTTAAAATCACAAGCCTTTATTACTTAGAATACTAACTCTTATATACTATTTACAATTCATAATTACAATACAAAAACTGACCTTTCTGGTGTTCCAGTTTCGCACCTGTTAATTGGTGTCAGTTGGTCAAGCCAACTGACCTACGCCAATCTGAAATGTTGATGGTGCATTCTAACTTTGAATGCCCTTCGGTGGCTCGACTGCAAAACTGTAGCACCCTAAAAGTTTACATAATAAATATTACATAGGTAACATTAATTCTAAGTACTCGCACCCTAAAAATATGTGCTTTCTTAAGTAACTTTAACACATGCTAATGACACAGAATGTGTGGCATCTGTTAGGAGTCGATGATGTGAGACACTACGCGCAGGCAGCTTGATTCTAGCTCACAACATCCCTCCCCTCTTTCTAAAAGAAGTTAGTGCAACTAACTTCTAATGAATCTTACAGTATTTTTCTCTTTTCTGCACTTTAAACTATCTGTGCATTTTCTTAAACCTATAGTACATATGTATAGTTTTTTTTCTTTTTTCAAATTCGCCTTATTTGGGTTCAATTGTTGTATTCTTTTCTTTTTACTTTTGTGTTCTTTTCTTTTTTCCTCTTTTGTTTTATTTTGTTCCTTTATTTCTATCTCTTTTTTCTCCTTTTTTTTTCTTTGTTTTATTCTGTTCTTTTATTTCTATCTTTTTTTTTTCTATATACCCCTTTTTTTATTTGGTCTTTCATCGACTCTTTTCTCACTGGCGTATATACAATTTTCAACAACTAGCGATAATACAATTAATCCTATACTTAAGATCTTATATTCTACTATGAGATTTATATCTAAAATATTACGTTATACTTCTGCTATCTGCTGATCTGGTTGACGGCTGCCGTTGACGGAGTGAAATCCCTCGATGAACTCTGCATACCCCTCCCTTCTTTCTGGATCAGTACGTACAAAGATGTTATAGGTTGGCGATCTGGTTTGCCATTGAAACTTTGCTTTTAGTGGCCTTCTTCTATCCATTTATGTAGTGTGCCCCACGGCTGTAAGTGGTACTGCCTCTGCTTATAGTATTCAACTTGTAAAAAAAAAACACTTGGAATACATGAGAGATTACAATACACCTTCTTCCTTTGCAGCAATGCGTTTTATGGTGGAAGTGTTTCTCTTGAGCTTCCTCATAATGGTATTTGACATCGTTTGGCTTTGATGTGGAGACAATCGGTATTTCTCTGAGACACACATTTAATGACGTAATTTGTGTACTCTGATCGGTAACCAGTCTCTGTGTCCTCTTGTATTAAATCATATTTCCTATGTAAATCATATTCCATATGTTCATACTCTAGATTGGACATACACTTCAATGAAGCAATTAACTTCCGTGAGCCAAATTTCCTCTGCTTATTATATTTGGTGGTGGTTTCAGTCACCCACCTTAAGCTTTTACCCATCTTCAACTTCTCCAAAATCGATTCTGTTGAGATTGTGATACACTCGGTGGACATTGTACTATAATTGTCCAATTCAAAACATGACTCCGCAAGGAAACTTGTTCTTTTTTCGTTGCTTGTCAATAACTTATCCACAACGCATTCAAATGCTGCGGCCATATGCCGTTTCGCAAAATTAAAATTACATCCGTCGCCATTCATCCCCAATCTAATATGTTGGCATCTTTGGGGTCACAAACCTTAGATAACTGCCAAATATCTTTGTTTTTCAAAAACGCATCTTTCCAAATACTATGTTGGTCCCTTAGTCCGCACCGCCTTCCGATATCCGCTTTTCCCGGAACTTCCTGCTTCGCTTCACATCATCAGAGCTATATAGAGAACACCTATAATAATTTTCTTAATTTTCTAGTATACATTTTAGTTTGATATTTCTTCTATGTTTAATTTTTGCCGAACATTTCAAAGTCAACTTAATAAATGAATTTAAAAATTATATAACATTTAAATAAATACACTATATGTACTATATATACTCTTGGGTATAATTTTCAAATTTAGTATGATTTTTGTTTTTTTTTATTACAAATTTATATTTTAAATAATTAATTTTTGTAACTCTAATTATTTTCTAAACTACTTTTGATTCTAATGTGAACTTTGCACAGATTATAATTTTTTAATTTATAACTTTTCTTAAACATAAGCTATTCCAAAAACCAATATTTCTACAACATGCTTTTTTTATAATTGAATGCTATATCATTCAATTTGCCATCCACTCGTCTTCTCCCCTCACATTATCGGATTCGCTACCGTATCCTGGAGGAAAAGAGGACTGGACTATGCGTTTTCATAGCCATATAGGGCATCAGTTTTGCTCTGATTAATTTTTCGTGCTCTTTTTCAACACGTGAGTTATCACTCATTTCAACTTTGAACCAATTCATTGGCCCTCCGACAAAAACCAGAATATTTAAGATAAACCCGTTTGTGTCAAAACTTTGTCCATTGCATGACCATACCTTTCATCGCATACAATTACTTTTTATTTAAATTTAATTCTAGCCTGATATGTATACATCCATTAACGATTCTATTTTCCATCCTGTAATTAGCCCGTATATGAATACATACATACATTCAAGGCGCTTTAAATTACCTAGAATTAATTGCTTATTTTCCCAATCAACCTATACTTTTTTTTTTATATCCCAACATATACATTTATTCAAATTTCCATACGCTAATTTCCTAATCAATTAACAGTTAAAACCTATGTACGAGTATATCTACATATAGCCTGCTGCAGTATCTGCAAATATATACATACGCACATACCCATTCCTCCTAACTAGAATACTTACTTCTTTAAATATACATTCGTACATTCATTCTTTATCTTATACACATATATACATACTCGTATATATACTTACTTCACCAGCAGTTCCGTTGCCTGGCGTTAATGCTCATGCATCGAATTTCAGTGCATACACTGCCGTATGTGTGTATGTACATATTCGAAGTTTTGTTTTATATTACTTACCCACGACTGTCTTATTATTTTATTTTATTTTTTAATTACGTGCAATATTTATCATTATTTTAAAAAAAATATTTTTCCCTACTATGCTTCGTTCGGCCACAGTGCATAATAAGCACTTTTATTACGTCAACTTTAATCGCTCGATTTTAAGTGGCACACTTCTACTGGCCTTGAATTTGAGAATCGGAGCTGTGTGTTATCCGATATACACACGTACATGTTTACGTTGTTATTCTTGTGTTTACACTTGTAAAACACTGTCAACACATGAATCTAGGTGTGCGGTCTAACGTGGAATAATTTCAACAAATTATTATGTAGCTTTTTATTTTTTCCCTTAATCGTTACGACTGTTGTAACTGGGCTTCGGATCTCTGCTACTACATACGGACCTATCCACACAGGTGAGAATTTGTTTCTCCTAGCCTGATTCCTCATGAGTACCTGATCACCCACGTTCAAAACGACTGGGTTTAGTACCTTGTTATAGGCCTCCCTGGCTACTCGTTTAGCGCAATCCTGATTTTCTCTGACCAACTCGTGCGCTCGCTGTAGCTGATACTTTTGCACTTTATTCGGGTCATCAGCATTGTACACTGGCGCACATTTGCGCTTCAGATTTGCTGGCATATTAAAATCAAACCCGTAGAGCGTCCTGAACGGAGTTTGCTTCGTTGATACATGTACCGTATTATTGTGTACATGCATTGCAGTGGTTAACCATTGATCCCAATTCGAACCGTCTTCCTTGGCAAAACTGCGCAAGTACTCGGCCAGAGGTCGATGACTACGTTCCAGTGAGCCATTCGCCTGTGGATGATATGGTGTTATGTGCAACTTCTTGATTCCCAGCATTTTACACGTTTCTGAGAATAGTTTTGATACAAAATTTGAACCATTGTCGGTTATCAAAACCTTAGGTATGTTGTATCTTGCTATAATTTCATCAAAGAATGCTTTGGCCACCGTACTTGCTTCAGCATCGGGTATAGCCACGCACGCCATATACTTTGAGAAATCGTCTTGAAACGTCAGTATGTATTTATTGCCCGAAACAGTCTCAGGTAAAATACCTACAATATCCATATGAACCTTATCAAATGGTTGCTTTGGTGTGTCCGTTAACACCATGGGCATCTTTGTTAGCCTTGAACTTTTGTTGGCCTGGCACTTTGGGCAACTTCTTACATATTTTTTTATGTCCTTGAGCATACCTTTCCATCCGTATACTCGCCTAATTCTGTCATGGGTTTTCCAGAATCCCTGGTGTCCACCTAGAGGTGAATCATGGAAACCCTTTAACACAGCCTGGATATCCTTTATATCCTTCAGCCATTCCACACTACTGGCTCTTTGTTCATTAGCAACGTCACCCGCATTGCTAACATTTCCTGTTGCATCAATTTTATCCCCTTGAATTCTCTCGGTCTTCTCCTTATCTGACCGTGCTTTGGCCCTCGTTTGCACTACTGATACCTTCTGTGCCTGCGGTACTCTGCTGAGTGCATCCGCATTCAGATTCTTCTTCCCAGGTTTGTATATGATTTCAAAATCATACTCAGACAATTTGTGTCTGAACCTGGCTAGCCTAGACGTTTGGTCTTTCAAATTGGCTATGCCTCTCAACGGCTGGTGATCAGTATATATCTTAAATGGGCGTCCTAGCAGATATGCTCTAAAATTCTTCGTAGCCCACACTATGGCTAGAAATTCCTTCTCTATTGTGGAGTATCTCTTCTCCGTGTCGCTAAGCGCTCTGCTTGCGAATGCTATTGGTCGGTCATCACCGACTTCCCCTTGTGACAATACTGCCCCTAATGCTTCATTGCTAGCATCAGTGGTCAACAAAAAAGTTTGCTCAAAGTCGGGGTATGCCAAAATTGGTGGCGATCTAATTATCTCCTTTAGCCTCTCGAATGCTTGCTGACATCTCTCTCTCCATTCGAACTTTGCTTCTTTTCGTAGCAACTTATTAATGGGCAAAGCAATTCCGGCTAGTCCTTCCACGAACTTTCTATAATAGTTCACTAGTCCTAGGAATGCTTGCACTTCCTTTCTGTTTCTCGGAATCGCTAGATTTTTAACGCATTCCACCTTCTGCGGGTCAGGCAGTGCTCCTGCTTCTGAGCAACGATGGCCTAAATAAACCACCTCTCTTCGCAAAAATTGACACTTCTCTGTGTTCAATTTCAAATTGTGTTCTCGTAATTTCTGGAGCACCTTGCACAAGCGTTGCGAATGCTGCTGCAAGTTCTTCCCATAAATTACAATATCATCGAGGTACACAAAACAATCTAACCCTTGTAAGCCTGTTAGCACATGGTTCATTAGCCGTTGGAAAGTAGCCGGTGCTCCTGTTAATCCAAACGGCATTCTATTGAACTCATAATGGCCTAAACCGGTGCTGAACGCGGTTTTCTGCTTATCTTGGGTATCCACCAGAACTTGGTGGTAGCCACTCGCTAAATCAAGTGTAGAAAAATATCTACTGTGTCCCAATTGATCCAGTATCTCTTCTATCCTTGGTATTGGGAACACCTGCTTGATAGTGGCGTCGTTCAATTTACTAAAATCAACGACCATTCTCCACTTCTTCTGACCCTGAGCACCTCCCTTCTTTGGCACCAAAATTATTGGTGAGTTCCAAGGCGAGATACTCGGTGAAATAATGTTATCCTTTAACATTCCTTCCACTTGCCTATTTACCTCATCTTTGTGAGCCTGTGGCAACCTGTATTGCTTCTGGTTAATCGGTGCTTGATCCACCCTAGTAGGTATTTCATGCTCTACCTCTGGTGTATACGTTAACTGGTCTCCTTCCAGCAAAAATATGTCATGGAATGATGCACAAATGGCTTCTATTGATGCCTTCTCTTCTGAATTTACGCTTGGGTCTAGCTTCAGTGATTCTAGCACTCGCTCCATTCTTTCTCTTATATCAACTTGTTTAATCTGATTAACCGTTTCATAATTCGGTTCCTTAAAATTATCGTAACTAGTGAACTTAGGTCTAAAATCCTCATCCATCAGGTAGTCCTTTTCTGATGCGTTGAGTACGCAAGCGTACACCTTACCCTTGTCAACGTGCGTTATGGTTTCTCCCATATATACGCCCTCCGCTAGCTGCTGCTTGTGCAAAACAACAGTCCTGAGTTTCGTGTTTACACGCATAGTAACTACTCTGGTTGACCTTGCGTTCACTACCTCTATACAATTCTTAACCCTATTCACGGTTCCTTCCTGCCATGACTTTAATGGAAGAGTGAGAATTCTATTCTTATTATTATCGTAAAACGATAACTGCTTGTCGAGCGCATCCAGTATGGTGCGTCCCCAAAGATTATCGCGGCCAATTATCCCATCAGCCGGGATACCTTTCCTATCGACTTCCACTGCGTGCATTCTAAAAGTCATACCCTTAAATCCACTGTGCCCGATTCTGAGCGACCCCAATGTCCTAATGCACCCTCCAAACGCTCCGTTAAGCGTTCTTAAGTCCATTTGATTAATGTCTAGCCCCTTCCGTAAAACACTAGATTTTACGAGGCTAGTGTCCGCTCCTGAATCTACTAATAGCACTAGCTTTCCACTCGCTGCCTCCTCGCAGGGTATCTCGATGAAGGCATCACCTATCCTGCTCATAGCGAAGCAACCTCCTTTTGTTCCCAACATGGACGTGTATCCACTCCCTAACTCTTCGTGATACTGGAGAGCCTCTTGCTCCTCCTTCTCCTGGACTGTAGTTCCTATATTACTAGTCCCACGTACTTCCGGCCTTATTATTACTTCCTTTCTTTTGGCTTTCCAGTCTATTGGCCTCGACTGGGCCGCTGGAAGTTTCCCTGGTTCCTTTGTTGGGATTGTTTATCCCTGCATTCCGCTGCCCGATGTCCCATTCGTCCACATGAGAAGCATCTTAACCCCTGTTTGGTGTTGCTTATCCTTGCTTCACTTCTGGAATTCCAATTTGGTCGCTGTTGACCACTCCCAGTTTTGAAAGGATTTCTTCCTTGGTTAATTCCTTCTGTTGAATTAACTCTGGGACTACTGAAGTTACCCCTGCTGTCCCTCAAGGTTGGAACCGGGCGACTCGTTGCTGGCTGCCTTTTACTCTGATTCCATTTAGTGTCTACTTGGCACTGTCTACTTGCCTCATGACCATATGTTTGGCACTCCATACAATAGGGCGTGTTTTTCCGTGTAACGCATTCATCCCTTGTATGCCCTGGATTATCACAGAATGAGCAAATGGGTTTCCTTGGCTTAAACCTCTCAACCAAGAATTCTTGGTCTCTTTGTTGCGGAAATTGGCCCATCAATCTACCGACTCCACATCTGTTTTGCTGCTGTACTGTTCCTACCTCTGCAGGAGCATCAGTCCAGCAGATTCCACCTGTTGTCGTTCGCTGTTGTATTGCTGCTTCAGCTAAAGAGACCGCCTCCACTAACTCTGCCATACTCCTCGGCGTGAGAGTAAGAGTATAATTAGCTAAATCCCTATTTATCAGGCCTGCCTTGAACACAGAAATCATAGTCCGTTCTACTTGAGCCTTGTATGCTGCAACATTTTCTGGAAACTGCCTGTTGGCTTCCGTCTCAGCAGCGTTCCCCAGAGACTGGAGCCTTCGTCCCCAGGCTCTCAATTCCTCCCCAGGTCTCTGAGTTGAGTCCTGAATTTCCCATACAAGACAGTCGTATGACTTTTGTTTTAAATACGTCCTATCCAAAAGTGCATATAATTCTGCCAGGGTGCTTACTGAGCTATGCACCAGTAAATCAAACGCATCACCTGTGGTTCTTTGCCTAATACACTTTATTAAGTGTTCCCCGTCCGCTTCCGAAACACTCTGTTGCGCTAGCTCACAACCTTCTTTGAAGCGCCGGATCTCAGTTCTCAGGTCATACAACTCGACTCCTGAGAACATGGGCACCAACTTCTCCACCGCATGAGCAACTTGCAGAATGCCCATTTTATAGCTTTGTGTTTTCTCAATTGCTGGTAAAACCTTAGCTTTATTAATCTCTTTGGTAGTTTCCAAATTCTCTTCTCCCAGATCTGAGAGGTAATTGGTCAGTGACGGATTCAAACTAATTAGTCTTCGATCGTTTGTTCGTGCAGGCGAAATACTGCCTACAGTATCGGAACTTTGCTGCACGGGTACTGCTTCCGGCTCCTTTGGCGGATATCCCTGATTTTTATTATTTATCGGGCTTCCCGGAGAAAAAGGCTCGACACCGACTTCAGATGCGCCAAACAAAAATTCCGCTTGCCTTTCTTCATTAAGTACTAATTTTGGCTTTACCATGCGGCTTATCCCTTCTGGTGTTAAATACTCCGGCCAGCGAACTTCAGGAGGCAATGTCAATACTGTCTGTGTAAATCCAGCCGATGCTGATTTTGATCTCTCCCTATTCAGTGAGGTCCTATTGGTCGCCCGTCCTCTTTTCAATTCCGCACACTCCTTTTCCAACAGCGTTGCTGCTTCCTCTGTTTCCGTCAACCTCTGAGAAAGTTCCTTTACCTTCTTCTCCAGATACTCTTTTTGTGCTCTCCAATCTTCTGCTTTCTTATGAAAACTGAACAACTTTTCTTCTGTTCTTTTTTGGATTGCCGTCAAGGCTTGATCCGCTACCTCGAACGGTGACACAGCGCCTCCGGCGTTCGCCTGCCTCCACAATTCCTGAGCTTCTTCCCTGCTCGTACTCGCTCCGAACTGGTCAACTATTTTCCCAGTAAACAGTTTCACCTCTGACTGTATTGATTTCAATCTGTTCCTTATTTCCTTGTCTGGCGAAAGCAAACTCATAATCTCTTGCCCTAGTCCCTCTAATTCAGAACTAAATGTATCTGCCCATTCGTTGACCAGACTATTTATGTAGTCTGCGTAATTTTCCGCAAAATATTTTCCCTTGCCGTACTCAACTACGTGAGGCAACAACAGTCCGTGATTATTGTTGAACTCTCTCCCCAGATCTTGCAACTGTGTTATTCGCTTGCGGTAATACACGTTGTCCTTACGTAACCTGCCGTCTTTCTTAAAGTTACGGACCAGCTTTTCAATCGTTTCGCCAATTTGCTCCTGCCTCAGCAGTAATCCTTGCGCTTCCTTCGTCATATCCCAAATGCCAGAACTGATGGCGTATCCCAATTACAAATAAAAATCCAATAATTATTAAAACTTGTTACAATATTTTATTCTGTCTTACTTAATACAAATTTATTTAAAAAAAAAAAACATTCCACCGTAAATTCTATCTTAATATTCCTTTAACTTCCATCATAAGTTCTATGTTCGCTGTCTACCGGCGTCCATTAAGTCCTTCCTTCAATGCAAATTGGTCCTTGACTTCCTCACCAATACTCCTTGTTTTCCTCTCACCATCTTTAATAAATCCATAGAAAAGGCCAATGTTTGTAAAAACCGAAATTTGATTTACCGGCAAAAGTGTCTTGATTCATTCCCGGAAATTTGAATCCATATTTAAAAATAAACCCGTAACGTATGCGCCACATAGTAATAGCATTTAAATGTTTTCTTCAACATTGCTACGCAAATCGTAGTTTCCGAACTACAAAAAACTTTGATGCAACAACACGTGTTGTAAACACCTCTTGAAATATTTTTGCCTAATACCCTAAGCTCAAAAGCCAATCATTTAAATCAAACAAGAAAAATTCAGAACTTCAGAATTTAAACAATACAAAAACAATTTCACTTTCTCAACATAGACCACATGGCCTTATAAACAATATAAATGTCCCTCACGACAAACAAATTCAAATCCCCTACAAAAAAAATCCTCACAGCTAGGATGAACATACATAGACCGTCCGATCATACTGACGGTTTATGGTTGCCATTCAAAGCTGCGTGCAACAGCGCAAACGCGCCTGTAGGTTGCAACTTCTTTGACCAGCGCTACGGCGCCTTCAGGGTCGCAGAAGTATCTACTTAGATTACGCTATTATACACTCTACTCACCCAAATTTTTTTCGATGTCATCTTTATTCCACAGTGTCCTTCGATGAGGTCCTTCGAATTCGTTGCAGGATGCCTCTCTGCTTCAGGGTTCCTTGCCCTGGGATTACTCCAATAGGTCCTTAAGACCGGCTGCGCCAAAATGTTGGGGTATTGTCCTTGTTTGACGGGGGACGTCCTTCTGCTGGGCGCGTGTATCTGAAAAGCCTAAATCACTCTTTGTAAAAATCACTACATTACACTTTTAGTTTTTAAAATCACAAGCCTTTATTACTTAGAATACTAACTCTTATATACTATTTACAATTCATAATTACAATACAAAAACTGACCTTTCTGGTGTTCCAGTTTCGCACCTGTTAATTGGTGTCAGTTGGTCAAGCCAACTGACCTACGCCAATCTGAAATGTTGATGGTGCATTCTAACTTTGAATGCCCTTCGGTGGCTCGACTGCAAAACTGTAGCACCCTAAAAGTTTACATAATAAATATTACATAGGTAACATTAATTCTAAGTACTCGCACCCTAAAAATATGTGCTTTCTTAAGTAACTTTAACACATGCTAATGACACAGAATGTGTGGCATCTGTTAGGAGTCGATGATGTGAGACACTACGCGCAGGCAGCTTGATTCTAGCTCACAACAATAGTTAGCAATATCATCAAGCTCATAAGAACCAATAGGAATTTCAACGATGTTTTTACCTATGTGAAATTGTTCCCAACATCCGTATTTGGAATTGAGTGATATGCATAAAATTCAGATAGACAACAAACATAATTTGAATATATCTCTAATGGTGGAAAATAATAAACAGAACGGATGTTTTGCCAGTATATATACATATATATATATATATATATATATATATATATATATATATATATATATATATATATATATATATATATATATATATATATATATATATATATATATATATATATATATATATATATATATATATATATATATATATAAGTTAAATACTCTCCTGAGCAAAATCTATAATAATAAAAGAGTTTAAATTATTTTATATTATTTTATTATTTGTATTATTATGGTAGTTCTTTTCCTTCGAGCTCCTTCCAATTAAAAGATTCGAGCTCTCGTACTCGGGTTCTTTTTATACGTTTTCGCCGCCGACAATCGCATGGTGACTGCGCTTTGAGTCGGCATTGCGCGACAGCGTTTCACGGCTGGGCTTGGCGGCACCGACATACAACACATGTCTCGCCAATTCCTCCGACACCGAGAACCATCACCGTCTACCGTACCTATGCGTAGCGGCTGTGCCGCGCACTTTGTACAATGCTTTGTACTGCTGCGCAAGCGCATGGCGCCAATGCTCTCCGTCTTGTGTTTTCTCACGCACCGAGAACCAGCACCGTCTACCGTGCCCCTGCGCAGCGGATGGCAGCAGACGCTGTTGCAGCGTATTTCGTACAATGCTTGGTACCGCTGCGCAAGCGAACGGCGCCAATGACATGCAACACGTATGTTGCTAACTCCTCCCCCCCTTAAGATCAGCCATCCTCGGCTGACGGGCGTCCCGCCCTGGGGCACTACCACGCTACTTCTGATATGATTAAGATTATCCAACATTTTCCTTTCCGCTCTTTACCTCGGAAATATAATGAACTATGTCGACAGTCCTCTGATTAGTGACAGAGTGGATTTTGCTGTTATACCTGGATATCGCTACCAAAACTAGCTCCCCTATATCCGAGGAATAGTCCGCTGCTTTGAGGCATCTTGCAATCTCCGTCAATGTGCTGCCCGTTAGATGTGCTGTGAAGGAGCGCAACTACATGAATGCTAGCATCGAATTGATTTTTTAGTAGCGACTTATAGCGTTAGAAATCAGCGATCTTTCGTTGTCGCATACCACGTGTATCCTTGAAGACATTGAGGGTTTCCAGTAGGAGTCCTTTAAGGTCCACTATACTTCTTGATCTTATTAATTTAACGATGGCAAACTTGCGGAACTTGTGCAGGCATGTGAGGAAGTGGTGACCTGCCGTGGAATAGATATAGATGCAAAATTTCGCCCGGATGCATGGGAATACGGGTTTTTTTACTTGGGTTGCGTGTGGGTGTCGATTGTGTTTACCTTCCTGGCATATGCAGCAGGCAGATGTCAGCTGCTTGAATTGCTTACGGTTACCGGTGAAATATGTCCTCCGCAAAGCCTGACGTGTAGTTTCATTCGGCGAACGGTGGGTTCAGTTGTGCTGTCTGGCTAGGATTTCTTGTTGCTCGCTTGTGTTGGTGATATCCTTTACCCCTCTCTCACTGAATCGGAACCTCATGAATGGGAAGAGATCCTGCAAGGTGTCCTCCAAATATTGCAATGTAACTCGATCGCAATATATTCCATTCACAACATTGACGTTAACGGACTCGTTCAGCAGCTGGGGCAAGTCCGAAGTTGAGGCATAAGTTAGGACATGCGTGAGCTGCTTCTGGAATACTATGAAGGAAGTTTTCTTCGACTTCTCTCTAGCTTGGAGGATAAACTGATTTCTGAAGCCATTGACGGGGTTATCGACAGTCGGGATAGGTTCACCCAGCGACTTTTCAGCACTGCTATTGGTTTCACATTACTAAGGTTTCTTCATTATTGCATTTATGTGCTGTCGTGAAAGCGCGTCTGCGACAATGTTGAGTCTTCTTGGCTTGTAATGGAACTTCGGGGCGAACTCCTCAATGAAGGTTCGCCATCGTTTCATCTTTGAGTTAACATTTCTGACCGAGAGATCGAAGGTGTTAATGTGCATATATTGTAATTCTATATTTTTTTGCATTTTGTTTAGAACTACAATTTTGATTTCTGTTCAATTTAATCTTTACGTCAATAATAACAGAAGTTCGTTGCACTTTGCATAGCAACAGTTTAAATTCCCTTGCACATTAAGCAGACGGAAATTGGACACGTTTTTTGGTTGTTGTAGTCTCATGATATGCTATTCTAGCAAATATGTTGTGCAACTTGCATCGAACTACAGTATTGTATTGCTATGGATTTTGACATGTTAATTTTGTATAAAAACGCATGCAATAATTTTATAGGTTAGGTTAGGTTAATGTGGCAGCCAGTTCAAGGACCAGCTCACTCAGACCACCATGGGTCCATTGTGATACCACCGCGCCACAACGCACCTCCGATTCACTCGTCGAACCATTTCGAAGCCCTAATAAAGCGCAGGATTTGTTTGATCTTCGCGCTAGACACCTCTGTAAGAGAGCCAAAAGCGTATTTGCCTAAAGAGCCCGCTCTGCTTCTGGCCAGAGCGGGGCAACTACAGAAGAGATGCTCCACAGTCTCCTCTTCCTCCTCATCCCCACAGCTTCTGCAGTATTCATGAGAGAATACTCCCAGCCTGATAGCATGTCTGCCGAAAAGCCATTGACCAGTAATACATGCCACGACCTTAGAGATATTCTCTCTCGGCAGGGCAAGCAAGTCTCTAGTTTTCCTACTATTAAGTTCCGGCCACATTAGCCTAGTCGTTAAGCAAGTGCCCTCTTGTGCCCAAGACCCATTGGTCTCACGCACGACCCTATCCTTCAGCATCAGTTTACAGGTGGCAATTGGTATTCCAATTTCACATCTGTCCATGCCTAAAGGAAGGTTGGTACCCCCGTCTGGCTAAGTCATCAGCCCTACAGTTTCCCGCAATATCTCTATGGCCCGGAACACATATAAGGCGTACCTTGAAAGCGGTACTGATATCATTTAGGGCTGCTCGGCAGTCCTGAGCAACCTTTGATTTCAGTGCCACCGAATTCATTGACAAGATGGCCGCCTGGCTATCCGAGTAGATATTTATAATATTTCTTGTTACGGCATGTCTATTTAAGTAGACGGCTACCTCCTTTATGGCTAGGACCTCTGCTTGATAAACACTGCAGTGGTCGGGGAGACGGAAAGAAAGTTCCAGTCCCAATTCTTGTGAGAAAACTCCAAAACCGACTCTATCGTCAAGTTTGGATCCGTCAGTGTAGAAATTAAGTTCCCCCTTCTCCATGGCATTGGTGTTTGCCACTCTCTTCTAGACGGAATATATGTCTGGAAGTGCCTATCGAAGTTGAGATTAGGTATAGAGTGGTCAATGTGTTGGACAGAACTTCTCCAGGTATGCGCAATAGTCGAGTGACCAATCTGCCGATCATGCCATAACGCCGCACATTTCAGCCTTAGTGCTGATGTGGCGGCCACTTGTTTCCCTACCAGCTCTAATGTAGGTAGGTTGAGTATTACTTCTAAAGCTTTAGTAGGCGTGGTCCTTAAGGCACCAGAGACACATAAAAAAGCCGTTCTTTGGACCTTGCCCAGAAGCTTCAAATAGCTTTGTTTCTGAGTGGCTGACCACCATACCAGTATTCCATATAGCAATATGGGTCTGACCACCGAAATGTATAGCCAGTGCATAATTCGTGGGGATAGCCCCCACCTGATTCCGACCGCTTTTTTACATGTGTACAAAGCAATATTGGCCTTCCTGACTCTTTCTTCAATATTGGGTTTCCAAGTAAGTTTTATATCTAGTACTAGTCCCAAATATCTAACTGTCTCCTTCATCGGAATTTCCACACCTTTGTATATTAGCGGGGAGACTTCAGAAGATCTATTTTTCTTAGAAAAGAGGATTAATTCCATTTTCTCAGGGTTTAACCCTAATCCCCTTCTTCCCGTCCAACCAGTAAGCGTGGCCATGCTAGAGCGCAAAATATCCATAAGAGTGTTTGGATATTTCCCTCTGATCACAATTGCCAAGTCATCAGCGTAGGCGACGACATGGCAACCCTCCCTCTCTAAGGCTAGCAGTAATGAATTTACCGCCAAATTCCAGAGCAGGGGGGAGAGGACTCCTCCCTGAGGAGTGCCTCTGCAGACCTGTCTGCTTAAGGTGTGGGAACCTAAGCTGGCAGTTACCCTTCTACTGACGAGTATCAATTCTACCATCGCTACCATATTAGGATCGACGCCCAGAGCTTCTAACGCTCCCGTAATGGCGTTCGCATTTATGTTGTTGAAAGCGCCTTCTATGTCAATGAACGCCGCTAGTGCGAAATCTTTCTGCTAGATGGCTTTTTCCACTATACCAATAAGTACGTGTAACGCCGTCTCTGTCGATTTGCCTTTCGTGTATGCATGTTGTGCCGAGGAGATTCTACCAGTTGGTATAGCTTCCCGTAAGTGTGCATCCATCACTTTCTCCAGTGTTTTTAGGAGGAAAGACGTGAGACTGATTGGTCTGAAGTCTTTAGGATTTACATGAGAGGACCTGCCTGCCTTGGGTATGAAGGAAACCTTCGTTTCTCTCCATCTCAGCGGAATATAGCCCATGTTTAGACAGCTTCTAATTGCAGTCACAACCCAGGGCGTAATTATGTCCCGTGATTTTTGCAGTTCAGCTGGATAGATTCCATCCGGACCCGGAGATTTATATGGACCAAAGGTGTTAATGGCCCACTGAACTTTCTCGACTGTAACTATCGCATTCCCTATCTCAGACTGCCTGCCCCTAGGTGTCGGGTTATCACCCTCCACTGTGCTACTGCCTGGAAAATGCGTATCTAAGAGAAGAGCCAAAGATTCCTCGCTCGATTCACTCCACATATCACCCGGACCTTTAAGGTAGCCCAGGTTGTGTGGTGTCCTCGCTAGGATTCTTCTTAGTCTAGCTGCTTCCGATGTTTCTTTCACATCCCTACAATATTTTTGCCAGGACTGTCGCTACGTACTTCCCCCAGTCCGTTCTCCGTATATTTCTAAAGGTCTTAACTGGAGCTCGTGGGAAGTTCACTTCTTATTCTATATAGCGATGGTCAGAGTAGGAATTTTCATTCGACATTCTCCATCTTTTTATATTGTTAGCGAAGTTATCGAAGGTCAGGGTAATATCTAACACTTCCCTTCTATTTTGTGTTATAAACGTCGGCTCTGAGCCTAAATTTAACACACTAAGCTTATTCTCTATAATGAAGTCTAAAACTGACTCACCTCTTGCGTTAGTGTTTGAGCTTCCCCACAAAGTGTTGTGTTTGTTTACGTCACTGGAGACAACCAAGTTCCTTTTGGCTGCGGCTGCCTCCATGACCAATGTCCGAACCTCCTCTGGTGGAGCGACCTTGTCGTGAGGCATCTATGCGGAAGCTACCCAGAGACTGCTATTTTGCAGCTCAATGCTTTCCGCCACCGTGTCGCCATTACTTAACTGTGGGAGCAAAAAGATGTTAATGTTATCCTTTGTAACTATACAAGCACGAGGCTTACCTGTGCTCTGAGCGGCTATCATCTTGAAGCCTCTCATCTTCAAACCGCAGATTTTGTTGCCGCATATCCACTGCTCTTGGATGAGGGCCACGTCAAAACCACCGGAACCCAGGCGGACCATATATATATATATATATATATATATATATATATATATATATATATATATATATATATATATATATATATATAAGTTAAATACTCTCCTGAGCAAAATCTATAATAATAAAAGAGTTTAAATTATTTTATATTATTTTATTATTTGTATTATTATGGTAGTTCTTTTCCTTCGAGCTCCTTCCAATTAAAAGATTCGAGCTCTCGTACTCGGGTTCTTTTTATACGTTTTCGCCGCCGACAATCGCATGGTGACTGCGCTTTGAGTCGGCATTGCGCGACAGCGTTTCACGGCTGGGCTTGGCGGCACCGACATACAACACATGTCTCGCCAATTCCTCCGACACCGAGAACCATCACCGTCTACCGTACCTATGCGTAGCGGCTGTGCCGCGCACTTTGTACAATGCTTTGTACTGCTGCGCAAGCGCATGGCGCCAATGCTCTCCGTCTTGTGTTTTCTCACGCACCGAGAACCAGCACCGTCTACCGTGCCCCTGCGCAGCGGATGGCAGCAGACGCTGTTGCAGCGTATTTCGTACAATGCTTGGTACCGCTGCGCAAGCGAACGGCGCCAATGACATGCAACACGTATGTTGCTAACTCCTCCCCCCCTTAAGATCAGCCATCCTCGGCTGACGGGCGTCCCGCCCTGGGGCACTACCACGCTACTTCTGATATGATTAAGATTATCCAACATTTTCCTTTCCGCTCTTTACCTCGGAAATATAATGAACTATGTCGACAGTCCTCTGATTAGTGACAGAGTGGATTTTGCTGTTATACCTGGATATCGCTACCAAAACTAGCTCCCCTATATCCGAGGAATAGTCCGCTGCTTTGAGGCATCTTGCAATCTCCGTCAATGTGCTGCCCGTTAGATGTGCTGTGAAGGAGCGCAACTACATGAATGCTAGCATCGAATTGATTTTTTAGTAGCGACTTATAGCGTTAGAAATCAGCGATCTTTCGTTGTCGCATACCACGTGTATCCTTGAAGACATTGAGGGTTTCCAGTAGGAGTCCTTTAAGGTCCACTATACTTCTTGATCTTATTAATTTAACGATGGCAAACTTGCGGAACTTGTGCAGGCATGTGAGGAAGTGGTGACCTGCCGTGGAATAGATATAGATGCAAAATTTCGCCCGGATGCATGGGAATACGGGTTTTTTTACTTGGGTTGCGTGTGGGTGTCGATTGTGTTTACCTTCCTGGCATATGCAGCAGGCAGATGTCAGCTGCTTGAATTGCTTACGGTTACCGGTGAAATATGTCCTCCGCAAAGCCTGACGTGTAGTTTCATTCGGCGAACGGTGGGTTCAGTTGTGCTGTCTGGCTAGGATTTCTTGTTGCTCGCTTGTGTTGGTGATATCCTTTACCCCTCTCTCACTGAATCGGAACCTCATGAATGGGAAGAGATCCTGCAAGGTGTCCTCCAAATATTGCAATGTAACTCGATCGCAATATATTCCATTCACAACATTGACGTTAACGGACTCGTTCAGCAGCTGGGGCAAGTCCGAAGTTGAGGCATAAGTTAGGACATGCGTGAGCTGCTTCTGGAATACTATGAAGGAAGTTTTCTTCGACTTCTCTCTAGCTTGGAGGATAAACTGATTTCTGAAGCCATTGACGGGGTTATCGACAGTCGGGATAGGTTCACCCAGCGACTTTTCAGCACTGCTATTGGTTTCACATTACTAAGGTTTCTTCATTATTGCATTTATGTGCTGTCGTGAAAGCGCGTCTGCGACAATGTTGAGTCTTCTTGGCTTGTAATGGAACTTCGGGGCGAACTCCTCAATGAAGGTTCGCCATCGTTTCATCTTTGAGTTAACATTTCTGACCGAGAGATCGAAGGTGTTAATGTGCATATATTGTAATTCTATATTTTTTTGCATTTTGTTTAGAACTACAATTTTGATTTCTGTTCAATTTAATCTTTACGTCAATAATAACAGAAGTTCGTTGCACTTTGCATAGCAACAGTTTAAATTCCCTTGCACATTAAGCAGACGGAAATTGGACACGTTTTTTGGTTGTTGTAGTCTCATGATATGCTATTCTAGCAAATATGTTGTGCAACTTGCATCGAACTACAGTATTGTATTGCTATGGATTTTGACATGTTAATTTTGTATAAAAACGCATGCAATAATTTTATAGGTTAGGTTAGGTTAATGTGGCAGCCAGTTCAAGGACCAGCTCACTCAGACCACCATGGGTCCATTGTGATACCACCGCGCCACAACGCACCTCCGATTCACTCGTCGAACCATTTCGAAGCCCTAATAAAGCGCAGGATTTGTTTGATCTTCGCGCTAGACACCTCTGTAAGAGAGCCAAAAGCGTATTTGCCTAAAGAGCCCGCTCTGCTTCTGGCCAGAGCGGGGCAACTACAGAAGAGATGCTCCACAGTCTCCTCTTCCTCCTCATCCCCACAGCTTCTGCAGTATTCATGAGAGAATACTCCCAGCCTGATAGCATGTCTGCCGAAAAGCCATTGACCAGTAATACATGCCACGACCTTAGAGATATTCTCTCTCGGCAGGGCAAGCAAGTCTCTAGTTTTCCTACCATTAAGTTCCGGCCACATTAGCCTAGTCGTTAAGCAAGTGCCCTCTTGTGCCCAAGACCCATTGGTCTCACGCACGACCCTATCCTTCAGCATCAGTTTACAGGTGGCAATTGGTATTCCAATTTCACATCTGTCCATGCCTAAAGGAAGGTTGGTACCCCGTCTGGCTAAGTCATCAGCCCTACAGTTTCCCGCAATATCTCTATGGCCCGGAACACATATAAGGCGTACCTTGAAAGCGGTACTGATATCATTTAGGGCTGCTCGGCAGTCCTGAGCAACCTTTGATTTCAGTGCCACCGAATTCATTGACAAGATGGCCGCCTGGCTATCCGAGTAGATATTTATAATATTTCTTGTTACGGCATGTCTATTTAAGTAGACGGCTACCTCTTTTATGGCTAGGACCTCTGCTTGATAAACACTGCAGTGGTCGGGGAGACGGAAAGAAAGTTCCAGTCCCAATTCTTGTGAGAAAACTCCAAAACCGACTCTATCGTCAAGTTTGGATCCGTCAGTGTAGAAATTAAGTTCCCCCTTCTCCATGGCATTGGTGTTTGCCACTCTCTTCTAGACGGAATATATGTCTGGAAGTGCCTATCGAAGTTGAGATTAGGTATAGAGTGGTCAATGTGTTGGACAGAACTACTCCAGGTATGCGCAATAGTCGAGTGACCAATCTGCCGATCATGCCATAACGCCGCACATTTCAGCCTTAGTGCTGATGTGGCGGCCACTTGTTTCCCTACCAGCTCTAATGTAGGTAGGTTGAGTATTACTTCTAAAGCTTTAGTAGGCGTGGTCCCTAAGGCACCAGAGACACATAAAAAAGCCGTTCTTTGGACCTTGCCCAGAAGCTTCAAATAGCTTTGTTTCTGAGTGGCTGACCACCATACCAGTATTCCATATAGCAATATGGGTCTGATCACCGAAATGTATAGCCAGTGCATAATTCGTGGGGATAGCCCCCACCTGATTCCGACCGCTTTTTTACATGTGTACAAAGCAATATTGGCCTTCCTGACTCTTTCTTCAATATTGGGTTTCCAGGTAAGTTTTATATCTAGTACTAGTCCCAAATATCTAACTGTCTCCTTCATCGGAATTTCCACACCTATGTATATTAGCGGGGAGACTTCAGAAGATCTATTTTTCTTAGAAAAGAGGATTAATTCCATTTTCTCAGGGTTTAACCCTAATCCCCTTCTTCCCGTCCAACCAGTAAGCGTGGCCATGCTAGAGCGCAAAATATCCATAAGAGTGTTTGGATATTTCCCTCTGATCACAATTGCCAAGTCATCAGCGTAGGCGACGACATGGCAACCCTCCCTCTCTAAGGCTAGCAGTAATGAATTTACCGCCAAATTCCAGAGCAGGGGGGAGAGGACTCCTCCCTGAGGAGTGCCTCTGCAGACCTGTCTGCTTAAGGTGTGGGAACCTAAGCTGGCAGTTACCCTTCTACTGACGAGTATCAATTCTACCATCGCTACCATATTAGGATCGACGCCCAGAGCTTCTAACGCTCCCGTAATGGCGTTCGCATTTATGTTGTTGAAAGCGCCTTCTATGTCAATGAACGCCGCTAGTGCGAAATCTTTCTGCTAGATGGCTTTTTCCACTATACCAATAAGTACGTGTAACGCCGTCTCTGTCGATTTGCCTTTCGTGTATGCATGTTGTGCCGAGGAGATTCTACCAGTTGGTATAGCTTCCCGTAAGTGTGCATCCATCACTTTCTCCAGTGTTTTTAGGAGGAAAGACGTGAGACTGATTGGTCTGAAGTCTTTAGGATTTACATGAGAGGACCTGCCTGCCTTGGGTATGAAGGAAACCTTCGTTTCTCTCCATCTCAGCGGAATATAGCCCATGTTTAGACAGCTTCTAATTGCAGTCACAACCCAGGGCGTAATTATGTCCCGTGATTTTTGCAGTTCAGCTGGATAGATTTCATCCGGACCCGGAGATTTATATGGACCAAAGGTGTTAATGGCCCACTGAACTTTCTCGACTGTAACTATCGCATTCCCTATCTCAGACTGCCTGCCCCTAGGTGTCGGGTTATCACCCTCCACTGTGCTACTGCCTGGAAAATGCGTATCTAAGAGAAGAGCCAAAGATTCCTCGCTCGATTCACTCCACATATCACCCGGACCTTTAAGGTAGCCCAGGTTGTGTGGTGTCCTCGCTAGGATTCTTCTTAGTCTAGCTGCTTCCGATGTTTCTTTCACATCCCTACAATATTTTTGCCAGGACTGTCGCTACGTACTTCCCCCAGTCCGTTCTCCGTATATTTCTAAAGGTCTTAACTGGAGCTCGTGGGAAGTTCACTTCTTATTCTATATAGCGATGGTCAGAGTAGGAATTTTCATTCGACATTCTCCATCTTTTTATATTGTTAGCGAAGTTATCGAAGGTCAGGGTAATATCTAACACTTCCCTTCTATTTTGTGTTATAAACGTCGGCTCTGAGCCTAAATTTACCACACTAAGCTTATTCTCTATAATGAAGTCTAAAACTGACTCACCTCTTGCGTTAGTGTTTGAGCTTCCCCACAAAGTGTTGTGTTTGTTTACGTCACTGGAGACAACCAAGTTCCTTTTGGCTGCGGCTGCCTCCATGACCAATGTCCGAACCTCCTCTGGTGGAGCGACCTTGTCGTGAGGCATCTATGCGGAAGCTACCCAGAGACTGCTATTTTGCAGCTCAATGCTTTCCGCCACCGTGTCGCCATTACTTAACTGTGGGAGCAAAAAGATGTTAATGTTATCCTTTGTAACTATACAAGCACGAGGCTTACCTGTGCTCTGAGCGGCTATCATCTTGAAGCCTCTCATCTTCAAACCGCAGATTTTGTTGCCGCATATCCACTGCTCTTGGATGAGGGCCACGTCAAAACCACCGGAACCCAGGCGGACCATCAAGTTCGCAGAGGCGAGTTTACAATGGTGGAGGTTGATTTGGATCAGCTTCATAAGAATCTGTCCTTCCTGCCTCCACCATCGTAACGTCCGCGTCCTCCTCTTCTTCGGTGTAGTCAAGAAGGTCGTCCTCCTCAAAGAGCTGCCCGACCCCGGTCAGCTGCTCTGAGTCGGTCGACCTTTGGCTCCTGGACAACCCTTTTTCACCACCGCCAGCCTCGCTAGCCTTGTCACCCTCTATCTCCTCCGGCTCCAAAACTTGCTCGTCACTGCGGTAGATCCGGACGGTCGCGTCAACGAACCCGTATCTGACTACCCCGTTTCTCTCTGCCAGTGGGGCAAGGGACTCAGCGTTGAGTATCAGCAACACCTGCCTCCTTCCTTCCACTGGCTCCTCGAGCTTCGCTACCTTCCAGTTATGGGTTGGCAGCTCCCTGTTGCACGATCTAAAGATCGCCTCTATTCTCTAGCTGGCTTAGCCGGGATCCAGACCCGGGCTCTGGGTCTGCTGGGAACTTCTTCCCTGCTGACGGCTTCTAGCTTGGCTCCCGGCCAGATCTCGCCAACCTTGCTTACCGCGATCTTGTAAAGGTTGGCTGACCTGCTGTCATCGCATGCGATAAGTTTGGCCCTGCCCTGATACCAGCCCGCATCATGACAGAAAGGGGGGTCCAGGGTTTTCCGCTAAGACTTGGAGGTAGACTTCGGCAATCGCTTGCTCCACCCACCTCCACTTCTCTTTGGGTATGACCCCTTCCTCCTCCTTCCGGTCGATGATGGCCAGCATCTCACCACCACCTTTGACAACGTCGCTGTAGGATGGGTATTTCTGGCCGCCGACTTTTTGTCTTTTAGCGACCTCACCCGCCTCTTCAGCCGAGCGTTGTCTCTTTGGGGCTGTACCCGCCGGTTTGCCCAAGTCGGATAGCACCCCCCTTGCCCACTCTACCGATTTGGCCTGCTCCTCAGTGAGCTGGTCTGTGGGTAGAGCCTCATGTTTGGCCATGACCCTCATGGCCGCTTTCCTATCATAATAGGCCTGCTTAGACGGACGGACGGGTTTAAATGCCCCCCCCTGGCCTACCCCAGCAACCTTCTTTGAGCTGCTGGTCCCCTCTACTATCTGCTGCCGAACGATCCCCGGGGTAGCCCCCCGTCCCCTGACCGCAGTCAGTGTTTGGGTTTTTACCACCTCCTCCGGGTTTCTTCCTTCAGCACCCCTTTGAAAGAGACGAGAGACCGGTTTTCCCAAGCCTCCCCGTCCCCTACTACCAGCACTCGTGCTAGGACCAGCCCTAACGCTTAAGCCCCTTCAGCCTCCTGCTGCTATCGATCTGTCTGCCACCCTTATATTAGCGGTAGACAGGATCGCCTCTGTCGGTTTTTTGGGAGGACCGCCCTCCTTTGGTTTTGAAGTTTTAAATTGATTAAATGACATATGTGGTCCCACGAGTATCGGACAAGAGAGGTCCGCTCGCGCAGAGGTCCGTGTGCGCGAGTAAGGCTAGATAGAACCGGAGGACGCCAAGTATCCGGAGCACTCCGTTAGAGACTGGGCTATTTGTTTGACCTGGGCCCCCAGCCAGGCTGAGCATCGACACGGGTCGTATGACATCTTACTCCAACCCAGAGCTTTTTTTTATAGAGGTTTGCTCCTCCACACCCTGTATCCGGGGAGGTGTTTATTGACTCCTCAGTCTAGATCCGTAGTGTTCTGTTATAAATAGCAGGGTTACCTCGGGCAGGATGTGACTCTTCGCCACGCACTATCGGTCTAGCTTGAATAGAGGCTAATGTTCCTAGAACTATAATCGCATATTCCCATCCTGCGAAAATTTACGTTTCAACGAAACTTACGCTTCAACGAAAACTGACGCTTCAACCCCATTAAAATCCGTTCAAAATCAGAACTCAAAAATATCAATTATTGAATTATCATTTCTTCGTGGTTTTCTAGTTCAAGTACTAGAAGGCCAGTTTTAAGTTAACTCCAATTTTGATTCGTCGAGAATTTTCAGTTCAAGTACTGAAAATTCATAATCATAAATTCAGATTAAAATCTTGAATTAAAATTTAATCATCGTGAATTCCCAGTTCAAGTACTGGAAATTCAAAACATAAATTCAAAGCAAATTTTGAATTAGCAAACGGTAAGGGGTTGATAGTCTGCAAAAACATTTAGGTCCTTGACTCCGTATAGATAATTTCTCAGCTTCTGCAATGACCAAACAATTGCAAGCAGCTCTCGCTCATAAGTCGCATAGTACTCCCCTGTATTGGAGAGTGTGCGCGAGATCATGGTGATGAGCCGACCTTCCTGCGATAGTACAGCCCCTAAGGCATAGGATGAAGCATCCGCAGTAAGATCGAATGGTTTTCTGAAATCTGGATAGAGGAACAAAGCATGTGCTGATCTCACACGCCGAAAGGCGTCTAATGCATCCGCGTCGAGGACAATTGAAGTGTTTTTAGATTTTGATGCTACTATATGACCATTCTCCCCCTCAGATACCTGGTTATTGGCTTCTGGAGAAATTTCCGTTTGATCGTTGCCGCTGGTATGCTCTACTTCTTCATTCTCGTCTATGCTGGAATCTTTGTAATTCATCCCTTCACACTCCTGAAAGAGCAGCGTTTCCATTCCCCGCGTATGTCTGAGGGTTCCCACGTCTAAGTTGACACAAGCCGAGACGTCCCTTTGCAGATCAAACCCGATTATAGCGTCAAAGGTGTTTCGAGTGGGAAGTGTTTAAAAGGTAGATGTCCTTCTCAGCATATTGATTCCACATTTCCTAGTGACATGCACACTCCCCACCTCAGTTTTCACCTTAACTGGTTTGATTATCGGCTTTATTCCCCGTAGATCAGGGATATACCTAATATAATTCTTGGCAGAGCCGGTGTCCACCAAGAACTTTAAACGCTGTGATGCTAGAGTCATTTGAAGGTATGGAAGAAATGGCGTCTCCCGAAAAATATTCACCTCAGAGAAAGTTGTTTCTCCCTCAACATCGGCACCGGCTTCAACCCGTCTGTAGTTTCGGTTGCGACGACGACCTTCACTCCGGCGGCTTCCATTGTCCCAGCCACCAGGAGAAGAATCAATTACCTTAGTTACCAGGTAATTGACTCTTGGGTGTTTCCAATCGTATGAAGGTAGTTGCGACGAAGGTGGCCTTTTTATAGCTACTTCTCGCACTTCAAATTGCTGGCCATCCGAATATCCTTTCTGCATATGTGTAGCGCTGGTAGAAGCTCCAAACCGGTTTGCATTAAAGGGATTTCGCGGAGGAGCGTCTATGGCGGGTATCGTAGACGGATTGTCCCATCGGGGTGGAGTTCTCGGCTGTGCGATGACTCCAGTTCCTTGGCGACCAATGGCAAGTCGAGCTGAGTCGGGCTGATATATCCTTATAAGCTGCTGGTTGATGCTATAATTGAAGGATGGGTGCATTCCCTGGGGCACCCGTCGCTTCCATGACTGGTCTATGTGGGCTCTGGCTGAGTTTATTTCTAGCTCCAAGGCCAGAGCGAGGGCTGCCGACATATCTGGGGGACTAGTACAAAGAACTGATGGACTCATGGGCTCTTTTAGCCCCGAAATGAATACGCTCCTAGCCAGGTTCCTGTGCTCTTCATTCAGAATTTGCTTCCGCGATGCGTCGCCAGAATTGCTCTTGTCGTTCTGGTTGGTTAGAAGGGTCAGTCTCTTCTGAATCTCATAATACTTAGAAACGGACCATCCACTTTGCCTGAGACTCAGCATTTCTTGTTGAAGTGCGTATGAGGGTCTTCTGTCTGCATATGTAAACTCTAACCGAGCCAGTATTGCGTCAAGGTTAGTAGGCGTATTAAAGGATGTTAGGAGGGCATCGGCCTCTCCCATTACCTACCTTCGGATCAGGTGAACGGCCTGGTAATGGCGAGGAAGACCTTCCGAACCCGTGAAAGGGACGTAAGAGCTAGTGACAGATCTCCGCCAGGAAGCGTACTGCGTCCTGCTTCCACCAAACTCGCGAAGCGAATGAGCACGAATGAATCAACCCCTTCACCCTCTCGATAGAACTTTTTTTTTATTTTTATTATATATATATTTTATTGAATCTCCTAAAAAATATCTTAGAACTAACAATAAATCTTCATAGTATATTTAACATTTCACTTTTAAATTCATATTAATCATTACCAACCTCCCAGTGCCAGTGCTTTGAGGAGTTATGGTATATGAAAAGAAGTAGCGCAATACTTAAATAATAGCGTAATGAATAAGCTTAAAATCTAATTTGTTGCTAAGCGCAGCACGTCCATCCTTTTCAGGCGGGTGTGTCCTTGATGCTGTAGTAGGCGCCTCGCTAATGCATTGGGATGCTTGTCTAGCTTTGCTAAGTAAGATTCAGCAAGTCGGGAAACTTCTTTAGTTACATACGTGATATGTAAATCTCTGTGGATGTTAACGTTTTTGATGTACCAAGGAGCATTGGTAATCATTCTAAGAATTTTCGATTGGGCTTTTTGCAGCTTTTCGACATTTGAGGGTGAAGCAGTACCCCAGAGTTGGATACCGTAGGTCCATATGGGCTTGATAATTACTTTATAGAGTAGAACTTTAAAGTCCAGTTTGAGCTTGGACTGTTTGTTCAAAAGCCAGTTTAGCTCATTTATTTTGAGTTTAATCTGAGTAATTTTTCACTTATATGCTTTGCCCAAGTAAGTCTACGATCTAAATGCATTCCTAGATATTTAGTTTCTGTCGCCTGAGGGATCGGCTTGGTGTTAATTTGCACAGGGGGGAAGTACTCCTGCATAGAGTGAATGTGACATGAACGCATTTCGACTCATTGACTTTGATTCTCCAGTGGTCAAGCCATTCCTGAAGCATGTTGACGTGTACTTGGAGAAGTTTTGACGCCTCTTTCGGATTTGTTTGAGTACACAATATGGCTGTGTCATCGGCAAAAGTATAGGTGATAGTCTTGCCGTTTGTTGGCATATCTGCAGTGAACAACGTATAGAGTTGGGGGCCTAATACGCTGCCTTGCGGTACTCCAGCTTGTATAGGGTATTCATCTGAGATGAAGCTTTTTTGTTTCACCACAAAGCGTCTACCTGAGAGATAGCTTTCGAGCAATGTGTAGATGTTAAGAGGTAACATACATTTCAGTTTGTGCAAGATTCCTTCGTGCCAGACCTTATCAAATGCCTGAGTGATGTCGAGAAAAACTGCGGAACAGTATTGCTTCTTTTCGAACGTTTCTTGTATAGTGTTTACAATGCGATGAACTTGTTCGATAGTACTGTGTTTTTCTCTAAACCGAAACTGGTGGTTTGGTATAACATTACACTGTTTGACAACGTCTTTAATACGCTTTATTAACAAACTTTCAAAGAGTTTTGAAAAAATTGATAGCAGACTAATTGGTCTGTAGGAAGAGACGCTTGTTGGGTCCTTTCCAGCTTTGGGAATCATGATAATTTGAGAAATTTTCCATGAGTAAGGAAAGAATCCAGTGCGTATTAGAGCATTTAATATATGCAAGAGATGCATTGTGGCTATTGCTGGGAGCTCTTTTATCATTTGGCCCGTAATCAGATCACACCCTGGAGATTTTTTGGCATTGAGTTCTTTGATAGCGTTTGTCAGCTCCTTTTTGGCAATCGAGATACCATTGACGCTAGGGATAGCATCAACCGCCGTTAGAGAACGGACGGAACTAGCAAGATTAGGGGTGAAAACTTGCTCCAAATGATTTGCGAATGCTATTCCCTTTTCTGCATCACTTCTTGCCCAGTTGCCGTTGGGAAGGCGTATTGGTGACTCCATTTGAATGGGTTTTTTCGAGTTTTTGGCCGTTCGCCATAGAGAATAGCTTGAGGCTTCTGTAGGACAGAGGGTCTCTACAAACTCGTGAAACTCGGAGGTTTCCTTTTCTTTTAGAAGGTGATGCAGTTTTTTAGTACATTCATTCAGTTTCTTTTTCAGAGAAGGTGATCTCTGCAATTGCCATTCTCTCCTAAGAGATCTTTTTTCGGAGAGGAGCTTCAGAATGTCTTGGGGAGTACACTCTTGTCGGGTTTGAGCTTTAGAACGTGGTGTAGCAATTTTTACTGTTTGGGATAGCAATTGAGTGAAATTGAAAATAGCGGAGTTTATTTCCTGCTCAGACTTTAGGGAAGTCTTTATTTCAAGATGTGAACTTATGAACATCTTATATATAAGCCAGTCTGTATTCTTGTAGTCGAAACTACCACTCACGTTTTTCTGATAGGAGTTTTCAGAAAAGATAGTTATTATTGTGGGAGTGTGATCAGAGGACAGCTCCAGAGAGGAATGCACAAGAGAGTGTACATTATTTATACCTCTAGTGATACCGAAGTCAATAAGATCTGGAATCTTCTGTTTCTCGGATGGCCAGTATGTAGGCTTACCATTGGACAAGACATTAAGACCAAGAGCATTTATCGCAGAGAAGAGTTTTCTGCCTTTGGGAGTTACTAAACGTGAGCCCCAATGAGTATGCTTTGCATTAAAGTCTCCAGCAGCAATGAACTTAGAATCGAGAGTACTAAAGAATTGTTTGTACTGCTGCTCATCTATATTAAACCTGGGTGGGCAATAGATGGATGATACTGTCAAGCCTTTGACGTATTCTTCGAGCTGAATAGTCGTCGCTTGTAGATAATCGGTACAGTATCCTTGCATTGGGAAATGCGTTATTCTATTCTTGATCAGAATAGCTGTACCACCACGTGCTTTGCCACCGGGGTGTTTGGTGTCATAAACTTTGTATCCCGCTATCTGGAAACAGTTTTTCTGAGTAAGGTGAGTTTCAGAAATTAGCATCAAATCTATTGAGTTATCGTTGAGAAATAGTTTGAGCTCATTTTTGTGCTGACTTATGCCATTTGCATTCCAATGACAGATTTTCAGTGCGTTCATGGTTTTGTTAATAGGGATTGCAAAAGCATGTTCTGATTACATATCATGTCTTGCATCATACTTTGCATTGAGTACATAAATTGCGTCATATTTGCGATGAACTCTTGTAAAGTCTTTTCAAGAGCACTCTCATCATTTTTAGGGTTTACTGACGGGGTGCCTTTGAGAATATTTGCGTAATAAATACTTGAAGGCTGTGCTTCACGGGCAGAGATTTCGCGCAAAACTGTTACGGGAGGAACTGTTTTAACTTGTTTTGGCTGAGATGCAAATTTATTTTTTATATGAGCGTATACAGTGCAGCCTCTGTAGTTTGCAGTGTGATTTTCTCCACAGTTGCTGCATTTTTTGACACTGGAGTCGTCTTTGGGCTTTGTGCAGTTTTGTGACATGTGGAGATCACCACAAACGACACATACACTGGGAAGTGTACAGTATTTTCTAGTGTGCCCAAATTCTTGGCATTTCAGGCATTGAATTGGTCCAATTCGCTTGTGGGGTTCTTCTACAGAGATTTTTCTATGTAGAAGATAGCGAAGGTTGTAGATCGGGTGTGATTCGCCTTTTCTGAGGTTCGAGTCGACTGGCTGTAGCTCAACGCGAAAGAGCGGCAGTGGAATCTTATCTGTATTGCGTATGTTAAACACAGAGTTTGCGGTAAAACCCTCTTGGGATAGGGCTTCTCTTATTTCGTTGACATCTACGTCAGCTTCGATTCCCCTAACAACAACAATGCCTTTGCTACTTTTAAGTTGGTAGGTGTAATAGTTTTTTTTCTCTGTGTCAAAGAGATTGACGACTTTGCGATAGCTTGATTCGATATATAATTGAATTTTGGTTTCATGTATTTTGCCTTTTAGTATTGGGACAACATGAAAGTTTTTAGCACCAATTAGAGTAGTTGGAGTTTTTACGAGAGCGTTAGAGTTGCGCTCCCTTAAATAAATTGGTGGGGGCTTTACCTCTTTTAGCACTTTCTGGGTAGAATTGTCTTCGGCATTTGCAAGAGGTGCAAACCTGTTAGAAGCGAGTGGATTCTTTTCAGGAGCAGAATCATTAGATTTAATCTGCTTTGCCGATTTTTGAGACAATTTTTGAGGACAACGCCTTTTTGGGTATTTCTAAAAATTTTAATAGTTTTATTATTTAAAAATTTTTTATTTTTCTTATTCATTTTTTTAAATAAAAATTTTGGTTACGTTAAACCAGGAGGGTCCCGTAGGAATCGCAGATTTTAACGCAATATAGCGTCGTTCGTGCTTTATACCGGTGAACGTGGAGATGGGCACCACCTTTTTCGGTCGCACCGTGTTTAATAATAAACCTTGCGAATGGTCAATACACAGCGAACCGCCTTTTTCGGTAGCGCTAAAAATTGCATTATATTTATTATTAATTATAAATTTTTATTTATTTGTGCTAAAAACTGGAGGGTCCCGTAGGAATCGCAGATTTTACCTCAATATACACCACGTATATGTTACAAAAACTGGAGGGTCCCGTAGGAATCGCAGATTTGCTTTTTTTATTAACCCCTCTCAAGGGTACGGTAAGAGCTTTGGCAGCGACTTTTCGCATGCCCCACGCTTACGATACAAAAACTGTTGGGTCCCGTAGGAATCGCAAATTTGCCGTTTTTATTAACCCCTCTCAAGGGTACGGTAAGAGCCTGTGCAGCGACTTTTTCGCATGCCCCACGCTTACCAAACAAAAACTGGAGGGTGCCATAGGAATCGCAGATTTGTTATTTATTCACCCCTCTCAAGGGTGGGTTATGAGCCTGTGCAGCGAGTTTTTCGCATGCTCCAAGTTGAGCGCCAGTTAAATACTCTCCTGAGCAAAATCTATAATAATAAAAAAGTTTAAATTATTTTATATTATTTTATTATTTGTATTATTATAGTAGTCCTTCTCCTTCGAGCTCCTGCCAATTAAAAGATGCGAACTCTCGTACTCGGGTTCTTTTTATACGTTTTCGCCACCGACAATCACATGGTGACTGCGCTTTGAGTCGGCTTGGCGGCACCGACATACAACACATGTCTCGCCAATTCCTCCGGCACCGAGAACCATCACCGTCTACCGTACCTATGCGTAGCGGCTGTGCAATGCTTTGTACTGCTGCGCAAGCGCATGGCGCCAATGCTCTCCGTCTTGTGTTTTCTCACGCACCAACACGCTGTCGCACAGCGTTTTTATGGGCAACCGGAACTAGCCTGTGTTGGCTGCTGAGCAATACACTTCGTGTTTCCGGCCTTTCATTCAACCCTCTTTCTTTTTCTGTGCTGAAGCTGTGGTGACGTGTTATAGAGCGTTTTGTGCAATTAAAAGTTATATTAATTACTGGACTTAACACAATCTCTAGAAATTCGCAGAAACGTATTTTATCATATATTATATATACGATATAACAAATAAATTTGCAGGAACGTATTTCATCATATATTATATATACGATATAACAAATATTTCTGTTTTTTATTGGCAACGCTACGTTGAGCACGCGAGCAGCCAAATTGGTGACCCCGACGTGATCGTAAACACATACGCGCCCTTTACAGAGGGGTATAAAACATACGCACACGATGCTCCACTCGCCAACGGCCTCAGGACCGGTGCCGCCGGCATCACCGGAGCAGCCGCCGACACAATCCTCTTACTCGGCCCTGCAGCAGCCACTACAGCCAACGTACGCTCCGCACCAACAGCCACAATCACCGCACGTGCATGCGCACGCACAGCTGGCTATGCCAACGCCATTGCTGCTGCCGACACACCCGCCGCCACACCGTGCAGGGGAACCTGGGGGACACGCCCCCTTTTCTTCGCCGCCCGCGATCGAGGCGGTGAACAGCTGCCGGCTCCCACCTTTCTGGAGGAGTAACCCCGATCTGTGTCCACCATGTGCGTAACGACAACAGCCGTTACACTTTAGTAGTTGCGGCGCTCGACCCGGAGACCATTTCCGAGGTTGCGGATGTACTCCGCACAGTGCCGCCCGTTTGGAAGTATGAGGCGCTGTAGGCAGCCATACTAAATCGCCTCACCGACTCGACGGTTCGACAGCTCCACAAGCTACTCACCTAACTCGAGCTGGGTGACAGGAAACCGTCTCAACTCCTGCGGCAGATGCGCGCCTTGGCAGGTGACAGGGCCACGGATGACGTCATCCGAGTGAAGTGGCTCGACTTGCTGCCGCCGTCAACGTGACGGCTTCTGAAGAATTTGAAAGCTACCATCCTGGAGGAGCTCGCAGAGGCAGCAGTCGAGCTGGACGACAATGGACCTACAGTGGCAGTTACGTCACCTCCACTCTCGTCTCCGAGACCCCGCTCTCCATTCGCGAGCAGATTCAATCGGTCGCACGATTCAACGGGTAACTCCGTGCACGCAGAGCTTGCCGCGCTGCTCCAGTCAGTGGCACAGCTCGTGGAACTAACGCGGGAGAATCGGGAGCTGCTGCGTAAGATAACGCCCCCACTTCAGAGGGGTCGCGCTGATACCCGCAGTCCCAGCCGGTACCGAGATAGCTCTACAGCGCCTGGCCAATGTTGGTATCATCAAAAATACGGGGCGACAGCACAGCAGTGCCGACCACCGCGTATATTTGCCGCCGCCGTGGCTGCCGCCTCGACGCCGTCGGAAAACTAGCGCTGCCGACGCCGGCCATCCACCAACTGAAAAACGCCTACACGTGACGGATCGAACGACATCCACTCGCTTTCTCGTGTACTCGGGTTCAGTGGTCTCCTTACTGCCGAGGGGAACGGTCGCCCGTAAAACTACAGCGAAACAGCCTCACATTGTATGCCGCCAACTCGTCGCCGATAGACACATACGGGCAGCTCACGCTGAAGCTGAACCTCGCCCTGCGGCGGGATTTTCCTTGGACGTTCACTGTGGCCGATGTGCAAACCGCCATTCTCGGGGCGGACTTTCTGGCATACTATGGGCTCTTGGTAGACTTGAGGGGACGACGCATCGTAGACCCCCTTACCAATATCGCGGCAACGGGCCGCATGGACTCGGCTCGAATCTAGGGCATCTCCACAGTGGCTCGCATTGATACACCTGTGGGACCACACGGCGACCGGTATAGAGAGCTCGTCCAGCGCTTCCTGCAACTCGCTTCACCAGCAGGGGTCATGTCCACTGTACCAGACTTGCCGGTACAACACTTCATCGTCACGGAGGGCCCTCCCATTTTCGAGCGCCCCCGTAGACTCGTCGGTGAACGACTCGCTGCTGCCAAAGCAGAGTTCGCTGACCTCCTCGACAAGGGGGTGGTACGCCCATCATCAAGCCCATGGGCTAGTCCGCTACACATGGTACCAATGCCGAATGGAATCTGGCGAGCCACTGGCGACTACCGACGCCTCAACGCGTGCACCTTGCCAGACCGATATCCTCTACCGATCATCGAGGACCTGATCCAGGAGAGCCGGGGAAAAGTCTTCTCTGTAATCGATCTGCAGAAAGCCTTCTACCAAATCCCGGTTGCCAAAGCTGACATCCCGAAAACGGCAGTCACAACACCTTTCGGCCTCTTCGAGTTCGTGGGTATGCCATTAGGCCTGCGTAACTCGGCGCAAACGCTTCAGCGGGTAATTAATCACCTACTGAGGAAACTCCATTTCGTGAAGGGCTACGTAGGGATCGTCGCATCCGAGACGCATGACGAGCAATTGCATCATTTGAGCCAAGTGTTGGAGACGCTGAAAGCGGCGAACCTACGCAACAACTTGGACAAATGCCAACTCGGTGCTCAGGAGGTTACATTCGCTGGGTATCGGGTCTCGACAGAGGGGTTTAGGCCCCCGCGCCCAAAGATCGAGGCGATCGACGCCTTTCCCGGACCGACAGACTCTACCCAGCTGAGACGTTTCCTGGGTATGGTTAATTATTACCGCAGGTTTATACCGCACGCTGCGGAACTACATGCCCCGCTCAACGGACTTCTGAGGAACCTCACGAAGAAGAAGGCGGCGATTAGCTGGATGACGCAAACGGAGCAGGCATTCCAGCAGTGCAAGGCGAGTATCGCAGCAGCTACAGATTCAGCTTTCCTCTCGCCTACCGCGCCAATCGCTCTCTACACCGACGCATCGAGCACCGCCATCGGAGCGGCACTCAACCAAGAGCAACCCGATGGGACCTGGAAGCCTCTGGGGTTCTTCTCTTGGAAGCGCAATCCCCCAGAAACTCGCTACAGTGCCTACGACAGGGAGTTGCTCGCGGTGTATGCCGCAGTCAGACACTTCAGGAGGATCCTGGAGGCACACGTCTTCACAATCTACACGGACCACAAGCCGCTCGCAATCGCCGCTCTCCAACGCTCGGATAAGGCAACGCCGAGGCAGAGCCGACACCTGGACTACGTCCCCGTGAATGCCAACCATGCCAACGCGCGTCCATCGCCACAATCGCGCCGAGTTGCAAAGCTTCGGGGAGACAGATGACAAGTTCTGCCACGTTCATGTTGACCTGATCAAGCTACCGCTGGTGAGAGGACTGTCGCACTGCCTGACCATCATCGACCACTTTTCCCGATGGCCAGTGGCTGTCCCACTCCCGGACATTCGAGCTGTGTCCGTCGCACGAGCGTTCTTCCACAGTTAGGTCTGCACTTTCGGCACGCCATTCACCATCACCTCCGACCAGGGGGGTCAATTCGAGGGGGAGCTATTCACGGCTCTCGCGAAAATGACGGGTGCTAACCATGTTCACACAACGTCTTACCACCCACAGTCAAACGGCATGGTGGAGAGACTACACCGCACACTAAAAGCGGCCTTGATGTGCAGTCCAGCCACACCATGGCCAGACGCCTTGCCAACAGTGCTATTGGGGATGCGGACGGCGTACAAAGAGAACCTCAAAGCAACTCCAGCCGAGATGCTTTTCGGCACCCAACTCCGCCTGCCGGAGGAATTATTCGGACAACAGAACGACCCTACCACCCAACCGGTTTTCGTCGAGCAGTTGCGCAAGCTGGTAAAAGCGATCAGGCCAATACCAGCGTCCAACCACTCGACACAGAAGCCGTTCGTCTTCAAAGAATTGCGCACCTGCACGCACGTATTCTGCAAGCTGGACAAAATCCGGCGGCAACTCGAGCCGGCATATACGGGCCCCCATAAGGTAATTGGCCGGGTCAACGACAAGAGTTTCATCATCGACTTGAACGGCGTCGAGAAAGCCATCTCTACGGACCTCGAGGTGAGTGACTCAACATCGTCGCCATCGCTGCAGGCATCCCGATCACCATCGCCAACCCGATCGCCATCGCCGCAATTGTCGTCATCGTCAGCGACAAATAACCCGCCAGCGATCCATCCAAGCAGTCATTTGAGGAGTCAACCAACGCCCCGCTCAGGGGACCAACCCTCACCACAGCCGGGGAGTCGAGCGACGAAACGGGTATAGTTCTCCGCGCCTCCTGAACTGGAGGAGGAGTACCTGTGGCGACACCACTACCCCCACCCAGTTGTCGGGTACGCCAACGCAAGCAGGCGCGAGTTCCGCGAGCCATCTATTAACACGCTGTCTCTGTCGCACAGAATGGACTCCAAAATTTTATTTCAAGCTTCCGAATATTGAACCACCTGAAAACGTAACCACTATTGCCAAAACAAAGTTTCCTAAGAAGGTTTTAGTATGGCTGGCGATCAGTGAGTGTGGAATAAGCGAACCTGTGTTCTGAAAAACGGGTTTTGCCGTAAATGCTGATATGTACATTGACCAATGTCCTTCAGTACTTAAGAATTTCATCAATAAGTTCCATAACAACGACAAAACAATATTTTGGCTAGACTTGGCGTCCGCTCACTATACCATTTGTTATAAGAATTTTTTAATATTAACTATATATAATAATCCATATCTTTTCTTTTATATCTGAATAAATATATCAAACCCATTCCTATAACGACCGCAATGTAAAGGATCATCTTTACTAATGACTAGGAAGCTACAGAATGGCCCAAATAAGACCAGCTGATGTGAAACAGAAATAACTTTTTTATTTTTTAACATAATTTTTTTTTTTCTTTTTGCAGATTATAACTGAACTCTTGGAAATTTAAACTGAATACGTACAGTCCACAACAACGCATTAAAATTATCGAATTTTATTATTCTTCTCAACGATCAATTGTTCTGACGCAGCGAAATTATCGCCGTTTTTTTAACGTAAGATCAGCGCCCACATGATTACAAGTTTACTTCGCCTCCGAAAATGCAAGGGCAATACATCAGCATCAGTCACACCCAATCAGATGCACTGTTTGGTGCGGTGTTATGGCCACAAAAATCATCGACCCATATTTCTTTGAGAATGAGGATGAAACGCCAGAAACGGTCTCCATTGCTTCTTACAGAACAATGATCGACAACTTTTTGCGGCCAATGGTGGAGCAACATCCTAATTTGTGGTTTCAACAAGATGGAGCCACTGCGCATACTGCTAGGCAAACTATTGACATGCTGCGTGAAATTTTTGGTGAACGCATAATTTCAAGAAATTCAGATTGCCCTTGGCCTCCTCGTTCACCAGATTGCGCCCGATTTTTTTTTATGGGGATATTTAAAAGACAAAGTGTATGTTAACAAACCACAGACACTTGGACAGCTCAAGCAGAATATTCGAGACGAAATACGGCGCCTGCAACCAGAAACATTACGCCGTGTAATGCAAAATGCGCTAAAAAGAGCCAATGCCTGTATCGAGCAAAATGGTGGTCATTTGTCTGATGTCATATTTCACACATAGTCACGTTAAATTTCCATAAAATGTATTTAACATATTAGAATAAAACATTTAAATAAAACCCGTTATTACAAGAGTTACACGTGTTTAACATCACTAGGTGTCATGTGGGCCACCCTGTATATTTATCCTCCCAACATAGACTACACATTTTTGTGAAATTCATCCAATTCATATCAGCACCAACATTATCATTATACGAGTATATATGCTTCATATTGACTTCATCTTGTCGAAACATAACAATCATATCATATTATCAACTACATCAACAGAGACGGTCGGTCAGAAATTTTACCAAATCGCGAGTTAAAATTTCCTTCAAACCAATCGAATCTTCTACAATAGTGCAAAAGTGTAGTAATCGGTGAGAACCTAGTTCACGATTACTAGCTGGGACACATAGTTTAAATATATTTTTAACAATAATTAGAAAACAAAAATACACAATTGAAATACAAACAACAAAAAACAACAACATAACTAAAATGAGTGTCTGACACTCACCAGCAAAAAACAGTAACAAATAGAAATGCATATTTCTCATTTGTGTCCACACAGGGTAACGGCGGCAATTTGTCAGTCGAAGCAGCAGAGAGTAGAGCCAGGTCCTATTCTCCCACTCTCCTAAACGACACCACTACGAATGCTTCACTACCTTGGAGTGTGCAATGCGCGACACCCTCTACTATTATGGAACATTATCCACCAAACACAACATCAGGAAGAACAACAACAACACAAAGCGCTTGTACTGTAACCATAGCTGCGACAGCGACAAGCAGAATGCAAAATTCGCGCGCAATGATCATGTCTACTGACACAACAACACCAATTACAACAGCAACAATTAACACGCAAGTATAAAACTCAAATAATAGAAACACTAACAAAACTTCAGCGGAGAGTAGCCGAAAGCGAAACCGCGAAAAGCAATCGCCAAACAAATTAACGGACCAAAATAACAACAACAAGAGGCAGAAAAACAAACCACTGAGCGCGACACAAGCAACACTAAAAGAATATTGGCTGAGTAAGTCAATCGCTCCAAATACACCAAACAGGTTCGAACTACTAACAATAATTAACAGAACTGATGAACAAAATAACAGTGTGACAAAAACAAATTCAACCATTCAGAAACAAATAACAAAGCATCCTCAAAAACCACCACCCATATATATACATAACGTAGAAAATATTAATGCACTAACTAAAGCTCTAAATCAGCGAGATGACAGCTCTGAACAACAACGAAGTCAAAATACAGCCGACTGAATCTGTGCATTACACAAGCATAATAAAATTGCTTGAGCAAAAGGAAACCAAATATTATACATTTAAGCCAAAAGAACAACGTGGACTTAAGGTAATATTACGAAATATGCATTACTCAACGGAAAAAGACGATATTATAGCTGAACTGGCAGAGTTAGGACATGAAGTACAAAATATTCACAACTTGCAAAAAAATAGACAACCACTTCCTTTATTCTCTCTGGAACTTAAACCAAACGATAACAACAAAGACATCTATTCCTTAACCCATCTTCTACACTGCAAAGTAAATTTCGAACCACCACACCAAAAAAAGAACTATTCCACAATGCACAAATTGCCAAAAATATGGACACACTAAAAACTATTGTACTAAAGACCCTGTGTGTGTCAAATGTGCACAACTAAATGTAATATCCAAAGCGATATGAAACAGCAAATTAAATGCGCTCTCTGCAATGAAAACCACACAGCTAGCTACAAAGGCTGTATGATTTACAAATCACTACAAATTAAAAAATATCCAACTTTATGTAAAAAAGAAATCCCTCCAACTCAAGAACAAAATTTTGCTGAACCATCTATAAATATACCCACAGTACAAACATATAAAAACTACACACCTGGAATGTCATATGCTAAAGTAGCAGCGATAAATACTGCAGCAGACTTAACTCAAAACCTTAACGCAGCAGCAAACAGCATGACACCAACACAGAATAACGACGATCTATCAGATTTAAAAATAATGATGAAACAATTAATAACTCAAATGACAAGATGAACATTGTGACACTGCTTGTATCAAAACTAGATGGGTTCCAGAATTAAAGTAACTTTTGCTATTTGGAACGCCAATGGCCTATCACGCCACTTACTAGAACTTAAAACGTTTATGTACGAAAATTCAATCGATATTATGCTAATATCTGAAACGCATACTACTGATAAAAGCTATAATGACATACCAAACTATAACATTTATTATATAGACATCATTCTGACAATCGAGCCCACGGGGGGACAGAAATTATCATAAAAAAATCTATTAGGTGCCTAGAACTAGAAGGATATAAATCACATCATATCCAAGCAACCTCAATAGAGATAAGTGACTTGAAAGGGCCAATTACTGTGTCAGCTGTATATTGTCCACCCAAACATAACAACACAAAGGCTCAATACATAGAATATTTAAAATCATTGGGTAGTCGTTACATAGCTGCAGGAGACTATAATGCAAAAAGCTCCATATGGGGCTCAAGACTGATAAACGTGAAAGGCCGCCTACTACTAGACGCTATAAAAGAGAATAATAGTCGCTTTATTAGCACGGGAGAACCAACTTATTGGCCAACAGACAACAAAAAATTACCTGATTTAATTGATTGTTACAAAAAACATATTGCACGACCACTTAACAATAAAAACATGTCTAGATTTATCATCAGACCATTCTCCAATTCTATTGACCCTTCAAAGCACACCGGATACAAAAATAGCTGCTGGCTTATACAGTACACACTCGATTATTGCAACCGAATAGAAATCAGGGCGGTTGCAATTACCGAAAAGTTGCAATAATCGAGTCTATAAATAAATCATAAAAAAGAAGTCAGAAACAATAAATTTCCAATTCATACTTCAATTTTTATTTCTTTTAAACTATTTTTTACATAATAATACATATCAAATGTTTATAGTTTTTGAAAAGAATTATAAATTTGTGTTTGTTTTGGTTTTGATTTTAACTTCTTTGCCATAGCAGCTTCTTTTATTTCCTGCAAAGTTAAAATTTGACTTAAGCAAATATTATTTTCTTCAGCCCATTGAATGGTGGTATTTATGGATTTAATGGCGTCCTCTGTTTTAATGCAGACGTCCTGTTCTTCCGCAACATTCTCATCAACAATTTCATTGTCTGATGTTTCATTTCCGTCACTTAGATCATGAGAAATCTCAGGTAGCTCGCTCACCCATTCATGGACATCACTGTGAGAAAACGTTTGTTCAGGCTGCATTATTTGTAGAAGTCCTGCTATGGATAAAATCGTTGAGTTCTCCCGAATTATTTCATCTCTTAACCTGCTCAATGGCAAGTTATCTGCATTAGTCCATTCATTATTAGGGTCTGCGAACAAAATATTCCAGGACTTTTCGATTGTCGACGTCGGTACCTTTTCCCATGCGTAAGCTAACAGACGTACCGCTTTTCTCAAATCGAATGCCTTGAGCATTGTATCAAAATCTCTCACTTCAGTTGCTAGCAGATCTTCGAGTAGACCTTTTTTATAATTAAGCTTTATCAAGTTGATAACATTTTGTTCCAGCGGCTGAAGTAGAGCAGTGCAATTCGGTGGAAGACACATCGTTACTATGTTTCCATCGTCGCTTTTAAATTGACCGTCTTTTGGGTGACAATACCAGTAGACAATGCCAGTTCTAGAAGCAGTAACGCCTTTTGCGGTAATCCTTTAGAGTTCAAAAACTGCCTTACCTAAAGTTGATAAACATAGATATGCCTTACATACAAAGTCAATGAGATTTGTATTAAATGTCCCACTTACCTCAGGAACAAATGTGTTCTTAAACCATTGTTCAAAAATTGAAGATGTCATCCAAGCATTTTTACTGCTTTTATATAGAACTGGATTATTACAGAAATTTTTTAAAGCTCGTGGATTAGCGGATTTACCTATGACCATCAACTTGAGTTTGTGGAGACCAGTTGCGTTTGTGCAAGGTAAAAATGTTACTCTTTCCTTAGAAGTTTTGCGGCCAGGAGCAGATGCTTCTTTGGCAGTCACAAGTGTTTTGTCTGGTAAAAGTCGAAAGAATAGACCGGATTCGTCCGCGTTGTAAATTTGGTTCCGTGTTAATCCGAGCTCTTCGATTGTTTTTTTTAGATTTTTCTACAAAGGGGTCTACTAGGTGCGTTTTGTTCGATAATTTTTCGCCACAGATTTTCAATAATCGAATGCCGTGTCGTTTTTTTAAATTTATCAGCCAGCCTTGACTGGCGTTAAACCCACCAGGCTTTTCTTTGATTATGTTATGGAGGTCACATGCCTTTGCACGCAAAATATCACCTGAAACTGGGACGTTCCGTGATCTTTGTTTTAAAAACCACCTATATAAGCGACATTCCATTTTTGGAAATCCGGAAATTTTCAACGTGCATCGTTTTCCAGGTCCACACTCGGTGTTTTCAATAAATTTTCTTAATTTATTTTTGCTCTGCTAATGCGGCAAGCAGTAGATTTATTTATTTTGTATTTTTCACAAATAAATTTTACCGTATGGCCTTTTTTCAACTTGTCCAGAATCTCTATTTTTTCTTTAATTATTAATCTCTCAATTGTTTTAACGACCGGCATTGCGAGGTGTTAGCGAAACCAGGAATTGTTCCAAATGAAATGAAACGGACAACGATGACCCAAATAGGAAAAAAAGACCATTAGCAAAAAAAAGCAATGAATACACAAAAATTTAAATCCATACATATGTACATATGTATCCACACATTTAACGGTTGTTGTCAAGCAGAAAAAGAATCACAAAACAGAGATCAGAGAACAAAATTCTACGTTAAAAAAAAAAAAATATTTATTTGAAGAAAGTTGCATTTATCGAGTCTGCTATTTCTGAAAGTTGCAATTACAAAGTCTGCAATGTAAATAATTTGCCAGTTGCAATAACCGAGTAGTTGCAATTACCGAAGGTTGCATTAATCGAGTGTCTACTGTATAACTAAAAAACCGACTGGAACACATTTCGCCAATTAATGGAAAATGACATGACAACAAACATTTCATTGAAATCTGATAAGGAACTTGACACAGCAATAGCATACCTAAATGACAACATCGTCAAATCAGCAACTCAATCAACCCCAATTCTAAGCCCATCCCAAATTACTACTGTCCCAGCTCACATTAAGCATAAAATAAGACAAAAAAGGAAACTCAGGAAAAGATGGCAAAGCACTAGACACCCCGACGACAAAGCCAAATTCAACAAAGCGGCAAATGAACTGAAGATAATATTGAAACAATTTGAGGAGAAAAAATTTGAAAGTTACGTAAAGATCTTAGGAACGACAACATCAACGAACTACTCATTATGGAGGGCAACCAAAAAACTAAACAGTGCAATACCACATAAATCCCCCATAAAAACACTAGATAATATTTGGGCAAAAACGAATAAACACAAAGCAAATACTCTTGCAAAACATTTTGAAACGGTATTCAGAAACGACATGGACAATCAAATTACCGAGCTTACCAATACCGAAAGTACCCGAAACACTGCAATAAAAATGACAACGATATCATAAATCAAGAATTAAATCAAGAATTTAAAAAACAAAAAGGCACCTGGATATGATCTTATTAACGGAAAAACACTGAAAGAACTACCTGACATAACAATAGTCTATATTAAAATATGTATTTAATGCTATAATAAGGCTTAACTATTTTCCAATCTTGTGGAAGGTAGCACAAATAACAGGAATCCCAAAGCCAAATAAGGACGCAACAAGAACCAGTTCATATCGACCTATCAGTTTCTTGCCAACTCTTTCAAAGATATTTGAAAAAATATTTTTTGACAGAATTGAGCCTATCTTGATACAACAAAAAGCTTTGCCTAGCCATCAATTCGGCTTTAGACGAAACCACTCAACTGTGCAACAAGTTCATAGAGTTGTGAATAAAATCATGGATGATATTGACAAAAAGAAGTACTGCGTGGCTGTATTCCTGGACATTGCGAAAGCGTTTCACAGAGTGTGGCACAAAGGACTTCTGAATAAACTAAATAATTTTCTACCTTTAAACTATTATTGCTTGTTAAGCAGTTATATCACCAACAGATACTTTTACATTAAATATGACGATGAATGCTCTGAGATCCTAACAATGACAGCGGGAGTGCCTCAAGGCAGTGTGCTGGGTCCACTCCTATACCTAATATACACTGCAGACATTCCAACCCCAAAGACACAAGGAACCATGATAGCAACATTCGCGGATGACACGGTCCTCTTAGCATCCAATCAAGACGAAAAAGCGGCGACGGACATACTTCAACAAATAATAAAAAATATAGTCTCGTGGTTCGAGAAATGGGGAATAGAAGTTAACAAAGAGAAAACTGTCCAAGTAATATATACGAATAGAAACTCTGCTAAGCACCCACTCACAATAAAATACGAAATTTGCCCCAGCGCAAAATACCTTGGCATAGCAATCGACGCAAAACTTACATGGAGACAACATATATTAAATAAACGAAATGAAATAAAAAGTAGATTCAAACAATTAAACTGGTTACTAGGACTTAGTTCAAAGTTATCACTGTATAATAAAAGAATGATATATACATCAATGATAACACCCATCTGGAAATATGGGATCGAAGTATGGGGGACAGCAAGCAAAACGAATATACAACTGATTCAGAGAACATAATGCAAAATACTGCGGACAATAACAAAAGCCGACTGGTATATAAGAAATGAAGACATACACCACGATCTCAATATTGACTCGGTGGAAGACACAATTAAAAAATGTAGCAGCAAATACACAGAGCGCCTAAAAATTCATCAAAACCGAGACGTGCGCCAATTGCCGGCAGTGGAAAAAACAAAAAGAAGACTCAAACGAATTGGACCCACAGAACTTCCACATAGAATATTTTAAACGACACTTTTCGTATATAAATTAATTATATATAATTAAATTAAATTATGTTCTGTGGTAATGACTAAAGAACATATTAAGGTCCATAGTAGCATTTAAAAATTACTTATTGTTCACGAACAGAATGTAATTAAAAATGGGGCAAAAATAAAATTGAAAAAAATTAATAAAAAATGTTTGGATATATGTGTATATGTTTAACATGAGTAAAAACTATCTATGTTTTTATGTCTCCCCATACAAAAATATGACCAAATATTATTTTGTTTCTCACAAGCAACGTCATCAAATATATTAATAGAATTATGCTTTGCCTTCTCCAGTGATAGAACATCATCTTTTATCAGCTCTAATAATTTCTTCAAATAACAATATTTCGGTTGATACAAAGATTTGGAATGTATATATTTTTGAAATTTAGACCGTTAAGACTTTCTATTAAACTTATCATAACATTAGTCTTTCCACAATTTGACCGACAATTAAAATTCTTATGGAATTCGGTATAAGTGAACTATGCATGACTTTAGAAGAATTTTTGGTTGGAAAATCAATATTCCTTAAAATAAATTTTTCATCTTGTTTGAATAAACGCATTTTTGCAACTAATGCAATCATATGTGAAACATATGTTTTTATTGATTAACAACATTTTTACCTGAACTGTTAACGACTTCAAACGCAATATAGTTATATGACTGTAATGTATAAAAGCATTGCTAGTTGAAATCGATCTGTAAACGGAAGAGGCTTAGTAAATTACTTGATCAATTCTCTGCCAATTTAACTACACTTACCAGGATATAAATTTTGTCGGCCAAGCACAAAATAAAAAAGGTATTAATTCATTGGATGCAGCGTGTAAAGAGCATGATATTTTATACTCTTAAACAAAAGATATAAACAAAAGACATACAGCAGATCAAATATTAGCTGAAAAAGCGTGGCAAAGAATTAAACCAGCAGAACGCAGTCTATCAGAACGTACAACCGCTTCGTTCGTTACAACTCCGATGAAATCTAAAGTACCATTTGGTATACGGAATATTTCTAACAAAGTACGCGTAAAGAAAATACGTAAGCGGACAAAGAATGATTCACATTCAAAAAATTAATGCAACAACTACCAAAAGAGCTCTTACAAACCTTGATTTGAGAAAGTATGCCAACAATTTACCATACTTTAGAGGAGCTTTTATGCGTGATGCTGCTCCAAAGAAGCCTAATCAAAGATAATGTGGTATTGTTAACTTGGATACTTCTAGTAGTTGGACACATTGTCTAGCATATTATAAAAACAAAAATAATGTATGTTATTTTGATAACTTTGGAAATTTACAACCGTCGAGGGAGATTGTTAATTATTTGGGGGCAAAAATTCCATATAATTATGATCAAGAAAAAAATATAATTAGTATATAGTTTGAATAAATTAAAAAAATGAGAACGATGAAATAAATGAGGTTTAAAAAAAATTATTTTTAAATATTTTATTTAATATAAATTTTTAGAATATATTTTTATTAATTTAATAGCTTGTTTATATTTTTGGATGATGAAGATACACATACAAGAATCTGGTCCCATATTCGTTTCACTATTACTCCAAGGACAACTGATGTAATGTTCACCATATATTGATTCCACTTTATGTTCTCCATCAACTCTCTCAAGGAACAGTTGAATCTTGTAAAGTTCTCTTGAATGTTCTTCCAGTAAACAATATTCGAAATTGTCTATTAAATTTTTAATTTCTTTACTATTCAAAATTTTAATTTGCTTTCTCTGTCAATGAATGTGTTGATGATGTTAGTTTTGCATTTATGTTTCAACTAATCTTTAGGATATAATCATTCCATAAGTTGCCTATATTTTTTAACATTTATCAATTCAACGTCCGTCATTTTTACAATTTATATTTCACCATTGCATAATATTCTCTAGCTTTCATACTCACGATACTCAAAACAATTTATATTACGAGAACGTTCTTCATAATTACTGTTGTATGTACATCGAATTCTTAACTCTAGGTCATCATACTCCAATTTAAAATGTCTGTAAAATAATTTTTAACTTTAAATTATTCCTGCTATATCCAACTCTTTTTTAATTAAATCGTGCCTAAAAGCTTCAATTGCTTTTGCCACAGTAAAATATTCCGGGTCTGCTGCCGCTGCTGTAGTTGTTGTTGTTGTGCAATTTACTGAATTATTTAAATGTTCTTCATCATTTATATTATTCAATCAATTACTTAGTGTAAGCAATTGAAATGATAAATCAATTTCTACAGTATCATTTTTTGGTAGTCTGGGAGAAAACTCCAAATTTCCTTTATTTCCACCCAGATCAGACAAATTTATTGGAATTGGATTCCCACTCATTAATACAATCTGGTAGATTATTAAAAAAACTATAAAAATATGGTTATACATATTTAATAATGTCATCTGACTGATTGAGTTTAATACAATAACAAATGATTTCATTTAAAAATTTATATTTTACCAGCTCTTTACGTGCCCAATATGCACACACACACACACACACATACACACACACACAACTAGGCTGTGGCTGCCTGCTTCCTTCTAACAATTTCTTCAGCTATTATCATCAAATGCTCAGCCCCGCTCCCGCCCCTCTAGTCTATACCCAATCCCTTCAATCCCATTCAAATTTCTAGTACAGGCAATCCAACTAACCACATTTTTTGGACTACAACTATGACTAATCAATATGTAGAATTTTTGGAGCAAATCGGAGCAAAACACAACTTTACTCCGGCACATTTATACCTAAATCTTTAATAGTTCTTAAACATTTTACGATTTATTACTCCGATTTTCCATACGGAGCAAAATATATTTACAATTCTTACATTCACATACATTTCTACATTTTTACTCCACAATCCCATTACAAAACAACTACAAAACATGGCAATGGAGCAGAAATGGAGCAAAATGGTCCAGAAGAGACTTTTCTATACTACTGTGGGAGTATGAGGCGTTAAGGCGCATTTATCGCATGCGGGCCAAGAATCTAACAATTTTTACACTGCATAGGATTCGAAATATATATATTTGAAGAAGTTGATTGGTTCTATTTTTGTCCATTCTTGCCCAAGTTAGTCTAGCCGTGTGGCAGGATTCCTCGTTAGCCCAGGATTTGTATTCGTCAGCCAGATATATCCGTTTTTTTCCGGCTGTTTCCAGTGGAATGCCGATGCAATGGTCTGGGAAACGTAGGGAGTTGTTTAAGTCCAGCTTGTCGGAATAAATACCGCTGCCGACTCTACCTCCAAGCTTGGAACCGTCGGTGCAGATTTCGACCGTTTCACCGACGATTAGGTTTTTTGAAGTCCAGTCGTTTCGACTTGGAATAGTGAGGTCGAACTCCCTCTTCAAATCGGGATAGACCGACATATAATCGATAAAGTTGGGGACAGGTGGATCCTGATTCAGAATAGAGGCATGGCCCGTGAGGGTTATACGCCAGTGCGAAAAAGCGTTAAGTCTAATCGCTGTCAGCTTGGCTTGTTGCATAACCAGGATCCCCGAGGGGAGCCAGTGCAGCATGGCAAAAGGGCTTTTGTAGGTGTGCTACGAAGAGCGCCAGTGATCAGTAGAGCAATGGATCTTCTGATTTTATAGTGGGGTTGGATATTGCAGGCTTTTTCGAGAGCTTGCCACCAGAAGACCGACCCGTATAACAGGTTTGGTTCAACGATTGCCGTGTAGAGCCAGAGCACAACTCGAGGACGAGGTCCCAATCGTGCACCAACTGCTCTTTCACATCAGTATATAGCGCATGTTGCCTTACGTGCCCTCTCAGCTAGATTGGCTTTCCAATTAAGGTTTGGGTCAAGAATCAGGCCTAAGTACTTATCGTGTGTGCTCAAAGAGGAGTGCCGTTCAGACTAGGCATTGTAAACCTTGCAATTTTGTACTTCCTAGTGAAAAGCATAGAATCGGTTTTTGGATGGGTGGGTTAACCTTAAGTTCGAATTCACGACAACAATAGAGAGTGAATAGTTAAATTTTCGGAAAGTGTTTGGGGGAATTTGCAGGATGCCCCGATTGTTATGTCGTCCTCATAGGCTATCACTTTGTATCCAGTAGATTCCAATCTCACCAGTAGTGTGTTAACTGGTTCCAGAAGAGGGGTGACAAAACACCCCCTTGTGGCATGCCCCTGTTAACCACCCTCCTTGATTGGGCACTGCCGATCGTGGAAGTGATGATTCTAGATTTTAGTAGAAGCTCTATAAATTTAAGAAGGCCTGATTTCGGGTTAAAGTTATAGAGTGCGGAAATGGCAGCGTTGGGACATTCATTGTTGAATACTCTCTCGATGTCCAGATATATGGCAAGTGTGAATTCCTTGTACGCCAAGGATTTGTCAACTTGAGAAATGAGCGAATGAAGTGCTGTTTCAACCGATTTGGCTTTAGAGTAAGCGTATTGAGATACAGAGAGAAGAGAAGGGTTGGTTGACGTCCTGATATGTAGCTCAAGAACTCTTTCTAGAACCTTAAGAAGAAAGTATGTTAGACTTATGGGTCTGTAATCCTTAGGTTTGGTGTGTGAGGCCTTCCAAACTTTCTTGATGAAGACGACCGAACCGTGCGCCAGCGTAAGGGAATATATTGCAATCTGACGCTTGAAGACGGCTAGCCTCGGACGTCGATTCAATGCTTTCGCAAAATTCCCTCCATGACGCTCGGTTCCCTCGCCTAATGGCGTATTTAAACTCTTTTTGTTTATTTTTGAAAGGGTAACTCAGCTGTAACTTTAGCTTTGTTGAAAAGCATTCTACAAGTTTTTCGAAGGCTTGCAATTTCCGAGCTCCACCACGGAGGTTTAGGTTTGTCCCGTGGTTCGGGAGTGATGCAAGAAATATGAGTGGCTTTTTTAAAAGCTGTGGTCAGATCGTCGACCTCCCGATCAATGTCGGGACTGTTGTGGATAAGGGGGAAGTCGTTGCCAAGCATGACCCCAGTTTGAGCCGGAAAATAGGCCAGTTCGGGTTTTTCGTATTGACAGGCTTAAGAGATCATTTATTGCCTGTAATCTCCCTCGAGTCAATGTCAAATGTGATGTAGCAGTGGTCCGAAAAGAAGCATTCCTGGGAGACGAACCAACTGCTTATCAAGTTGGAGTAGATATCGCTGACGAGGGTGATGTCAAGCACTTCCTTCCTGACGGATGTAAGGAAGGTCGGCTCGTTTCCCCGGTTAGCAATGCCTAAGTTATTTGAAATGATAAAGTCGAAAAGACACTCACCTCGATCAGTCGTGGTGGAGCTGCCTCAAATTTCGTGGTGGGAATTGGCATCGGCGCCGATAATTACAGGAATCTGTTTCCGGTAAGCTACCGCAACCATTTGCTTTAGTATGTCTGGTGGCGGAGAGTCGCCATAGTCATGAGCCATGTAGGTAGAGGAGATTAAGAAGGTCCGTGGACCCATTTCAATGATCATGGCAACATTGTCTTTGTCAGTGAATCTAGGAAGTAAAAGAGCATTAACGCTATTTTTTTTACCAGAATGCAGGATCTTGGTTTACCTTGATCCTCGATATTTACCATACGATATCCAATATTGAGTCCAGAAACCCGGTCATTTACGACCCAAGGTTCTTGGACGAGAATGAGCGCCTCCCCTATATCCGAGAGGCGGAGAAGCAGGGCTGCCGAGGCAGTTTTCGAATGCTGAAGATTAATCTGTAGTATCTTCTGGAAGATTGATTATTTTGGAATTCAACTCTTCCTCTTCGGACGGAGAGATGTATAAACCAGCCGCATCCGTCTCCATGTGATCGAAGAATTCTCCGACCAGTACGGAGCACACACTCTCATTGTCACTACCCGGCAAAGGGGTGAGAGACGGGCCCGAGCAGCTAGGCTCATTGGCAGTGTCTTGTGGGACAGCACCAGCTGGGGGATGCTGTTGGGGGGCTTGGGCATCGCACTTGTAGATGCCGAGAGTGATGGTTCCAAAGCCATAGTTAATCACCCCTCGCGAGAGTTGATGGGAACAAAGGATTGCTCGTTCAAAATGATGGTGACCTCACGCAAAGTGCCTTTGGGGTCACCAACTTTCGCGACCTTCCAGCCATCGGTGGGAAGATCGGTATTGCTGGGCTTGAGGACCTTTAAGATTGCCTCAAGCTCGGAGGTCTCGGCAGGAAGCCATGTTTTGCAGCGAGGGCGTTGGGGAACCTAGTCCAAAGGTACCGCATTGAGCTTTGCACCTGGCCAGATCTCACCTACCCTATTGATCGCTAACTTATATATATCCGCCGAGCGTTAGTCCGAGCAAGATATGATCTTAATATGTCCTTGATACCACCCCGCGTCACGGCAGCTGGGTGGAGGACCAGGGTTGAGGGACATAAACTCAACGAAAATTGGTAACAGTGCCATTTCGACCAGTCTCCAATTGGCAGGAGTAATGGTCCCATCGGCATTGGCAGAGTCGACCACAGCCCATGCGAAGTTCTCTTTCACAATCTCAGTAGCCAGCCTAGCCTTAGGGATGCTTTGGGTGGATTGGCCCGGACGATCGGCTGATCTCTGCCTCTTGGGGTTACCGGCTGCTTGTGCAGTGGAGGAGTGGACACGCACATCAGCGTGTGCTTTTGACCACTCAAGCTTGCCCTTGTCGTATTCTGACAGTTGAGAAGGTTCTGTAGCGTTGAGCCTCGTGAAAATGCGTAAAGCCGCTCTACGCGTCCTGTACGCCCTTGTATTCGGGTTCACGTTGGAAGGTGCACCTGAAGGAGGAGCGGTACGGGAGCAGTTTCCATCGACTTGTGAGGCAATATCGAGGCGTTTGCTGAAGAGGGCTTAGGCGGAGCGACTGCTGCTGGTTTATGAGTCAATACCCTAGCAGCCGCTGAAGAGCCTGGGGCAGCGAAGAGCTCTTGGGAGGCTTATTAGCCGAAGCTGTGGTGCTTGTTGAAGGGGCAGTGCTTATGCTGCTTGTCTTCGAACCAAGGGCGGGGGTGTTGCTGGTGGGCATTTGCCTAGCCAGGGTTTTGCGCGTCCCTGAGGGGATATGCGCGGAAATTTTGTTTGTGTTTGTGTTTTTAGTTTTTGTTGTGCCCACTCAAAGCCGCTATCTCAGTCCGAACGTGTGGTCACTAAATATGGTCCCATGGTTATCTATGCAAGCAGGGAGGCCATGCGAGGGTTGGCACAAGACCTTATGGGGTCAAGTGCTCAGAGCCAGAATAGTGTTAATCGAGAGTTTCACTCAACCGAACCCACACTACCGACTTAACGGTAACAGACGTCGAACGTACTTTGAGGCCTGCCAGGGTTTTAACGGGACGGGGGCAGCTGCAACCTGAATGGAGCCGTTCACACTCAAGTTTCATCTTGCTGCTACCGTAACAAAAGACAGCCAGGACCAGAAAATTACAGCTACCAGCCCAGGGCATTCAGAATAGGGACGTTGGTCCAGAGAGAATTCCGGGGACGAAGGATGGGGATCGTGCCAATTGGTGCTACTAAACTCCCGTGCATGAAAACAGCAGCACCTTGGTGAGTGTAGACCATTTAGCGTAACCCAGGGTGCACCGCGTGGGGGCGATCTACATTACACCGCTTCTACTTTATACATTATTATTAGCACAATTACAACGATACAAACTATTGCTACGGTTGATATATTTGGCACTTGTGTATGTATTTTTAGTTCTTTAATTTTTTCATTTTTTCCAACTGTTTTGTTACTATTTCCTCAAAGGTTAATTCATTAGTGAAATTATATTGTTCTTTTGGTTTATTTTCAATAAATTTTGTACATAAGTTTCTTTGTTATTGTAGAAAGTCTTATCTTCTATGGTAATTGAACAGTTTGTGAATTCTATTAAATTGTTGTTTTTTACAATATTTTCTGTTTCCAATAGACCACATTTTTGTCTAACAAGTGTTTCATTATTATTTCTCAAAAAAATTATGTCATATATTAATTTACAATTGTTAGAAGAGATACAATGTTTGCTTAATTTTAGTTTTTTCAAGTTTGTTTTCTTGTTGGTATGTATACGCTTTATTCTCTATGCTTACTATTTGCTCGTATTCGCTATCTATTCTGAAGTTTTGGCTGTTAGTAATGGGTGCTATTAGAATTACTTGGGTTTGTATGAAGTTAGTTGGTATTTTGATTGAAAATATTAGTGCATCGTTATGGAACATTACTCCTGTTTTGATTAATTTAATTTTATAAAAGTTAATGTTATATTTGTCTATTTCTTCGGTGGCTAGTATTGATGGATGTAATAAGTTATACCTAGTAAATGCTATCGTGTCGAGTATATCATCTACCTTATCTTGTAAAAATTTTAGTTTTATAATTTGGTCGTGGAACATTATATTATTCCTAATATCATTGTCGTGGGTTCGAATATTGTTTTATTTTTTTTCGATCATCTTGTATTGTTGCTTTAAGTATGTTTATAGAGTCATTAAAGTTAGTGGTAATATTAACTTGTTTATATTATTATTATTATTATTACACTTTATTCTAATAAATTAAGTATTACAATAAATGCAATTAATGAGTACTGGCTGCCAGGGCCTTAGACTCGATCTTAATCTATTTTATTTTAAATTTTATTTTTGAAATAAATACAACTTAAAAAGGTTTCTATTGATTTTATACTATCTAGAGTCACATTTTTTAAAAGATTACTATGGACTTCCGTACCAAATACATTCCTTCTAATTGCACTGAAAGCTCTCGTTCAATAAATGAGTTATTGAAGCTCTGTGTCCGGTGCAATAATCACAATTTGGCGCTGGATCTCGACGCAGTAAGTGTTCGTGCGAAAATGTGGCATGTCCCAACCGAAGTCGAACAAAAATTTTTATTTGATTTACGGTGCATGATCCTGGATAGGCGGGTTTGATTCCTTCTCGATTATATGATTTATAATTATGTGTATAGATGTTCCACTCTTCCATTTTTCGTATATACAAGGATTTCTCAATTAATTTACGCATATCTGTATTTTCTCGTGTATGGAAATACAATGCCTTACTGCTGTGACAGCGGTTGAATCAGCGAATTCGTTGCCGTCAATCCCAACATGGCTGGGTACCCACATGATTTTTAATTTATTAGCGCATTTTATGGATGCTTCTCTTATATCTGAAGCAAGGATGCCCTCATTGCTTATATTTCGAATCGCCTCTATGGAAGATTTGCTATCAGACCATATAACAAATCTGCCTTTGTGCAAACGAGCATAGTCCGTGGCTATTTTTATTGCCAAAATTTCGGCTGTGAAGATTGAACAATGTTGCTGAATAAGGCTAGTGGATATTACTATTCCGGTAGAGGATACTACCGCGAAGGTAGTGCATTCGGTTTGTTTTGAGCCATCAGTAAATAAAAGGGTCCAGTTCTTATTAGTGTATTTGCTTGTATGTTCTGCAAAAAGTTGTCGGTAGGCTTCAGGATTTGTGGTAGATTTAGAGTACGAAATGAGATCTAGGACAAATGATAAGTCTTTGAGATGCCAAGGAGTGTCTCTTTTCTGCTTGATTAGCCGAGGAGCTGTGTCAGGCATAAGACATTTAGCTACCTCAATACAGCGGCGAATTACGGATTTTATAGTATATATTTTGGTGTGTTTGAAGGCACACTGGACGTCTTTGAGAAGCGTTGCATTTCTGGCGTTAAATAATTTTGGTATAAGGTGAAAAGTTGATGCACGTACTTGCTCCATAATATAAGGTAGACCAGCTCCGGCTAAGATATTTTTTTTCGGCGACGTGGGGAAGGATCTTTTGGCTCTTCCAACAGCTGCGCGGTAGGGTGCGTATAGCTGCTTTAAGTTGCTTTGAGTGCACCATCCAAAAATTGGGAGAGCGTAGTTTATTTTGGAAAGTATTAGTGATCTTGTGACATTGATTAGTGTAGAAATATGTACTAGACTATGATTAGAAGATAAGAATTTAACAATATTAAGCCTGGCATTAATATTTTTTCTTAAATATAAACATTGGGCCTTAAAGTTAAAATTCTTGTCGAAGATGACACCAAGAATTTTCAATTCATTAACTAGTTTAATAGAAGTGTTGTTAAAATTTAAAGTAAACAGTTTACAATTTCTTTTTTTTACAAAAGTGAATTAATTTACATTTGTTTATAGAGAGTCGGCCACCAGACCGAGTACACCATTTATCAATATCATAAAAAATTTTAGAAAAAATACATTTAACATCATTGTTAGAATTGTTATTAGTAAAGAAGATAGCATCATCCGCGTATATAGAGTATTTAATATTTTTATAATCGGTTACTAGTCGTCAGTAAAATTACTGATTTGGTCAAAAGCTGCTATAAATAAAACAACAGACAAAGGAGACCCCTGTGGTATCCCATTATCGAGAGACCGAGTATTTGAAAATGTTTGGTTAACTCTCACCCGAAACCTGCGATGGGTCAGGAAGGCCTTTACAAAAGCAAAGATCTTTGGACCAATCTTCCAAGTCGATAGCTGTTGGAGGACAACCTGAACACCAATGCGATCGAATGCTCTTTCAAAGTCAGTGGCCAGTACAGACACATGACTTTTATTCGAAAGGGCCGTTGACACGAAATGCTCGAGATGGAGGAGAGCATCAATTGTGCCCTGCCTCTTTTTAAAAGCTACTTGGTTGGAGCTGATAAAATTGTTAGTGGTTATATACCATAATAATCTTTTAGCAATAATCTTTTCCAGGACCTTCCCGATACAAGGCAAAAGAGATATGGGGCGATAGCTACTATTTTCAGAAATTGGTTTGTTAGGCTTAGGTATCGGTATTATTTCAGCTGTGCGCCAAGTTTGTGGAAGGATGCCGTGGTCTAAAATTTTATTGTATAAAACTAGTAATATTTTTTTGGCAGAGGCAGGTATTTAACATCGGATAGGATATGTGATCTAAACCTGGAGTTTTTCCTTTTGCTGACTGTAGCGCAGTTTCGAGTTCGGTAATGGAAATATATGACTCAATTTTATTTGCAGTCAGTGATAGGTGAATGGGTTTATATTCCGTATGTAGGAAAAATCGTTTCTCAGAGATGAATTCTTCAGAAAAGTTTGCGTCGCTAGAGACTGCAGACCAATTATTAGCGAAGGTATTTGTCATTTCAAAAGAAGAAGTCAAATGAGAATCTCCAACAGTTAAAGTACGAAGTGGGGTGGTTTTGCTGCCACCAACAAGAACTCGAATGTCGGACCATATTTGTTTGATACTGGATTTGGCAGTGATTTGAGATGTAAATTTTTCAAGAGAGTTGGCTTTAGCTTCACTAACAGCTCTTCTAAATATTCCATTTGCTTTTTTGTACAGAGCTAAGTTAGTCTCGATTCTGTAGTGCTTATAATCACGCCAGCTAGATATTCTTTTTTCTCTTAATAATTTTAGATTACTATTCCACCATGGTACCGATTTTTTGACAAAGAAACTTTTAGTTTGTGGAATTGATACGTTGGCAGCAAACCGAAATGCTTTAGAAAATTTAGCTGCTTCTTGGTTAATATTATAGGATGGGGAGAAACATTCAAATCTACAGGCGCAAGCGTTCTGAAATGCAGTCCAATTAGCTAAATCAGTTTTGAATTTGTGCTTGGGAATGATTCCTTCAGGATTGAGGTTGGATATGATATCAATACAAATGGGAAAATGATCACTGTTATGGAGATTATCTAAAGAAACCCAACTACATTTGGGTGCAAGGTGTGCTGAGCATAAAGAAAGGTCGATGTGGGTGACCCATCATTTAAAACGATGAGATCGTGGGCAAGAATAAAATCCTCTAAGATTTTGCGTCTATCATTGGCTTGAGGGGAGCCCCAAAGGGGACTCCAAGAGTTGAAGTCGCCGGAAAAGATATACTGTGATGGGGCATAACCTAGTAAAGACTCTAAATCCTGAACTAAAAATTTTTTTTGGGGGGGAATATAGGTATTTATATTTGTGAAAGTTAGTCCGTATTTGATTTCTAATACTAACGATGCTATTGTAGACTGAACATTAAGTAATTTATGCGGAATATGCTTCTTTATTAGAATCCCGACTCCTTGTTTAGATGAGAGGTTTGTAGGAAGGTTGTGGAAATATCCAATATATTGTTTTGGGGTGATTATATTATCTTTTCCGTAAGGGAAGTGCCTTTCTTGAAGTGCAATGATATCAGGAGAAATAGCTTTTTTCATTGTAGTTGTTTATAAAACCTTTTATGTTCCATTGCAATATTTTAATAGTCATAATGAAAGTAGGTCATAATGAAAGAGTGCAATTTGTTTGTCCAGTTCGTCGTTCAATGTCGTTTGCAAGGTTAGTGCATTTTACAAATTTGATTTTACCGTTCGTTCTGTATTCGGTTTATACTATTTTTTGGAGTTTGTAGTATTCGTGATCGTCTAGGTGTGAGTATATTCCTACCTTACCTTTTACTATTTCCCTACGTAAGAAGTTTAGGGCCTGGTTGTTATTTAAGTTTTTTTTTCTATGAAAATTTTACTGTTTCCAAAAGATATTGTTTACGGGGTCTCCCTATTCTTCGACAAAAACAATTTTTGTTTTAAATCTATTGACAACTGTCTCCAAGCTTGGTATGCTGTATCCCACGTCCTTCGCCATGAACTTATATCTATTCCTGAATACTTTGTCATCAACCACTTAAGTGGTTGATGGTCACTTCCGAGGTCAATTTCCCTGCCAAACTATTGTAGAGTAGTTTCCCTCGTGTTTGTTGAGTGTCCTTGAGGCGTAGGCAATAGGATGCCCATCTTGTGATAGAACGGCTCTTATTCCGAAAGTTCTAGCGTCAGTTGTTATTTAAAATTTTTTTTCGACGTTGGGATATCTAAGAATCGGGGAGTTAATTGTGATATCCTTGTGTTTTTCAAACGCCGCGATGAAATTGTTAATGTTCCCAGTTTGACCTTTTTTCAATAGAACCCTGTCATTCCAAGAAATGCTTGGATGTTTTTATGGGGGTTTCTACCTCAGGTTGGCGAGGGTGCGACACGTGTGGGTACCAACGGCGCAGTTGTTCGGGCTCGGCGGGCTGCGCCTGCATCCACCGTTAGATGGCCAGGCCACTGGAGCGCTTGCGCTGGTGAGAGTGTGGTACAACTCGTTGTGGTTGCCGATGGCCCCTGGTCGTCTAACCCCTTGGTACCGCTTGAACACCGGCCAGCCAATTCTATACGGGCGATTCGTCGAACGGCGGTGGTAACGGGTCCCTTGACGGCGGGGACACCGCTAGCCCCTTAAGGATGGCATCATTCGGGGTGGGGAGGCACAGTTGACATGAGAGAAGGAATAAACAAAGTTATTAGTTATGAGTCGATCGCCAGAAGAGTTTGAAAAGATGTTAAGTTATATTCAATCAATAAGTTATTCATCCCCTCTGGAGGGAGGAGGTTCCTCAGATAGTAATATAACCATTTTTGTAATAGGCCGGGTGACAATTCCTCGTGCAGTCCGCACCGCTAAGACCCGCACTTCCCCGTCCGGACCTGGGTGCGTGTGGACAATTCGGCCGAGATGCCACTCCTGAGGCGCTAAATTATCTTCCCGTATAACGACAAGTTCCCCGGTTTTGATGTTTGCTTGAATGGTATGCCATTTGCTAAGTCGCTGACACTCCAACAGATATTCCGTTTTCCACCGGGCTGTGCATTGCTGCGCAAGGGCCTGGATTTTCTGCTCTCGGTCCAACACCGAAGTGTACGGTCTCATCTCCTCTGGTTCTGCTGAAGCCAGAAGTGGGCCTCCCACCAAGAAGTGTCCTGGAGTTATCTGTTGCAAGTCCGTCGGGTCATCTGGGATACGAGCTTCGAATGTGTATTTGAGATGTCCCCATGCGGTTAAAGTGGTGTTCAAAAGTCTTCACCGCGGCCTCCCACAGTCGCCTCATATGAGGAGCATGAGGTGGAATGAATTTCCATTGCAATTTCCCTTGAGCATAAGCGGCGGTGGGTCGGTCCTGCGTTTCTCGGGATACTCATCAAAATTGCGGCGGAGTTCCATCTCTGCACCTATAAAGTTTCACCCATTAAAGGAATGTTTACGCAAGGGGCACCCGCGTCGGGCAGTGAATTGAGCCTGGGCCGCGAGAAACGCGGGAGTGCTCAGATCGTTGGTTGCTTCAAGATGAATCGCTTTGGTAGCAAAACAAACAAAGATACACACGTACCCTTTCATAAGAAGACACCCCCGACCCCTGCAATTTTTAATCTCGAAGGGACCCGCTAAGTCTACTCCGGTGTTGTTGAAGGGTCGAGCGCACATCGTTCTTTCGAGAGGTAAAGCAGCCATAATCTGGGTCTGCTGACGCCTCTTTTCTACTAGGCAAGATTTACACTGGAGAATTGTACCTTTTGTTGTGGCCTCGATTTCTTGTCTACTTAGCAGGACCCCTCGTTCGGGCGTGGTATCCCGACATCTGGACAAGCTAAATGTCATGAACCTGCGCACGAGGCTCAAAACTCGTAGAGCTCTAGAGAGGGTTGAGGAGCGTAAAGTGGGGTCGTCTTTTTGAGATATGCAAACCATGTTGGTGTGGATGTGTCGTATTTCTTCCTCAGTGTGCAATCATGTTTCATCGATGTTAATCGGCCACTTCGATTGGTACTGTTGAAGCCATTTCGGTCCATTCCACCAAAGCGCGTTGTCGACCAAGGCATTAGGGGGGACCCCTCGGCTTGCAAGGTCAGCTGGATTATCTGCCGATCGGACATGGTGCCAGTTGCGTGTACCCACCTTAGAGAATCGTTGTCACTCGATTTGCCACGAAGACCTTCCAGGTGTTCGGCGACTTGCTTAGCCATGCCAACACGATGGTGGAGTCAGCCCAACAGTGAAGATTGACTTGTGAGATGTTTAAGAGTGTTTTGAGTGGAGCCACCAACTCGGCCAACAAAGTTGCTCCACATAGTTCAAGACGCGCGAGAGATACCGTTTTTACAGGTATCACGCGCGACTTGGCTACAAGAAAATGAGTCGATGTAGTGTTTTACTTTGGCAAAGTACGTATAAAGCCGCCGCGTAAGCCAGCTGTGATCCGAAGCGGATCTGACCCAACGAGGCACTTGAAAGCACGATATCGTTGGTATAGGAACAGTTCCCATCGGGCCACAGTTGAAGGAGGCAATCTGTTGCATTAAGATTTTGGCGGTAATAATAGCGGGAGCTAGCCATCTCGCCGGATCAAAAAGTTGTGCTATGACCAAGATTAGCTTTCGTTTAGTGTAGATGGTGATGGTCGGCAAAGCTGCTACATGGAAGTAAAAATAGTTCTGCCGGGCGTTTCATAGAATACCTAAGGAGCTAGTTGTGCTAGACTCCTCGAGTTTGAGAAAATCTTCCCGGAGTAAACGATAAATCGGATAGGATACCCTCATGATTAGCAGTCCATTTGCGCATGGAGAACCCTGCCGATTCCAGGATACCTATCAATTCATTCCTTGTTTCGATCGCAATGGGAACATAGTGCGTACCTATCAGGGCATCGTCAATGTACATTGAGTGGCGCAACGCGTGTGAAGTCAGTGGGTATTTGTACCCCATGTTGTCTGCCAGTTGTAAGAGTGTCCTTATCGCGAGGTAAGGAGCACAATTCATCGCAAAGGTGGCCGTTCTTAGCTCGAAATCCGCTATGGGAGCGGCCGGGTTTTCTCGAAAGACAATGCGTTGGAACGCTGTCTGGGTAGGATCCACCAATATTTGTCAGTACATTTTTTGTATGTCTCCGTTGAGTACATACCTGAACATACACCCCTGAGTGATGAGTTGGGTCAGGTCTGATTACAACACAGGCCCTCTGTGCAACACATCATTCAAACTGATGGTGTTCGTGGTCGGTTACGACGCGTTGAACACCACCTGGATCTTGGTGGAGGTGCTCTCTGGCTTATACATCGCGTGGTGTGGACACATTGGCTGCCTGAAACGTAGGACAACTTCGCACGGCGTGGGTTGCGCGATGACAAGTTCGACACTGGTCGGTTGCGACTCGTGTTTGATGGGTCTGGACTCGATGAGTTCGCGAAGTATTCGGCTGCATCCCGCTGGTCAGCCTCGATTCCGTTGGTCGCAGATCGGACACTGCCTCGAGAGCGCAGAAACCTTGCGTAAAAATTTATCTAAATCCTTCCACGCAGGAATTTCTGTCCCCCGAGCTTGTTCCCATAGAGAGAGAATCTCCTCTGGCAGACGCACAGAATACAAATACACCAAGAAAGTATCTCCTCAACCGACTAGGTCACCCACGTACACCTGCGGCGCCGCCGCACAGTTATTTATATCACGTTGTAAGCGTTTAATTGCGATCTCCTCTTCCCGCTTTACCGGTTCCAAACTAAAAAGGGTAGTTAGTTGTTAATGGATGAGAATACGTTTATTTTCGTACCGATCTGTCAAATTTCCCCACGCCTGTTCAAAGCACAAATCGGTAAGGGATGATTTAAACACGATCTCCTTGGCTTCCCTTGGGTCATGGAGTTCAGATGGTAGAGCTTCTCTACATTTGACAGCCGATTATTGTGGATGTAGACCACGGTAAACATATCGCGAAACGTGGGCCATTTAGCGTAGTTCCCCTCGAAAGGCTCTCGCAGGGCGGTACAGGAATGCTATGTCCCGAGGGTGCTGACGTTTCGTGCGCTGGCTGAGCAGGTGAGTGCTGAACTAACGCTTGAGCGAAATCAGCCGTTGCAATTTTACACCTGCGGTAGATGTCATAGCTCGCCTCGAATCGCTAGCGTAAAGAGGCCAACACCTTTTTGGCATCCTTGATGCCCTGTGCTTCCATGATCACCGTGGCATTCGCTACTCGTATGGCGACTCACCGGGACTCTAGTTCATTCTGATCAATTTCTAGCGAGAGGCAAGAGTGACTCCCCGGTTGCAGTCTCTCAAACCTGCTTACAAACGCAGCCAACGCGCACGCCACCCCGCGATCTCAAACTATTGTTGATAGCACCAGGGTGAAAGGCGGTTGATGCCACCCAAGAGTGATATCTCCTCGTGGAGGAGTCCAAGTGACCCTGAGGACAAATGGCAATTATAATCTCGGTGAAGGTTGCCTGGTCACCAGATCGTAACAAGTTTCATACCAAAAGCGGACCCCTCTTAAACGAAGACAAACTGCTGCGCGGTATGCAACAAATAATCAACGAAAAACCCACCTTTTATGATCAAAAGTTAATCGAAGGCAGAAGTGTGACACCCACCTTAGCAACACAGAAAGCAATACCCAAGCAATGAAAAATAAGTGCCGCTAATTGCATTAGCACAATCACAGGCATTAACGACACGCAGCAGAGGCTCTGGCAGAACTTCAACTTGCCGGCAGTGAAGTGCAAAAACAATTGCCGCCACCAGTTTACAGGTACGCAGAACGGTACCAGCTATGAGCAATAGCCTAAGGCACACACAGCGGCACTAATGCTCAGATTAGCGCGGTAGAACTGCTGGTTCCCGGCAGAGAATTTTCGCACAAATAAAAGCGAACAAAAAATGAATTATTTTATGTATGTGCAATTGTCTATGATTAAAAAAATATGTAAGACCACATATATATTATTGCACATACATGCGTTGTCACGGATAAAATATATATAAAAAACTTACCGGCACTTATCCGGCTCGAAGGACCAGTTTGTTTTGTTGTTTGTGCTATAAATATTTGGATCTTTTTCACTATATTTTTGGATATTTACTTTTGTTGATGTTGATTGCATTAATTTTTCCAATGTACATTAAAGTAATGAGAGAATACGAAAACAGCACTTCGAATTATAATTTTACTTTATTTTTAAAGTTTTACAATTTTGGGTTTTACTTATTTAAGTTTGGATTTGTGTGTAGATGCGGCTACGGCTCAGAAACGAAAGAAGCAATGTCGGCTGCTGGTGGCCCACGGTGGCGTGTTCGGTCGAACTCGCCGTGTTGAGAACAAAAAGATGCCTTTGGCCCGGACACACGTTCACTCACATTTACGCGCGTTTCTCGGTGAGATACGAAAGGGGTAACTCTCTCCCAAAAATGCCACACTTCGAAACGGGAGCAGCCATGGTGACGCTAGCACCGGGTCGCGGCCACCCTCAGCAGAGTGTTCGCGGAGTGAAAAGTGTCTATAAGGATTTGGTCCTCTATTCTGCACCGTCTTCCAATATGCGCTGCTCCTGGAACTTCGAGTCACCTCTTCAGAGCTGCATCCTTATAGTAATTTTCTTAGTTTTCTAGCTAACATTATAAAGGGTGTTTTCTTTTAGACGTGTGGTTTTCAATCTGGCAATATTTTTTTCGGAGTTGGCCTTTTTGACAGCTGTCACTTGATTTGTGCTCAGTTTGGTTTGCTATTTCATAATAAATAGACTTATTCCTGAACAACGTTTGCAACTCGTGCAAATTTATTACCAAAATTATGGTTCGGTTCGCGTGACGCCTCACACGCTGATTTCAATATTCGGTCGACATAATCGCCCAGCAGAGTCGGTAATTCGAGCAACCATTGATCGGTTTCGCACCACGTTTACTCTAGTGGATAATACGCAATCTCAGAGACGCCGTACAGTGCGCACCGAAGACGCTATTGCTGCTGTGGAGCAGAGTATCGAAAAGGACCCGAATAAGTCCATCCGCCATCGCGCGCAACAATTGGAGCTGTCCACATCCACTTTATGGAAGATTTTGCGGAAAGATCTTGGTTTGCGGGCTTACAAAATCCAACTCGTGCAAGAATTGAAGTCGAACGACCATCAAGCGCGTCGCACGTTCGGTGAATGGGCCCAAAACAAGATGGTCACCGATCCCGATTTTCACAAGAAAATTTTGTTAAGCGATGAAGCTCACTTTTGGTTGAATGGGTACGTTAATAAGCAAAATTGTCGCATTTGGAGTGACGATAATCCACAAGCCATTGTTGAGACGCCGTTACATTCTCAAAAAGTCACTGTTTGGTGTGCTCTATGGGCAGAGGGGATCATTGGTCCATATTTCCGCAAAAATGAAGCCGGCCATACTGTTACAGTCAATGGGGAATGCCATAGAGCCATGATTAATGACATTTTCGTGCCTGATCTGGAGGATGTTGATTTGGATGACCTTTGGTTCCAACAAGACCGCGCTACATGCCATACAGCCAACGAAATAATCAATTTATTGACGGAAACTTTTGGTGAGCGCATTATCTCGCGTCGTGGGCCTGTGGCGTGGCCTCCAATATCGTGCGATTTAACACCGCTAGACTTTTTTTGGGTTATGTGAAGTCGCTTGTCGACGCAGATAAGCCCTAGACGATTGACGCCTTGGAAGGGAATATTCGGCGCGTGATTGTTGACATACGGCCCCAATTGCTGCAAAAAGTGGTCGAAAATTGGGCCCCTCGGCTGGAATTTTTTCGAGACAGCCGCGGCGGCCACTTACCCGAAATAATGTTTAAAACATAATGGGAAACCCTTATCTTTATAATAAAGCTAAAGCCATAACATTAAATTATATGCATTTTATTTCTGCTCGAAACCACACGTCTAAGAAAAACACCCTTTATTTCGATGTTTTTCCATATTTAAGTTTTTGTCGACCATTTCCTATTTCTTTTTGCATTATTACTTAAGTTAATTTAATAAGTCAATTTAAAAATTATATAATAATTACTTTTGCATACTATATTTATAAGATATATACTATATATAAATATATGGGGTATAATTTTCCTAATTAGCATAATTTTTGTAACATAAGCGATAAAGCTATTAAATCGGCTCTTAGCAGGGCAGGGGTGGAAGGACCGATTTGTAATTGGATCTCATCCCTGCTTAAAAACAGAAAAATCATAGCTGAATTAGGTAGTGCCAGGGTTACGAAAAAAGAGGGCAGAGGTACACCCCAGGGTGGAGTCCTTTCACCTCTGTTGTGGCTAGTAACTATGGATGAAATTCTCACTAAACTTGACTCTGAAGGAGTCAAAATGGTAGCGTATGCTGACGACGTGGCGGTCCTAGTCTATTGACTCTTCCCCACTATGATAAGTGACATCATCGAGGGGGCGTCGGGCCTACTTAGTGGATGGGCGAACAGGTGATCTGGGGCTTAAGTCCGATAAAACGGAACTGATGATGTTCACGAAAAATATAAGCCTGCACCCTTCAAACTGCTGAGGCTTAACGGTCAGCGGCTCTCACTATCATCCAGGGTAAAATATCTTGGTGCCATATTGGACCCGAAACTTAGTTGGAAAGCGTGCATCGATGAACGAGTAGGGAAGGCCTGTGTAGCTTTCTATGCTTGCAAGCCGATGTTTGGCAAAAAATGGTTTCTTAGACCAAGTTTTGTACAATATGGTGGAGCGGCTGATCTTGACATGTGGCTCCGATCTTGACATGCGCTCTGATGAAACTACAAGGAATTCAGCGCACCGCGTACATTGGAATTACAAGAGCCTGCTTCACTTGTCCGGAGGTTGTTTTAGACGCGATTCTAAACCTCCTCCCTTAAGATCTTCATACTTATAGTACAAACACACTGTATAGCACAAACTGCACTAAGACTCAGGGAATCCGGTAACTGGAGTGATATCCAGTATGGCCATGGGAGCATTTTGAGACAACTGCCACCAGGCATATAATCCTCGAGAACCGACTTCTTCGTCCGTATTCTGGATTTTACAATTTATATATTGTAGTGTATCATGAAAATCATGCATACCATATGTATGCCTACGATTGTTAAAGAACCAAATGCACCAGAGAAATGTGTAGTGCACGCGCAGCATGATCGCACACACACTCACTCCACATGCTCAAACCTTTCCTCTATCCCAAAGCAATGCACTTAAAATAGGTCATGTGCAATTCGAACCTTAAAGGTCTGCCGTAGGCAAGAATTGCACATTCATAATTTATTGCTTGCACATGTGATTTTGATGACACATGGGATATTGGAAATATGGAAATGAAACACTAATTATAGCAAAATTGAATGGTATAAATAAGTATATAAGAGCATAGTTGTAAGAATAAAGATCAGTTCTAAAACACAACTCAAAATTGTTTGAACTCGAAGGAGCTGACTCAAGTCGCTTCACTAGAACATTTGGCTGTCTTAAGGCGCCGATACAAAAGTGCGCAAGCTCTCGCGCAATCAAATAATCAAATGAGCCCATCATCTTCGTAGGGAAATATACTGTTAGGCTAACCTATTGAATTACTGACTGAACATATTACATGGCGATCCTGCCACACCGCTCCTGATCTTTCTGACCAGATAGCTGATCCTGCCACACCGATCCTGATATTGCTGACCAGACCACATTCCTGATTTTTTCAACCGATCCTGATTTTCCTGCCATACCGCTGACCAGATAACAAATTTTACAGGGATGAATGACGCAGAATTCCACGCTTTATTTGAAAAAAACATACAACAGAGCGGCTAAGCATCTGGAAATAGTAAAAACAAAGGAAGCAGCCGTGAAGGAAACGCTGTACCCACTGGGAAACGCAGTACCAGCACCACAACTCCTAAATACCTTTTATAAACGAGCAGCCATCTTAGAAGAGGAATACGTGCCACAACCACAACCAGGGTCAAAAACCAACAATATCCGTTACATCCCGTCAGGCTCATCCAAAGGTCCTAAGCCGATTACCATCGATGAATACAGGGACAGGCAAGTGAAGAATTCTGAGATAAGACGAAGCTTGTGTCAAAGCCAAGACAATAAGCAACGCAAGAGAGGGAAGAGAGCTGGAAAAAAGGTCTAAAACAGGACACAGCTGAAAACACTATATCACGGCTACAATCTGCAACAGACGGTCGAAGAGAAAAAACACTATAAAAGAAGAATAACTAGAATTCGTATAGATGGAAACCGAGCAAGCTATATTAAAGCCTCACAAGCCGTTAACTGATGCCGGAAAAATTGAATTTTTGACATGGTTATGGAAATCAATAGGCATTTGCGGAACACCTACAGCTGCAGACTGGGACGATGGTGCAGTAAGAACGTTAGAAACAAGAACCATGATAAAGAAATACTGCCCATTTTGATCTACACCAATATAAATCATTTAAATATTTTTATAAATAGAAATTAATATATTAACTATAGATAAATCATTTTATTATTAACTATAGATAAATCATTTAAAAAAATAAAATAAAAATATGTTAAAATTATATTACATGTTAAAAATATATATTGTAGTACCAGTAACTATATATAAAATAAAACATTTAAATAAGTAATAATTGTTACAACTAATATAAGTAAATCGTATAGTTATTTAAATACTTTACTCAAATATATATAAAAAAACAAACTAAATATTTGTAATTGTCAACTCCAAACATGGGAGGCACAAAATCGAAAATAGAGAACCATAATGGAGATCCACAGGTTACAATATTAAACACGCAGAGTCAACACTCTGACATGTTACAGGGACATGATATGAAACTCCTAATCATAACAATTATAGTGGGACTACAGTTAGGAATAACGTTACTGCAAATGTACAGAGAATATAATAGGAAACAGACAATAAAGGCAGCAAAATCTATTTTTGACCTGACTGAGATAGTGTCTAAAAAATAAGTTATGAGCCTAGCTTCTTTAGAAAAAATTGAGCAAATTGTAGGCATTTTAAAGAAAAACCCGAATAGAATATATACCGATAATTATAGAACAGACTTACAGGCAACACTCAATACTCAAACTGCTTATTTTGAACTAGAGCTTAATCAAGCCCCCAGCTTAGAAAGAAACACATATGTATCCAGGTTTAGTATACTGAGCACATATATTAAGAAAATCATTAGCAGTCAAAAGTTTATGAAAGAGGAGAAATTAGCAAAATTAGAAATAACAACAGAACAACTATTAGAGCTCGCTATGACGTCTTTTAATGTAATTTATTGCCTGAAGGCAATACCTGAATTCTCATGCAAGCCTGAAGACTTGTCAAAGTTCATAAGCTTAGTGGAAATTATGAAGACCACTGTACCAACAACTAGTGAGAACATATTTTCCATACTAGTATTTAAAACTAAACTCCCGGCCAAAATTAAGAACAAATTAGAACTAGCGGGAGCAGACAATACAACAACATTAATTTCAGAATTAAAAAATTTGTTAAAACCAACAAAAACTATAAATTGTATATTAGATGATCTTTCGAAACTGAGACAGGGTAGTAAGACAATTTCTCGTTACGCAGAACAGATTAAGGAACTTATTTGTACTCTAAGCAAGTTAAAAACTACAGACACCTCTGCAGAAGTAAAGAAAGCAATCATAAATAATAACGATACAATAGCTTTCAATTCATTCAAAAACGGTCTATACAATATGTCAACAGTCCAAACAATTACAGCAAGCCGCAGCAAAATTTAAAGAAGCGGTACAAATAGCTGACGAATTTGAAAAACCGAACGAGACTCGCATTTTGTCATATAGAAGTAATAATTATCGCGAACAAAAACAATACAATAATATGCCTCAACAAACCAGATACCGCAGCAATCATTTTAGTGTCAATAACCAACGCAGTCATTACCCTAATGGCAACGTCAGAAATTACTCCAATAACAACAGACAACAAAATTCGAATAACATTGCTTACAGACGTAATTGGAGAAATAACAACAACACAAACCACTACAACAGTCAACGTACTAATCAGCAACCATACAGAAACAACAATTACAATAACCAACGCACTGACCAGCAGACATACAGAAACAACAACAATAACAGAAGAAACTCCGGTCGAAATAGAATAATGTATATAGAAACCACTGCCCAAGACACAGCTGACTGCATAAATCAGCAGGGAAACGACGACCTCCCCGCCTGGTAAATATACAAAATAATATGAGTGGTGCGGGGATGAAGAAAAAAGAATTACCCAAAACAGCATTCACTATAAACACAGACCGACATATAGGACGTTTTGTCAAAATAAAATACAAGGACACATACATAAATTTTTTAGTAGATACTGGAGCAGAAATTTCACTGCTAAAAATTGGTAGTATATTCGACGAAGATATTTTCAGCCAACATTCTTGTCCATTAACAGGAATTTCAAAAGAAAATGTTTACACTTTAGGTACATCAAAAATCTTACTAAAAATTCAGCAAGAAAACTTTAAACACACATTCCAAATTGTAGAATATAGTTTTCCAGTCAAAGCCGATGGAATTTTAGGAGACGATTTTCTCTTAAAATTCGGCGGAAAGATAGACTACGAAACACTCACGTTACAATTTACACTTAATTACACATTGTTAGTGCTTGATTTAGCAAGCAAAGTATTTTGTATCACCATACCACCGAGATGCGAGGTAATACACCCAATAAATGCGAACATAACTGAAGACATGCTTGTATGCAATAATGAAATACAAACAGGCATATACATAAGCAATACTATAATTCCAGCTAAAGGCATAAAACACATTCGCATTTTGAACACAACACAAGATACCATAGAGTTAAACAAGCTAAAAATAGAATGCAACCCCTTAAAAGATTATTACATAGTAAACAGCACACAGAACAATAGCACAAAAAGATGGAACCAAATATCGGGTTTTTCAAAACAAACCGGTTTTAGATATCAATGAATCATTGATCATGAATCATATCAATATTTTAGATATCAATAGTACGTTCAATACGATGCCATTATGTATTGAACTCGATTTCTTTTGCATGGCCACCACGGGCACGCTTGCAGAAGTCCAGACGCTGAACCCGATTTTCAACGGTTTTCAAGCATAAATCGGCCGATACTGCTGCAATTTCACGTTCGATATTCGTACGAAGTTCATCAATCGTCGCTGGCTTGTTGGCATAGACCATAGACTTGACGTAGCCCCACAGGAAATAATCTAACGGCGTTAAATCGCACGACCGAGCCGGCCAATCGACTGGGCCATTTCGTGAGATAACACGTTCACCAAACTTGGTTTGCAGTAAATTGATTGTGGCATTCGCTGTGTGGCTTGTGGCGCCGTCCTGTTGGAACCACATGTCCTCCAAGTCCATATTATCCAATTGGGGCCAAAAATATTCGGTTATCATTAAACGGTAGCGATTCGCATTCACAGTAATGTGCCGGGCTTGAACATCACGGAAGATGTACGGCCCAATGACGCCGCCGGCCCATAAACCGCACCAAACCGTAATTTTTTCGGGATGCAATGATGACTCATGGAGTCCGTGTGGATTGCTGTCTAACCAATAACGCATATTTTGCTTATTGACGAAGCCATTCAGCCAGAAATGAGCTTCATCATAAATTGGAGTTAGCGCTCTTAAAGTTGAGGCGACTGACTCTGAATTTCGGTAGTAAATTTTAATAATTTCGACTCGTTAATGGCTCGTATATCTTTGCATGATGAAATGGCAAATCTTACTGAAGAGAAATGTCAAAAGAGCGGGAAAAAATATTGTGTCGTTTGCTGTCACTATCGATTACTTTTGTAGCGTTTCTTTTGAAAATCCCTTTACAACCACTGCTACAATTTGACACTCAAGACACATTTGCAAAGGACAGTATAGAGAAATTATGTCAAGAATACGCAGATATTTGACAGTCAACAATTGCTATGAACAACATTTAGAGGCAACAGTTAAAAAACCGATATACATAAGAAATTACCGTTTGCCACACACACAAATGGAAAATATTAATGAGCAAGTAAAAAATCTGCTGAAACAAGAAATAATTGAACATTCAACTAGTGCTTATAACTCACCACTACTTGTTGTTCCGAAAAAGAGTTTCGATGATTCCAAACAGTGGAGATTAGTAGTAGATTACCGCCAATTAAATAAACAGTTAGTGGATGATAAATTCCCAATCACAAGACTAGAATACGTCCTGGACAAAATAGGCAGGTCCAAATAATTTACAACCTTAGACATGACTAGCTCTTTCCATCAAATCCCTCTAGATTACGAGTCAAGACATTTAACAGCATTTTCAACTGCTGATGGTCACTATCAGTTCAAAAGACTACCCTTTGGTCTAAAAATCTCTTCGAACAGCTTTCAGCGTATGCTAACTATCGCATTAGCAGGATTAGAGAGTAATGCTTTTCTTTACGTAGACGACATAATTGTTTTCGGTAAATCTATAAAACATCATAATGATAATCTAGTAAAAATCTTTAAGCGAATAAGAAAGTACAATCTGAAATTAAATCCGAAAAAGTGTAATTTTTTGAAACCAGAAGTAATTTTTCTAGGTCACTTAGTTACCGCTAATGGAGTAACAGCTGATCCAGAAAAATACAAAGTTCTAAACATATATCCAACTCCAAAAAATAAGGATGAAATCAAAAGATTCGTAGCTTTCTGTAATTATTACCGTCGCTTTATAAAGAATTTCGCGGAAATAGCCAAACCTTTAAATAACCTACAAAAGAAAAACACCGAATACATATGGACGTATGAATGTGAAGTAGCATTCAAGAAACTAAAAGAAAGTATAACTCACTCACCCGTACTTAGATACCCTGATTTCGATAAAGAATTCATATTGACCACTGATGCATCCAATTATGCATTAGGTGCTGTTTTATCACAAGGAACTATAGGAGAAGATCGACCAATAGCTTATGCTAGCAGATCTCTCAATGAAGATGAAATTAACAAACCTGTTATTGAGAAAGAATTATTAGCCATTCATAGGGCTATTAATCATTTTCGACCATACTTATGTGGAACGAAATATAATAGAAATATAATAAATAGTAGTAACCGACCATAGACCACTAGTATCACTGTTTACACACAACAACCCCTCATCTAGAATGACTCGTATCCGACTAGACTTGATGGTATATGACTTTAAAATTTATCTACAAACAGGGAAAAATTAATACAAACGCAGATGCTTTGTTAAGAATAGAAATAAATTCTGACACATTAAAGGCAATGATACCCACAGTTATGGCTATCACAAGAAGCATGAAAAAAAACAAATAGATGTAATCACTGAAGAACCAGACAAGAGGAGCGCGAGCCTCTATATATGGAACAGTACATCCTTATCGGATATTAGAAATTTAAAACAGTTGAAGTGCAAAATTTTAAAAGGGGATGAGCTCGAGCGAAATACGTGTAGAAATGATAAAAGTTTGCCAAATATTACAGTCGACTATAAAAATATACTGATAGAGTTAAGCGATAATTCTGACTTAGTCCTCGGTACGGTCATGAGGAAGTTTACTCAATTTTTGATCAGTCATGGAATCGACAAGATCGCTCTTTCAAAAGAGGATACTTTGTTCGATATTATTAATGAAGATAATTTAAAGGCCTTATATAAAAATATATTTATTAAGAATTTAGCTAAAGGACGGTAAACTCCTGCTATAATTTTATTTGTACCCCCACGTAATATACATGATATAAATGAGCAAAAGAAACTCATACATGATAACCATTGCACACAAACATCCGTACATCCTGGAGTAAGAAGAACGTTATTAAAGTTAAAACAAAAATACATATGGAAAAATATGACAAAAATGGTGAAGACATATATAAATAACTGCGAGATATGTGCAAAAAACAAAACAACAAAACACATAAGAGAAAATATGGTCATTACAGACACCCCATCGACAAGTTTCCAAATAGTAGAAATG